>ONZH01007609.1:0-416372 GCA_900303285.1 Rhinella marina | reverse complement strand
ATATTACACTGACATGAGGAGGCACGTTTCTACTACTGGGACATTACCACTGACATGTGAGGAGAACGCCTTCTACTACATGGGGATATTACACTGACTATACGAGTGAGGACATGCCTTCTGCTACATGGGATATTACACTGACGTGAAGAGGACACGCCTTCTACTATTGTATTATTGTGAGGAGGACATGCCTTTCTACTACATGGGATATATTACACACTACGACAGGAGGAGAACACGCCTTCTACTACATGGGATATTACTGACATGTGAGGAGGACACGGAGGAGGACACGCCAGCTACATGGGATATTATACTGACATGTGAGGAGGGACACCCTTCTGACTACATGGTATTTAACACTGACATGTGACAAGGACACGCTTCACTACATGGGATATTACACTGACATGTGAGGAGGACACGCCTTCTACTACATGGGATATTACACTGACATGTGAGGAGGACACGCCTTCTACTACATGGGATATTACATGAGTGAGGAGGACACGCCTTCTACTACTTATGATATTGTGAGGAGGGCCTTCTACTACATGGGATATTACACTGACTGCCTTCTACTACATGGGGATATTACATGTGAGGAGGACATGCCTTCTACTACATGCCTTCTACTACATGGGATATTACACTGCATGGAGGAGGAAATGCCTTCTACTACATGGGATATTACACACTGACATGTGAGGAGGAACATGCCTTCTACTACATGGTATATTACACTGACATGTGAGGAGGACATGCCTTCTACTACATGGTTATTACACTGACATGTGAGGAGGAAATGCCTTCTACTACATGGGATATTCACAATGAGGACATGCCTTCTACTACATGGGAACGAGGAGGACATGCCTTCTACTACATGGGAATTATTACACTGACACTGACAGGAAAATGCCTTCTACTACATGGGATATTACACTGACATGTACATACAGGATATTACACTGACATGTGAGGAGGACACGCCTTCTACTACTTGTAATATTGTGAAAGGACACGCTTCTACTACATGGGATATTACACTGACATGTGGAGTAGGACACGCTTCTACTACATGGAATATTACACTGACATGTGACAAGGACACGCCTTCCTACTACATGGGATATTACACTGACATGTGAGGAGGACACGCCTTCTACACATGGGATATTACCTGACATGTGAGGAACGCCTTTCTACTACATGGGATATTACACTGACTGAGGAGGATGCCTTTCTACTACTTGTTCTACTACATGGGTATTTGCATGAGGAGGAAATGCCTTCTACTACATGGGATATACATGCGGAGGAAATGCTTCTACTACATGGGATATTACCTGCATGAGGAGGAAATGCCTTCTACTACATGGGATATTAACACTGACATGTGAGGAGGACACGCCTTCTACTACATGGGATATTACACTGACATGTGAGGAGGACACGCCTTCTACTACATGTATATTACACTGACATGTGAGGAGGACACGCCTTCTACACATGGGATATTACACTGACATGCGAGGAGGACATGCGTACTACATGGGATATTACACTGACATGTGAGGAGGACATGCCTTCTACTACATGGGATATTACACTACAGGAGGATGGCGAGGAGGACAATGCCTTCTACTCATGGGATAATACACTGACATGTGAGAGGACATGCCTTCTACTACATGGGATATTACACTGACATGTGAGGAAATGCCTTCTACTACATGGGATATTACACTGAACATGCGAGTAGGAAATGCCTTCTACTACATGGGATATTACACTGACGTAAGGAGGACATGCCTTTCTACTACATGGGATATTACACTGACATGTGAGGAATACATGCCTTCTACTACATGGGATATACACTGACATTGAGAGAAAATGCATTCTACTACATGGGATATTACACTGACATGCGAGGAGGACATGCCTTCTACTACATGGGATATTACACTGACGTAAGGAGGACACGCCTTCTACTACATGGGATATTACACTGACGTGAGGATGACATACCTTCTACTACATGGGATACATACACTGACGTGAGGAGGAACATGTCTTCTACTACATTGGGATATTACACTGACATGCGAGGAGGACGTCCTTCTACTACATGGGATATTACACTGACATGTGACAAGGACACGCCTTCTACTACATGGGATATTACACTGACGTGAGGAGGACATGCTTTCTACTACATGGAATATTACACTGACATGAGAGGAGGACACGCCTTCTACTACATGGGATATTACACTGACGTGAGGAGGACATGCCTTCTACTACATGGAATATTACACTGACATGAGAGGAGGACACGCCTTCTACTACATGGGATATTACACTGCCATGTGAGGAGAAAATGCCTTCTACTACATGGGATATTACACTGACATGTGAGGTGGACACGCCTTCTACTAAATGGGATATTACACTGACATGTGAGGACATGCCTTCTACTACATGGGATATTACACTGACATGCGAGGAGGACATGCCTTCTACTACATGGGATATTACACTGACGTAAGGAGGACATGCCTTCTACTACATGGGATATTACACTGACATGTGAGGAATACATGCCTTCTACTACATGGGATATTACACTGACATGTGAGGAGAAAATGCATTCTACTACATGGGATATTACACTGACATGCGAGGAGGACATGCCTTCTACTACATGGGATATTACACTGACGTAAGGAGGACACGCCTTCTACTACATGGGATATTACACTGACGTGAGGATGACATACCTTCTACTACATGGGATATTACACTGACGTGAGGAGGACATGTCTTCTACTACATGGGATATTACACTGACATGCGAGGAGGACGTGCCTTCTACTACATGGGATATTACACTGACATGTGACAAGGACACGCCTTCTACTACATGGGATATTACACTGACGTGAGGAGGACATGCCTTCTACTACATGGAATATTACACTGACATGAGAGGAGGACACGCCTTCTACTACATGGGATATTACACTGACGTGAGGAGGACATGCCTTCTACTACATGGAATATTACACTGACATGAGAGGAGGACACGCCTTCTACTACATGGGATATTACACTGCCATGTGAGGAGGAAATGCCTTCTACTACATGGGATATTACAATGACATGTGAGGTGGACACGCCTTCTACTAAATGGGATATTACACTGACATGTGAGGACATGCCTTCTACTACATGGGATATTACACTGACATGCGAGGAGGACATGCCTTCTACTACATGGGATATTACACTGACATGCGAGTAGGAAATGCCTTCTACTACATGGGATATTACACTGACATGTGAGGAATACATGCCTTCTACTACATGGGATATTACACTGACGTGAGGAGAAAATGCCTTCTACTACATGGGATATTACACTGACATGCGAGGAGGACATGCCTTCTACTACATGGGATATTACACTGACATGCGAGTAGGAAATGCCTTCTACTACATGGGATATTACACTGACGTAAGGAGGACATGCCTTCTACTACATGGGATATTACACTGACATGTGAGGAATACATGCCTTCTACTACATGGGATATTACACTGACATGTGAGGAGAAAATGCATTCTACTACATGGGATATTACACTGACATGCGAGGAGGACATGCCTTCTACTACATGGGATATTACACTGACGTAAGGAGGACACGCCTTCTACTACATGGGATATTACACTGACGTGAGGATGACATACCTTCTACTACATGGGATATTACACTGACGTGAGGAGGACATGTCTTCTACTACATGGGATATTACACTGACATGCGAGGAGGACGTGCCTTCTACTACATGGGATATTACACTGACATGTGACAAGGACACGCCTTCTACTACATGGGATATTACACTGACGTGAGGAGGACATGCCCTTCTACTACATGGAATATTACACTGACATGAGAGGAGGACACGCCTTCTACTACATGGGATATTACACTGACGTGAGGAGGACATGCCTTCTACTACATGGAATATTACACTGACATGAGAGGAGGACACGCCTTCTACTACATGGGATATTACACTGCCATGTGAGGAGAAAATGCCTTCTACTACATGGGATATTACACTGACATGTGAGGTGGACACGCCTTCTACTAAATGGATATTACACTGACATGTGAGGACATGCCTTCTACTACATGGGATATTACACTGACATGCGAGGAGGACATGCCTTCTACTACATGGGATATTACACTGACGTAAGGAGGACATGCCTTCTACTACATGGGATATTACACTGACATGTGAGGATTACATGCCTTCTACTACATGGGATATTACACTGACATGTGAGGAGAAAATGCATTCTACTACATGGGATATTACACTGACATGCGAGGAGGACATGCCTTCTACTACATGGGATATTACACTGACGTAAGGAGGACACGCCTTCTACTACATGGGATATTACAACTGACGTGAGGATGACATACCTTCTACTACATGGGATATTACACTGACGTGAGGAGGACATGTCTTCTACTACATGGGATATTACACTGACATGCGAGGAGGACGTGCCTTCTACTACATGGGATATTACACTGACATGTGACAAGGACACGCCTTCTACTACATGGGATATTACACTGACGTGAGGAGGACATGCCTTCTACTACATGGAATATTACACTGACATGAGAGGAGGACACGCCTTCTACTACATGGGATATTACACTGACGTGAGGAGGACATGCCTTCTACTACATGGAATATTACACTGACATGAGAGGAGGACACGCCTTCTACTACATGGGATATTACACTGCCATGTGAGGAGGAAATGCCTTCTACTACATGGGATATTACAATGACATGTGAGGTGGACACGCCTTCTACTAAATGGGATATTACACTGACATGTGAGGACATGCCTTCTACTACATGGGATATTACACTGACATGCGAGGAGGACATGCCTTCTACTACATGGGATATTACACTGACATGCGAGTAGGAAATGCCTTCTACTACATGGGATATTACACTGACATGTGAGGAATACATGCCTTCTACTACATGGGATATTACACTGACGTGAGGAGAAATGCCTTCTACTACATGGGATATTACACTGACATGCGAGGAGGACATGCCTTCTACTACATGGGATATTACACTGACGTAAGGAGGACATGCCTTCTACTACATGGGATATTACACTGACGTGAGGATGACATACCTTCTACTACATGGGATATTACACTGACGTAAGGAGGACACGCCTTCTATTACATGGGATATTACACTGACGTGAGGAGGACATACCTTCTACTACATGGGATATTACACTGACGTGAGGAGGACATGTCTTCTACTACATGGGATATTACACTGACATGCGAGGAGGACGTGCCTTCTACTACATGGGATATTACACTGACATGTGACAAGGACACGCCTTCTACTACATGGGATAATTACACTGACGTGAGGAGGAAATGTCTTCTACTACATGGAATATTACACTGACATGAGAGGAGGACACGCCTTCTACTACATGGGATATTACACTGACCTGAGGAGGACATGCCTTCTACTACTTGTGATATTGTGAGGAGGAAATGCCTTCTACTACATGGGATATTACACTGCCATGTGAGGAAGAAATACATTCTACTACATGGGATATTACACTGACATGTGAGGAGGACACGCCTTCTACTACATGGGATATTACACTGACATGTGAGGAGGACACGCCTTCTACTACATGGGATATTACACTGACATGTGAGGAGGACACGCCTTCTACTACATGGTATATTACACTGACATGCGAGGAGGACATGCCTTCTACTACATGGGATATTACACTGACATGCGAGGAGGAAATGCCTTCTACTACATGGGATATTACACTGACATGTGAGGAGGACATGCCTTCTACTACATGGGATATTACACTGACGTGAGGAATACATGCCTTCTACTACATGGGATATTACACTGACATTGAGGAGGAATGCCTTCTACTACATGGGATATTACACTGACATGTGAGGAGAAATGCCTTCTACTACATGGGATATTACACTGACATGCGAGGAGGAAATGCCTTCTACTACATGGGATATTACACTGACATGTGAGGAGGAAATGCCTTCTACTACATGGGATATTACACTGACATGTGAGGAGGACATGCCTTCTACTACATGGGATATTACACTGACATGTGAGGAAGACATGCCTTCTACTACATGGGATATTACACTGACATGTGAGGAAATGCCTTCTACTACATGGGATTTTACACTGACATGCTAGGAGGAAATGCCTTCTACTACATGGGATATTACACTGACATGTGAGGAGGACATGCCTTCTACTACATGGGATATTACACTGACGTGAGGATGACATACCTTCTACTACATGGGATATTACACTGACGTAAGGAGGACACGCCTTCTACTACATGGGATATTACACTGACGTGAGGATGACATACCTTCTACTACATGGGATATTACACTGACGTGAGGAGGACATGTCTTCTACTACATGGGATATTACACTGACATGCGAGGAGGACGTGCCTTCTACTACATGGGATATTACACTGACGTGAGGAGGACATGTCTTCTACTACATGGGATATTACACTGACATCCGAGGAGGACGTGCCTTTCTACTACATGGGGATATTACACTGACGTGAGGAGGACATGCCTTCTATTACTTGTGATATTGTGAGGAGGAAATGCCTTCTACTACATGGATATTACACTGACATGTGAGGTGGACACGCTTCTACTAAATGGGATATTACACTGACATGTGAGGACACGCCTTCTACTACATGGGATATTACACTGACGTGAGGAGGACATGCCTTCTAACTACTTGTGATATTGTGAGGAGGAAATGCCTTCTACTACATGGGATATTACACTGCCATGTGAGGAAGAAATGCCTTCTACTACATGGAATATTACACTGACATGTGCGGAGGACATGCCTTCTACTACATGGGATATTACACTGACATGTGAGGAGGACACGCCTTCTACTACATGGGTATTACACTGACATGTGAGGAGGGTAATTACACTGCATGTGAGGAGGACATGCCCTTCTACTACATGGGAATATTTACACTGACATGTGAGGAGGAAATGCCTTCTACTTCATGGGATATTACACTGACATGCTAGGAGGAAATGCCTTCTACTACATGGGATATTACACTGACATGCGAGGAGGAAATGCCTTCTTCTACATGGGATATTACACTGACATGTGAGGAGGACACGCCTTCTACTACATGGGATATTACACTGACGTGAGGAATACATGCCTTCTACTACATGGGATATTACACTGACATGTGAGGAGGACACGCCTTCTACTACATGGGATATTACACTGACATGCGAGGAGGAAATGCCTTCTACTACATGGGATATTACACTGACATGTGAGGAGGACACGCCTTCTACTACATGGGATATTACACTGACATGCAAGGAGGAAATGCCTTCTACTACACAGGATATTACACTGACACGGCATGTGAACAACAGAGACACTTCAGGGACTCTATACTATATAGAGACTCTATACTGTAAAGGTGGATTTACATGGGGTGACTAGAAGCTGATTGAGGATGTGTGATCGCAGTAGCTGTGGAGGTGGTCAGTGTGTGTAAATGGAGTGCTTCACCCTTACTGAACAAGCAGCCGATTATCAGAAAGAAACGCTTCCTTTCTGGACAGTGGGCTGCTTGTTCAGACATACAGTGACCACCTACACATCGCTCATCCTCATAGAGCTGTAAGCACCGATGACAGTTTCACCCAATGAATGAGCGTTTCGCAACAATCTGCCTGAATATCACCCCGTCTAAATCTACCTTAAAAGCGGTCACTCAATGGAGCTCCCTACTGTAAGAGCGGAAACACTGTGGAGGTCTCTACTGTAAGAGCGGTCACTGTACACAGCCTGTACTGCACAGTCACTATGGAGCCTTCTACTGTAAGCGCAGTCATGCTCTGGATCTCCCTACTATAAGAGCAGTCACGCTACTGAACCTCTTATAGAGCCCTCTACTTCAAGAGCAGCTGCTCTCCAGAGCTATCTATTGTAAGAGCAGTCACTCAGGTCGTTTTACTGTAAGAGCAGTCACACTACAGAGTTCTCTACTGTAAGAGCAGTCATGTTACTGAGCATTCTACTGTAAGAGCAGTCACTCAGGTCGTTCTACTGTAAGAGCAGTCACACTAGAGCTGTCTATGGTAACAGCAGTCATGCTACACAGCTCTAAAATTTAAGAGAATTAACACTATGCAGTCACTATGGAGCTCTACAGCATAAGCAGTCACACTACAGAGTTTTCTACTGTAAGAGCAGTCATAATACAGAGCATTCTACTGTAAGAGCAGTCATAATACAGAGCATTCTACTGTAAGAGCAGTAATACCACGGAGCTCTCTATTGTACAAGCAGCCACTACGGAGCTCTACTGTACAAGCAGTCACTACGGAGCTCTCTACTGTAAGAACAGTCACACTATGGAGCTCTCTACTGTACAAGCAGTCACTGCGGAGCTCTACTGTACAAGCAGTCACTGCGGAGCTCTACTGTACAAGCAGTCAATGTGGAGCTCTTTACTGTAAGAGCAGTCACACTATGGAGCTCTCCTGTACAAGCAGTCACTACGGAGCTCTACTGTACAAGCAGTCACTACGGAGCTCTACTGTACAAGCAGTCACTATGGAGCTCTACTGTACAAGCAGTCACTACGGAGCTCTACTGTACAAGCAGTCACTACGGAGCTCTCTACTGTACAAGCAGTCACTACGGAGCTCTCTACTGTACAAGCAGTCACTACGGAGCTCTCTACTGTAAGAGCAGTCACACTATGGAATGGTTTGATCAATCTGTAATCTGTGGCTGCCCACCTGTTAATTAAGGAACTACAACTCACAGTCAGGGCATGCTGGGAGTTGCTGTTCTGCGTCCACACTTTTCACTACAGCTGGATCATGATCTGTGTGCGCCTTTCTCCTACCAGCATGTGCAGTTTTTGGTAAGGATGATTAACAGCTTTCCTTTTTGTTTCCTCTAATTAATTTGGTGCCGGGTTCTGTGCTGCGAGCGGCTGCCAGGAGGAGCAGGCACAGATGGAGATGTTTCTGCACAGACTCGAAATAAATAACAAACATTTTGCATTTGTGCAGGAACACATTGAATTATCCAGCACTCATTATCAGAAGCAAGTCCCGAAAATCTCCACTCCCCGGGAGCGAGCTCCAAAATCATCACATAACCCAGTCATTAACACCATAGCTAACCCCCAGTAAAAACAGGTAAAATAGTAGATACTACCTGCAGTCCTATGTAACTCCACAGATCACAATGATACCTGAGTACAGATAATGTAGTAGATGTTACCTGCAGTCCTATGTAACTCCACAGATCACAATGATACCTGAGTACAGATAATGTAGTAGATGTTACCTGCAGTCCTATGTAACTCCACAGATCACAATGATACCTGAGTACAGATAATGTAGTAGATGTTACCTGCAGTCCTATGTAACACCACAGATAACACAGTGATAACTCTCTAAATACAGATAATGTAGTAGATGTTACCTGCAGTCCTATGTAACTCCACAGATCACAATGATACCTGAGTACAGATAATGTAGTAGATGTTACCTGCAGTCCTATGTAACACCACAGATACTAGTGACTGAGTACAGATAATGTAGTAGATGTCACCTGCAGTCCTATGTAACACCACAGATACTAGTGACTGAGTACAGATAATGTAGTAGATGTTACCTGCAGTCCTATGTAACATGACAGATAACACAGTGATAATTCTCTAAGTAAAGATAATGTAGTAGATTTTACCTGCAGTCCTATGTAACACCACAGATACTAGTAACTGAGTAAAGATAATGTAGAAGATGTTACCCGCAGTCCTATGTAACACCACAGATAACAGTAATAACTGAGTAAAGATAATGCAGTAGATGCTACCTGCAGTCCTATGTAAGTCAACATATAACAGTAATAACTGAGTACAGATAATGTAGTAGATGTTACCTGCAGTCCTATGTAACTCAACATATAACAGTAATAACTGAGTACAGATAATGTAGTAGATGTTACCTGCAGTCCTATGTAACACAGTAGAAGCAGTGTTCTCTGTAGAGATAAGTTGCTCTTCACCATCTGATGGAGGAATCTGGCTTTGGCCAATATCTGGAGAACACCTTCATCTGGTGGAGGAAATCTAATGGTCTTGGTCTCCTTGGTGTCACATCTTAATGCTGCATCTACAATGAATCTGAAGAGCTCTGCACCAATAACATCAAACACTCGTAATGAACTTTTCTCACCCAAGGAACTTTTTGAAATTCTTCTCATGTGGAGACTTGAGGAGCAGAGGACTCAGCGGCTGCTACGTTGGCACTCATCCCCCAGCACCCACTAGGGCCAACTTCATAGGAAGCCATTTACCCTCTCAGCATGTTTTGTGGAGTATGGGATAACACACAAACTCCATGTACATCTTATCCCTGGTCAGATTTGAACCCAGGACCCCACTCTATAAATCAGTGATCCCCAACTAGTGGCTCAGGTACCACATTTGGCCTTGACCCCTCCTGTGTGGCTCGCCATGGGAGTCCCAAGTTATGACTATATGTACAGGCAATTGACATTTTTGTAGACTTTTCCTAGATTTACCACCCAATTTGGATGGTATAAGTGTTAAAATTCACACTAAAATATTTATCAGCAAATCTTTGAAATTTCATGATTTTTGTTTCTCCAAATTCAAAATTTCTCTCCTCTACTTTTCCGACCATCGCTGAAAGTTCACAACATAAAAAGGGTTAAAGGGAGTCTTAAAGGGACCCCCTTACACACGTTAGCACAGTACCTTTGGCTAAATTGTCCCACGCCGTATAATTCAGAAAAACACTTTTAATCCACGTCAATCAAGCACCGCAAGTTCCCGGAAGCGCGATAGAGCAGGAAGGAGCCCAAGCATCGGCCTATTAGTAATGCAAATGCCGCCTTCTTACATCATCCTGTCGGCCCATTATTCTAATACTCCTCTTCGCCTCCTGTAACTGCCGGGCTGAGGAGCGGGGACTGGCGCATGCGCAATAGGTTACACTGCGCCTCTGCCCACAGTGGACAGCAAGGCGCGCATGTGCCGGAAACAGGGAGAACCTTGCAAACACGGGATTTAGTTACAGGAGGCGGAGAGGAGTGTTAGAATAATGGGCCGACAGGATGATGTAAGAGGGCGGGGTTTGCATTACTAAGAGGCCGAGGCTTGGGCTCCTTCCTGCTCTATCGCGCTTCCGGGAACTTGCGGTGCTTGATTGACATGTGGATTAAAAGTGTTTTTCTGTGGGACAATTTAGCCAAAGGTGGTACTGTGCTAACGTGTGTAAGGGGGCCTAGAGCCTGATCTGAGCGGTCTATAACACTCAGATCAGGTGAAAGACTCCCTTTAAGTACCTCTGCTATAAGGCAACAATGCTAACCCCTGAGCCATCGTGTTGACCCTAGGAATGACGTCCACCCTAGTGTAAACCCTCCAATCACCCCACACCAGTGCCCGGACTAATGCCCTGGTGGCTGAACGGACTTGAATTTCTGTAGCCACGTCCAAAAATCTAGTGGAACCCCAACAATGGGGCAGTGGGGTGACTCCTTATTAGGACCCGCAAGTGAACAATCACCTATGGATGTATTGCTCATGGGTTTATGCTCATGGTACCGTACGAGCAGTCACAATACAGAACACTCTCGTAAGAGCAGTCACAATACAGAGCACTCTCGGAAGAGCAGTCACAATACAGAGCACTCTCGGAAGAGCAGTCACAATACAGACCTCTGTACTATAAGAGCAGTCACACTACAGACCTCCGTACTATAAGAGCAGTCACACTACGGAGCTCTACTGTATGTGCAGTCACGATGGAGCACTCTACTGTACAAGCAGTCACTATGGAGCACTCTACTGTACAAGCAGTCACTATGGAGCTGTATTGTATGAGCAGTCACTATGGAGCTCTACTGTAAGAGCAGTGATACTATGGAGCTCTCTACTGTACGAGCAGTCACTAGAGAGCACTCTATGGTACGAGCAGTCACACTAAATAGCTCTCTACTGTAAGAGCAACCATACTACGGAGCTCTCTACTGTAAGAGCAACCAGAGCCATACTATGAAGCAGACACTATGGAGCTCTCTACTGTACGAGCAACCAGAGCCATACTATGAAGCAGACACTATGGAGCTCTCTACTGTACGAGCAATCCCTTTACGGAGCTCTACTGTACAAGCAGTCACACTATGGAGCTCTCTACTGTATGAGCACCCTACATAGCTCTACTGTACAGTCACATTACGGAGCTCTCTACTGTACGAGCATCACTATGGAGCTCTACTGTACAGTCACATTAAGGAGCTCTCTACTGTACAGTCACACTATGGAGCTCTACTGTACGGGCAGTCACACTATGGAGCCCTCTACTGTACGTAAAGTCACACTATGGAGCTCTCAACTGTACATACAATCACACTATGGAGCTCTCTACTGTACGGGCAGTTACACTAATGAGCTCTCTACCGTACAAGCAGTCACACTATGGATCTCTCTACTGTACAGTCACATTAAGGAGCTCTCTACTATACAGGCACACTATGGAGCTCTCTACTGTACGGGCAGTCACACTATGGAGCTCTCTACTGTACGGGCAGTCACACTATGGAGCTCTCTACTGTACGGGCAGTCACACTATGGAGCTCTCTACTGTACGGGCAGTCACACTATGGAGCTCTCTACTGTACGGGCAGTCACACTATGGAGCTCTCTACTGTACGGGCAGTCACACTATGGAGCTCTCTACTGTACGGGCAGTCACACTATGGAGCTCTCTACTGTACAAGCAGTCACACTATGGAGCTCTCTACTGTACGGGCAGTCACACTATGGAGCTCTCTACTGTACAAGCAGTCACACTATGAAGCTCTCTACTGTACAAGCAGTCACACTATGGAGCTCTCTACTGTACAAGCAGTCACTATGGAGCTCTCTACTGTACGGGCAGTCACACTATGGAGCTCTCTACTGTACGGGCAGTCACACTAATGAGCTCTCTACTGTACAAGCAGTCACACTATGGAGCTCTCTACTGTACAAGCAGTCACACTATGGAGCTCTCTACTGTACGGGCAGTCACACTAATGAGCTCTCTACCGTACAAGCAGTCACACTATGGATCTCTCTACTGTACAGTCACATTAAGGAGCTCTCTACTATACAGTCACACTATGGAGCTCTACTGTACAGGCACACTATGGAGCTCTCTACTGTACGGGCAGTCACACTATGGAGCTCTCTACTGTACGGGCAGTCACACTATGGAGCTCTCTACTGTACGGGCAGTCACACTATGGAGCTCTCTACTGTACAAGCAGTCACTATGAAGCTCTCTACTGTACAAGCAGTCACACTATGGAGCTCTCTACTGTACAAGCAGTCACACTATGGAGCTCTCTACTGTACGGGCAGTCACACTATGGAGCTCTCTACTGTACAAGCAGTCACGCTACAGAGCTCTACTGTACAAGCAGTCACATTATGGAGCTCTACTGTACGAGCAGTCACACTATGAAATGGTTTGATGAATCTGTAAGGTGGCAGGCTGCCGTCTGTCGGATCTGCGCCATTCCACGGGCGCCCAGGATTTATCGGGAACCAGTCACAAAGACAGCGACTCGTCAATTGATGCAACTCAGTAAATTTTTATTGCAACTGGAAGACAATACATCACAGAAACGTTATGGTAGATTTTGGGGAAGTGTTATTTACAAGAATCGATGAAATTGTTTCTTTGGCAATATGATTACACATCAAGAAAAAGTGAAATGCAGGAAAATATGCGCTGAAATCAACATAGTACGCCGTCCACCGCCGCTGCTCTCCACAGCTCAGCGGCGCCCCTGCTCCATCACAGTTCTCGCGTTTAGGACGTTGGCAGCTACACACAAGTACAGAAAAAAATATTGCATTTTATTTTTTTCCCCTGCACTATCCTTGGCTTCTCGGCCAATCCGGGTGCAGACCATTTTCAACCCCCCTACGTGTTATACCTCAACCCTTTCACTGCTGGAGGGCGTCCTGGAACAATCCGCAGTGCAATATGTTGCATGCGCCACCGCAGAAAGGTGAAAAAAAAAAAACTAAACAAAAACTAAATAGAAAATGGAAAGAAAAACCAGGAATTTCTCCGCAGGAGTGACATCGGCATGCAACGCAGGGTTCTCTGGCAGTGAAGGGGTTAACCAGAACCAAATTATTATTTTTTTTTCCTTTCATTTTTTTTTTGATTGCTTTATCACTTAACAAAATAAAATATTTTTTTTCTTAGAAATGTTACAGAATCCATAAAATTAAAAAAAAAAAATCTACAAGTTTTAAAATGCTTTCCATACAGACATACACACGATATATCTCACAAACATTGTTTAATATCAGAACCACTGGAGGCGGCGGGCGAGGGCCGGGGCGCCCCCATAAAACGTCTTTTTGTCCTAATGTACATAAGAATTTAATTTGTCGCTTTACTGTCAGAGAGATCTGGAAACGCAGCCCGAAAAATGAGAAAATCGTGAAAAAGAAGAAAATATAGATATACATATAACACGAAGAAAAAGCGTAACGCGCAGCAGCAGATGACTATGGGGGGAGTGAGTGTTCGGGCGCCTGTGCCCGGGTGCAGGGTTGGCACGTAGCGCTGGGGCTGGCAGTGAATCTCATGTTTTCACAGAAATGTAAACAAAAACATTAACAGAATCCAAGTGAAACGCCGGCGCCAGGAAGCCGCATGACGCAGTCGCCGCCACGGACCGTGCTCCATTTCCCTCGTTCTGATTGTTACATGTAAGAAGGAGCAGCAGATTACATTAGGGTTTGCCCCATCCCCCAGAGGTAGTATGAGGCCGGCTCGCAGACCTGTGCCCATGTGTAGGCCGACAGGTGATGGCAGGACAGGAGGAGGAGGGTGCATGTGGTTATCTACTGGTGGCCCAGGAAACCCAAATTATTCTGCACCGTGGAAATGTATTTAGTAGCAACAGCGCCATCTGGTGGTAAAATGAACATGAACCTGCTGACACTTCCATGAAGATCTATAGGAGATCTAGGCTATAATGTGTTACATGTGGCAATGATGTGTGGCGTATACGAACTAGGCAGCACTACGGTATGGTGTATATGTGGGTGGGCGGCAGTGGTGTATATGGGGCATATGAGTATGGATGGCAGTGGAGTGCACTGGGTATATGAAACAGGAGGCAGGGTTTGGGGGTATATGAGGTGGGTGGCAGTGGGTGAATGGTGTATATGAGGCATACAGTATATAGTGTATAGGCGGCAGTGTTTGGGGTATAAGGGGTGGGGTGGCAGTGATTTAAATATGATATATGGTTGTGTGGCAGTGGGAGCATGATGTATATGAAGGGGCAGCAGTGTATGGGGCATGTGAGGCAGGTGGCAGTGTATGGGGCATGTGAAGTATTGTATGGGGCATATGAGGCAGGTGGCAGTGTATGGGGCATATGGGGGGAGGGCAAGGGGTGGCAGTGTATGGGGCATGTGAGGCATTGTAGGGGGCATATGGGGCAGGTGGCAGTGTATGGAGCATGTGAGGCAATGTAGGGTGGCATATGGGGCAGGGTGGCAGTGTATGGAGCATGAGGCATTGTAGGGGGCATATGAGGCAGGTGGCAGTGTATGGAGCATGTGAGGCATTGTAGGTGACATATGGGGCAGGTGGCAGTGTATGGAGCATGTGAGGCATTGTAGGTATAGGCGGTGGCAGTGTATGGAGCATGTGAGATTGTAGTGCATAGGCAGGTGGCAGTGTATGGCATGTGAGGCATTGTAGTGACATATGCAGGTGCAGTGTATGAGCAGGTGCATATGGCAGTGGCAGTGTATGGAGCATGTGAGCATTGTAGGTGACATATGGGGCAGGGCGTGTATGAGCATGTGAGGCATTGTAGGTGGCATATGATGCAGGTGGCAGTGTATGGAGCATGTGAGGCATTGTAGGTGACATATGGGGCAGGTGGCAGTGTATGGAGCATGTGAGGCATTGTAGTGGCATTGGGGCAGGTGGCAGTGTATGGAGCATGTGGCATAGTGGGATGCAGGTGGCAGTGTATGGAGCATGTGAGGCATTGTAGGTGACATATGGGGCAGGTGGCAGTGTATGGAGCATGTGAGGCATTGTAGGTGACATATGGGGCAGGTGGCAGTGTATGGAGCATGTGAGGCATTGTAGGTGGCATATGGGGCAGGTGGCAGTGTATGGAGCATGTGAGGCATTGTAGGGGGTATATGAGGCAGGTGGCAGTGAAGTGTATGAGGTGGGATGTATGGCACTGGAGGCAAATCAAAATATTCTATATATATTAAGTGCTTTTAAGAGGCAGGAGAGCGCCCTCCATCTGGAATTGTTCACATTACACCAGGTCTAGGACACGATCTGCAGAATTTCACTTCAATTCAGCTGATCAGGGTGAACGTTTCCAGGCAGGAAGCCATCTCATCGGTTACAGCATTTAGCAGAGTTGCCGCAGTTACTGGTTCCCATTAAGCACTAAAAGTCACCCCCGTACCCCATGTGCACATACAGAAGTGCTCCCCCTAGTGCAGGTGAGATGTATTGCACATGTTGGCAGCGTGACGTAAAGGCAGTGGAGCCACACGTATAATGTGTTCTGGTTCGTGATTAATGGCACTTGAACGGGAGCGGAAAAACTGAACACGGCAGAAACTATGGGCACAGATTGCATTGGCCAGAGGGGATTTACGTCAACTGGAAACTTTGGGCCCCCCCAATATCTGAACCTGTTCTGCAAAATGGGGGTAAAAAAAAAACAAAAAAACAAACGACCGTAGGCTCAAGCCGTGTATATATCGGGAAGTACTGTCGCACACTGAGGGTTATGCGGTGAGCAGAAGACGCGCACGACCACCGCGGGAGCAGAACTCTCTGGACCAGTAAAGCTTGTAGCACCCCAGCAGCCGCCGTCATTGCCCAGTTTACCAACATATTATTGCCTCATGTTATCCGATAAGACAGAAAGGACATAAACTCTTTTTTTTTTTCTATATAACAGAGAAGCACAGTAGGGTTGTATGTTGGGCTGAATGTAAAGACAAGGCAGATCCGAGCCCGACGAGAGGATGAGCTGTAATTATTATTATATTGCAGAGAGAAGAAGTTCCCCAACAGTCAAATGTGTGTCCCTGAAGAAGGTTAGACCTTAGAAACCTGCTTCCAAAAAAAAAAAAAAAATCTGATAAAAAATAACAGGGGCAGGGGTAACTGAAGTCCAGGCCCTGGGCCTAACATTAGAGGCGTTGCCTTTTTTTTTTTTCTCTATTTATATGAAAATAATCCATGCGTCATGCTAAATACAGATTTACCTTACAAGAACGGCGCTCGTCTCTGGAGAAGAAAAAAAAAAAAAAAAAGTAAAATAAAATAAAGCCCCAGAATTGGTTTCTTGTCATGAGATCCATGCACCTGTGTGTGAACCGGTTGTGGTTTCCGGCGGTCGACCTGATTCTAGGCGCTTCGTGGCAGCTGAATACTGGCGGCAGGTTCCGTAGCGCTTTCAGTTTTTTTTTTTAACGTTTCCATCAGCCGGGAGGGTGGCGATCCGCGTCGTTCTGGCAGTCGTCTGTATGCGGTTTCCTTAGCTTTTTAGTCGTCGATTGGCAGCGTTCGGTCCGGGAGTGAACGGGTTAATCCGGAAAGGATTACGTTGTGATCATTTGAATACCATAGAAATTGGCAACACTGTAGGATTCCATGATTTTTTTTTTTTTGCATCCGGGTGGGGGACAAAAAAAAATAAAAAAAAAAATGGAGAAGGTCACGGGTCAGATTTATGGCTCAGAAGGCTTGGCGACGGCGATGTTGTTACCGAATCTGCCGTGGAACCGTGGGCACCGCCGGAGGAAGATAAAAAAAGGAAGGCTGCGGGATCCGGAAACAGCACCCTGCGTCCTAAACCCCCAGAGGGTCGGAGCACCAATTTCCATCTTGAAGGAGGGGGGGGGGGGGGTTGCAATTTTTTTTTTGTCACCGCCTGTTTGGGTGGCGACTGTGACTGTAAAATTTTGGTATTTGAATTTTTTTTTAATTTTTTTATTTTCCTTTTCGGTAAATGAAAAGCGTTTGTAAGTTGGCTGAGTTCTATGGCTTCAATATCCTTTAAAAAATAAAACACTATAAGGGAACCCACCCCACCCCCAAAAATAAAATAATAAAAATAAGGGAAAAAGAAAAAAAAAATGGTTGATATTGCCACAAAATTGTTAAAATTCACCTGACGTGCGTAAGGAAACGGTCCAAAGTTCACCGAAATCGGATTTTCCTCTAGTTTTTCGTCGTTTCCTTGTCTTTCTGGTCTTTCTGCCCTTTGGCCGTCCGATTGGTGATGTTATTCAAACAAGACCGGATCCCCGCCAAGTGTAAGAGAGAGCCGGCCGCCTCTTTCATCTCCTCGTCGTCGCTCTCGGGCGGTTTTTCTGTGCGTCTCTTTTTCAGGGGCAGGGCGTCGCTGGGGATCCGTCGCACTTTCAGCAGGTGCTGCTTTTTCTTGTGTTGGGAGGAGTAGCCGCTGTCCCCGAGGGAATCCTTGGGCTCTTTCTTTACCTGTTTTTTGTCATCTTCCTCTGTCTCGCTGAAGCTCTCGTGGCTCTGGAAGCTGATGTCACAGCCGTCCCGGCAGACTTTGGCGGCGAACTCGTAATGGTCGTCGGCGGAGGAGGACGAGACGGAGTCGCTGGCAGGGGATGAGCTTCTTTTGATGGCGGATTTGGCGCTGCTGTAATTGTGGTCCTCTTTGGGGTCGCTGCTGACTACCGGGGAGTCACACGACGGCTCGCTCTCTGTCCTCATGCGGCAGTTTCCGATCCCATTCCTGTAGAGAGAGCGAAGGGACAGAGGTCAGGACGCACCGCGGAGAGGACAGACACCTGTGTGCATCAGGACTATGGCGGCATCCTGGGATGTGGTAACGGGCGAGGACAAATGGGATCTAAATCATCAAGATCAACTGTTATGTCCCATAGACAGCAAGTTTTACTGCAGCTCTGCTGCAAAGCATCATGGTCCGGGAATGTTATAACATTGGGCGGGGCTGTGACAACCTATCTGAGATGATACACAGGCTGGTTGTCAGCAATAATAGATGACATAGTTGATACTTTAGTATAAGGTGTGTGAATCTCATGTCTGATCACAATGTAATTATATTACTATTATATTCAGTGATGTCAGTAACAAGGGGCGGGGCACTGACAACCTCTCAGACATGAAATAGAGGCTGGTTGTCAGCAGTAATATATATAAACTAGCTATAACTGTAGTATAAGGTGTGTGGTTCTACTGTGGAGAAGATCAGATTTTTTTAAACTCCAGACTATTTTCCACGTTCCTTTATTTCCTTTGCTTTGGCGCTAATCTTCCCGCCCAGGTCTCTGGTATCGTGCACTCAGTCTGCGCGCCGCGCCTCCCCCCCGCCTTGCGTCTTCCTAGAATATATTTGATCCTCCGGAGTCTATTAGACAGGATGATATTCCAATAAAGGCGGCCGTCCGGCCTTATAAATATTCCATGCCGTGCTATTTATTTTGTAGCCACGGGGCAGATTCTCAGCGTCAGATAAGAATTGAATTAAATTAAAAAAAAAAAAACCTTCACTAACGAAACATTAGATGTGACTCATACTGGACGATTTTTTACATTTATTTATTTATTTTTTTAAATATAAGCTGTTGCGGGTTCAGATATGAATCCCTTTTCCTGGTGTTTTGTCCTGACCTAGTTCTTATCAAACAGCTGAAGCTTCGTTACAATGTAATAGTTTAGAAAACATTGGTCAACCTGGAGTCCAGAGCAGGGAAGAGATTTATGCTGCTGCTGCCGCTGGTCTATTAAAGGGATTTTTTTGAGATTTAAATATTAAAAAACCATATTCTAAAGACAGGTCACCAATATCAGATCGGCGGGGGGGGGGGGGGTCCGACTTTCGGTGCCAGCACAGATCAACTGCAGAAAGGGCCGCGGAGCTTGAGCAAGGGCTGCGGGCACTTACTTGGCCTGTGACGTCATTGTCACATGGCCTTTGTGTAGCTCATCCAAGTGAATGGGACTGAGCTGCGATACCAAGCACAACCACTACACAATGTGTGGCGCTGTGACTGGTATAGTATGAAGAGGCAGGAGCACTCCTTCAAACAAAATCGGTTGGGGGGGAGGGGAGGTTGGGTATGTCGACCACCAATCAGGTATTGATGGCCTATCTCGAGGATAAGGCCTCATGCACACGACTGTGGTTTGCGTCAGCATCCAAGCCGAATTTTTTCTGGGTCGGATGCGGACCCGTTCAATTCAATAGGACCGCAAAAGATGCCGACAGCACTCGGTGTGCTGTCCGCACCCGCCAAGGCCATGCAAAAAAAAAAAGAAAAAGAAAAAGAACATTTCCTATTCTTGTCCATATCACAGACAAGGATAGGACTGCTTTATTGTGGGCCAGACGTTCCGTAAAATGCGGAACCACGCGGCCAGTATCCGTGTTTTGCAGATCCGCAATTTGCAGACGGCAATTATTTATATATATATATATTTTTTTTTTTTACATCAAGGCTGGACACCGGCCCTTTAAGCTCGCCCTCAGTTCACAGCACTACGCTCATGGGCAGGATGTTGCCGGAAACAACCTCGGGGCAGAAAACGCTAAATGTTTCCACACTGGTTGACTGAAAGTTAGCGCCGAGTCTATTCCTCCATTTCTCTGTGGAAAATGAACAAAAAAAAAAAAAAGTTTCCAGCTGACGGAGGAAACACTATCTCTACAAAGCCAAAATTTAAAAGGGGCTATGCCATGGTTCTTTCTAACAAAGCTAGAACCAGCCCTGTACCTCACATGGATCCAGAGATCTCCTCATTCATTGCTCTGCTAGATTCTCTTCAGGCTGGCAGCTAAGGGGGCGTGTCCCTTGCTGCAGCTAGGGGCGTTCCCTTCTGTCCCTTCTGCTGCAGCTAAGGGGGCGTGTCCCTTCTGCTGCAGCTAAGGGGGCGTGTCCCTTCTGCTGCAGCTAAGGGGGCGTGTCCCTTCTGCTGCAGCTAAGGGGGCGTGTCCCTTCGTGCTGCAGCTAAGGGGGCGTGTCCCTTTCTGCTGTCAGCTAAAGCGGGTTAGCCGTGTCCCTTCCTGCAGTAGGGGGCGTGTCCTTGCGCAGCTAAGGGGGCGTGTCCCTTCTGCTGCCAGCTAAGGAGGGCCGTGTCCCTTCTGCTGCAGCTAAGGGGGCGATGGTCCCCTTCTGCTGCAGCTAAGGGGGCGTGTCCCTTCTGCTGCAGCTAAGGGGGCGTGTCCCTTCTGCCTGCAGCTAAGGGGCGTGTCCCTTCTGCTGCAGCTAAGGGGGAGTGTCCCTTCTGCTGCAGCTAAGGGGGAGTGTCCCTTCTGCTCCATCCGTCCCCACTGACTTTAAGACGGGTGAGGACGGAACCGTTTGGTATGAGTGTCATACCAAACGATCCATCCTCATTGACTTACATGCAAATGAGGACGGATCCGCAATGCCTGCGGGCATTGCAGACGGGACCCGAGCGTTACAGTGCTCGTAACGAGCACTGCTCGCTCATCTCTAGTCTGCATCCTATGGGACACGGAAACATAATACATTCGTGTGAATGAGCCCATTCGTGTGTGTTCGACCAGCTCAGTCAGACGGACAAAAAAATTAAGGAAAAAGAACAAACAGCAGGTGGCGCCATTTTATAGCTCGCTGGCATTGCATGCAAAAACAAAAGTATTCAGATCCAGATGCTGGTCCGAAAAACGTTTTCGATGTCACAACCCTTTAAGGGCCCATTTACACGTGCAGCTGTTCTACCAGTAATAAGAGTACATTGGGGCTCATTTAGGTCCATTTCCATACAGCAAACATAAGCACTACATGTGACTGAATATTTGGTATTGCCAATGTTTGGCCACATATAGCTTCAGTAGGGTCGGCGGCACATCCCTGTTCACATGGGGAGATGACTGTTTGCCAGCAGATCGCTGGGTGTGATTACATGGGGTAATGATGTGTATCCAGAAGATGACATCATCACCAGAATGGCGGTGTCACCTACCCACCTGGGCACGTACCTTACAGCAGCAGCCATGCTTCCAATAGGGTTGATTGGTAAAGGTCTGACGCCCTGGAAGATCCCTCTGCTGAGGACGCGGGCTCCATTTTGTATCACTCCAGGGGGCACTGTGGAGACAGAAGGAGAGGGATTGTCAGTATCCGGCAGAACATGGGGGGACCCTACAAACCAACGTTACCAGTAGATATTATACAAGGCCACGCACCCAGACAGAGGGCAAGCCCGGCCCCAAACAAAAGAAACAAGACCATTCCTATGTATTTCCAGCCTGTGCATCCAGATCTTCCTGGTTCATACACAGAAAGGTTTGTGGTTGGAGCAGTGACTACTGTAGCCTATAGTAACAGAAGTGTATTCTTTCCACAAGCCCTGCATGTTACATACAAATGACTTTCTTCTGTCCTGCCGATCTTCACTGTAGTTCTGGTATTCTACTGATGAACCAGGAGGCTCTGGATGAATAATGCTGCATGAGATTGTGTTGCACTGGTGACAAATCTGGTACAGAGACGTCACGATGTATCACACGCCTGAGCCCGGGTCACCATGTTCCTGCAGTGCCCTGGAGATTCCTCATTAACTCTTCCTGTCAGGGATAGGATCAGCCATTCATACCTGTTCTGTTATTACAAGGTTTAAACCCATTAATCCCCTGATTTTCCATAATGGGGGGGACGTCCTGTCTACAGAAATCCCCGTCATATGCTGGCACCGGCTCTCCCGTCGACTGTACGGTTGATTGCTCCCCGTTATCAGGATGGGCTAGCAGTGGAGTTCTTCACTGCAGCCGCTTCTGCCTCCCGTGATCAGTACCTGTATCACAGATCGCATTTTGGGGTTACTGGCCCTTTAAGCCTAAAAGGAACAGCGAGTTCCAGCTATAAATCCATATCTGACATAGAAAGCCTCCGGGGACAGGTGATGTGCACATACTGATGAGGGACATCTCCACCTCCCTCGCTCCCCTCCATAGGATTTGTGATTCATAATCTCTGCCCTCCGATTACTTCGGCTCTGGCACAAGCTGCGCACAATCAAGGCCTAATTGCAGCCGAGACGTGGATCCGTCTGCGCTGTTTAAGCTAAACACGTGCGGCTGATCATAATATTGAATTTATTTTTGACAATTTTCATTGAAGTGACAGCTGTTGGTGAATAATTTGCCGCCGGCAGATTCTAATTCCTTGCGACGAGATTCCTGAAATTAGGCGGAGCTCTCTGTTCGTTATTATCTGTGATAACGACCGGTGGGGGCTCTGCCAGGAACAGGGGCGCGTGCCCATCACAACAAAGTCATCAGGAGGGATGACTCACGGAGAGCCAGGATACCACAAGAGACGTCGATATTACTCTGCAACTTTCTGATGGACTTTGCGTTTGAAATCGTCAACATTTTCTTTCTTCTTTTTAATTATTATTTTGCAATTATGTAATATTTACAAATAATCGGAATATGACAGCATGTGATCAAAGAGAAGCGCGGCGCTGAAGAGTGATGTCATCAGCCCGCACTGAGAAAACGTGACATCAGAATAAGGCCCCATGCACACGACGTGTCCACTTGTGGTCGGACATCTGCAAAATACGCCTGCGGTCCGTGTGCTGTCCGTTCCGCAAAAGGATACAGCCTGTTCTATACTTAGCCGCAAAATGCGGACCACAAACCAACTGAAGTAAAATGATCCACAAAAAATGTGGTGGCATCCGTATTTGTGCTTCCACAATTAGCGGACCGCAAAATATATATAGGGTCATGTGCATGAGGCCTTAAAGGCTATGTACACCCTTGGAGTCAAAATTTTTTTTTATGATTTCATTTAACTTATTTTTGGCTAAAAATCATATTTTCAATTGGTCTTTATTAAAAATATTGAGCTGTTTAGTCACAAAGGGTTAACTATCTAACTGGGTGACTGGTACTTTCACTTTCTGCCCTCATCTAATTACCCTTATCTGTAAACTACTGAGAGGTCATAAACACTTATTTAAGCCACATTCTTATCAGTAAGGTAAGGATTGAGCTTTAATGAGTGTTTATAAGGTCAGAGAGAAGAGATAAGGAGTCCATCTGCTCCTTGAGAAAAAATCCACAGGCAGCTAGTACATCTTCTCAGCTCTGTACACAAAAAAAGGATTCCATATTGTTAATAAAGACCAATTGAGAAAGTGATTTTTAGGTCAAAATAAGTATAATGTAATAATTTTAAAAAAATTGCCCACAAAGGTGTACATAGACATTAAAGTAGAACTACCACCAAAAATGTTATTCTCTGACCTGTTAGGTACATAATGTAAACTGAAGATAATCTTACCAGTGATTGTATTTGTCAGTTATAACCTCCCCTCTGATCCTCAGCTATGTCATGTGACCAGCACTCTGACTCTCCAAATAACACAGCATCTTATGTGTGGACAGGAAGCCAGTTTCTCTCTGTATTCCTATGGGAGCCTCAATGTCAGTCTCATAGGAATGAATAGAGAAGGAACTGACTTTCTGTCCTGTGTCAGTTGGAGATCAGAGTGCTGGTCACGTGACACAGCTGAGGATCAGAAGGGAGGTTATAACTCACAAATACAGTCACTGGTAAGAAGAGGAAGAAAAGCGAAACAATTCAATAATACAGCACCGAGCGTAAAGTGTCATGTCACCCCCAGAAGATCCATGATACCAGCACAACCAGTGTGTGGTCTGAACACATACAGAAGGTTCATTCATCGGCCTGACCCCCAGGGAGCGTCCCCTCCCCTCAACATATTGAGCGACTGTGTAAAATATCTCCGTCCAGCGTGGACAACATAAAAGGACTCCATCTGGGAAGAGAGGAGTTCTCCCAGTTATCATGAAAAGAAAAGTAATAAACTGGTAGAACTATCCATCAGGTGAGGACTGGTGAATCCATAGACATTGGACCCCAAGGGCGTTCGGGCAAATATCCAACATGAGAAGATAGCCCTGTAACCTATGAAACTTATGAACTTCTGGCCCACCCCACCCGAGTCCCTCCCTCTTGACTCCTATTAGGGGCTCGGCTAACCCTGCAGACCTATTGAGTCCCGATGGTGCAAGATTAATGCATGAACCCCCCCCCCACCCCACCCCACCCTGTCTCAGAGAAGATAGTAGGAAGGGCCAGGATACACATTTGAGGCTACGTGAAATTGGGAGGGGGGGTCTGATCTTTTGCCGCTCTAATACCTGCGATTACCATTCGTATCTTCCTAGTGGTCAGTAATGGACCCTAGTGACAAGGGTTGAGGAGGGAGAATTAGTTGAAGTCTATTGTCTGGGACCCCCACCTCTAACAATGCCCTCAGGGCGAGAGAACCCGAAAAATATTCTATACTAGGTGGATCTGATGGTCTGGACCTATGCAGATCTCCAAGGTAGTTTACAAGGGAGTATGCTCCAGGGGCGGACAGGCTGTAGACCCCATAGGGAAACATCCAGGTGGGCTGATGCCCAGGGGGCCACCCAAGGCCTCATCATGGCCGCCAGTAAGGTAAATAATGATCTGGTGCTCTCAGCACTAATTAATGTAGAAGCGTCAGGCACTTATACACCTGACCAGTGGCCGCAGGTGTCCTCCCGAATTCAACAGTATTGCAGTCCTCAAGATGATGATAGATTCATTCTGTGGCGATGGCAGCAGTATTTTGTGTCGCACTGTGATATTTCCAGTAGGAGGCACCATGATTATTCCTTACTAGAGATCAGCGGTGACATCACTGAGAATGCAGCCTATCCATTCACTAGAGATCAGCGGTGACATCACTGAGAATGCAGCCTATCCATTCACTAGAGATCAGCGGTGACATCACTGAGAATGCAGCCTATCCATTCACTAGAGATCAGCGGTGACATCACTGAGAATGCAGCCTATCCATTCACTAGAGATCAGCGGTGACATCACTAAGAATGCAGCCTATCCATTCACTAGAGATCAGCAGTGACATCACGGAGAATGCAGCCTATCCATTCACCAGAGATCAGCGGTGACATCACTGAGAATGCAGCCTATCCATTCACTGGAGATCAGCGGTGACATCACTGAGAATGCAGCCTATCCATTCACTAGAGATCAGCGGTGACATCACTGAGAATGCAACCTATCCCTTCACTAGAGATCAGCGGTGACATCACTGAGAATGCAGCCTATCCCTTCACTAGAGATCAGCGTGACATCACTGAGAATGCAGCCTATCCATTCACTAGAGATCAGCAGTGACATCACTGAGAATGCAGCCTATCCATTCACTAGAGATCAGCGGTGACATCACTGAGAATGCAGCCTATCCATTCACTAGAGATCAGCGGTGACATCACTAAGAATGCAGCCTATCCATTCACCAGAGATCAGCAGTGACATCACTGAGAATGCAGCCTATCCATTCACTGGAGATCAGCGGTGACATCACTGAGAATGCAGCCTATTCCATTCACTAGAGATCAGCGGTGACATCACTGAGAATGCAGCCTATCCATTCACTAGAGATCAGCGGTGACATCACTGAGAATGCAGCCTATCCATTCACTAGAGATCAGCGGTGACATCACTGAGAATGCAGCCTATCCATTCACTGGAGATCAGCTGTGACATCACTAAGAATGGCAGCCTATCCATTCACTAGAGATCAGCGGTGACATCACTGAGAATGCAACCTATCCCTTCACTAGAGATCAGCGGTGACATCACTGAGAATGCAGCCTATCCATTCACTAGAGATCAGCGGTGACATCACTGAGAATGCAGCCTATCCATTCACTAGAGATCAGCAGTGACATCACTGAGAATGCAGCCTATCCATTCACTAGAGATCAGCGGTGACATCACTGAGAATGCAGCCTATCCATTCACTAGAGATCAGCAGTGACATCACTGAGAATGCAGCCTATCCTTTCACTAGAGAGCAGCGGTGACATCACAAGCTTCTCTCCACTGACACCTTTCATTCTCGTGAATACTAGAACACATTGCTCCTTGGTGAATGCTCCGGCCCTTTAATGTGAGCCTCTTCCTCTATTACAGTGGAGTATCATAATTATTTACTGTGTGTCATGGCCGCTCTCTATTTCTGGATTACTCGACAATGACATGAAACGCGTCGTCTCCAGCTGACTGACACAGATAATAAGCAGTGACTCATTGGGATTCTCCCCCGTGCTGTGAAGGTCTCGCTTAGAAAACCCATTCAGTAAGTTAATAAAAATGCATTGGGTCGGATTCATGATGTGAAAACACATCTACACAGCCCCGGACGCCACACAGACACCGGGCTGTGCTGGGCTTTGTGGTGCCCGGCTCAAACCTGATCTAAGGGGTTAGGAAGGGAACAGTTTGTATCTAGGCTGGGAGGATTAACGCGTTTCACTCCAGATCTGCTCACCATACATACAGCAGAAACAAGCAGCATAGATACACAGGGGCGGACTGTGAACTTAAAGTGGCCCTGGAAAAAAGAAAAACCTAAAAGTGGCCCCGTGTTGTAGGTCAGGGATCAGCAACCTCCGGCACTCCAGCTGCTCCGAAACTACAACTCCCAGAATCCTCCTATCATTTCTATGGGAGTTACAAGAATGGCCAAGTAAGTGTGCATGATGGGAGTTGTTGTTCCACAGCAGCTGGAGTGCCGAAGTTTTCTGATCCCTGTTGTTGTTGGATCCAGATTGACAGAAGGCGGGGGCTAGAAGTAGGCAGGGCCAACAGAAGTAGGCGGGGCTAGCAGTAGGCAGGGCCAACAGAAGTAGGCGGGGCTAGCAGTACTTTAGTGCAGCACAAAGTGCCGCCCCTGCAGAACTAAATATCACAGTGCAGCACAAAGTACCGCCCCTGCAGAACCAAATATCACCGTGCAGCACAAAGTACCGCCCCTGCAGAACCAAATCCTACTTTTGCAGCACAAAATACTCCTGCCCCCTCTGCAGTATTAAACTATATCACTGTCCTGAGGATAGTGATACATTTGAATTCAGGAGGGCACCTGCGGCCCCTGGCCAAGGGCATAAGTACCTGATGCTACTAGCATTAATGCTGAGAGCATCACATCTTTAAGTACCCAGATGGTGGCCGTTAGGGGTGCTCTAGTGGTCCACATGGGCATCAGCCCACCGGGAAACTTCCCTGTAGGGTCTAATGGCCCGTCCACCCCTGCAGATATAGGTTCCCGCTGTAATGTCAGTAGTCATATGTAGTGTCGCTGTCTACTCACAACCTGCGTGTAAATCATGTGGAGAATTCAATAGCATCATGGCGCTGGCAGCGGCGATGTCGGGATCTGTGAAAATCAACCAACAGATACGTTACTAAACGTCAGCGTGAGAATCTTACACTAAACTTATAGACTCTATGACAGCGAAGAGACGCAGGTAGCCCACCACCAGGGGGCGCAGGCCACCGGCCGAACAGTCACATGATCCGAAAGC
The DNA here is from genome assembly GCA_900303285.1 of Rhinella marina. Taxonomy (NCBI): domain Eukaryota; kingdom Metazoa; phylum Chordata; class Amphibia; order Anura; family Bufonidae; genus Rhinella; species Rhinella marina. The sequence goes on along the minus strand of ONZH01007609.1, from coordinate 387,645 downwards.
GGAGTAAGGAAAGGGACAGAAGAGACGTCACACAGAGCAGAGGACACAGGTCAACCACCCCTTATGCACAATCTCCGAAAAATCCTAAAATGCCTAGTCTCATAATGTAATATGGAGCTTTAATGCAGCCTAGTGTTGTCACTGAGGTACGAGGTACTTAGGGCCTCGTGTATCTAAGCAGCTGGCCTCCAGGACCGGTCTGACATCCCCCCTGTCCAGGAGGCCCTCTGAACCTCGTGCCTCTGCTACAGCATGTACACTAAATGAAAAGAAAATTCACTTTGTAATATGAACATTTCCGTTTCATGTTCTCTGGATGCAGCCTGCAGTGTAAAGGATGGAGGTTTTTTATCTTCCCGGTCACAGCTATGTCCAGGCTCCAGCTTATATGTATAAGCGATAACCGTCCTTCAAGCTGTAACGTATATACTCATTCACACAGACGCTAGGCCACACAGGGTGAGCCCTGGATGTAACCATGACAACAACAATGCCAAACCTCCATTCTTTACACTGCAGGCTGCATTTAGAGAAATATCAAATAGAAGCCAGGTTTAGAAGACGTTGTTTCTGACTATTCGACTTTATGTCTATTAAAGGGCTGGTCCCGGAATAGAAAAACATGGCTGCTTTCTTATAAAAAACAGCACCACCCCTGTCCACAGGTTGCGTGCGGTACTGCGGCTATGCTCCAATGACTAAAATAAAGACAAGTTGCAATACCAGACACTTCCCCTATGGATGGGAAGCAAGCAGCCATTATTTTCTAATCCTGGACAACCCCTTTAAGTTTAGCCCCTCCCCCAAACTAAATTGCCTTACTATCCTCCGTGATGTCGCTTTAGTATGCATAAGGACAATTTTTGAAACGGTCCATAACCTCTCCAAGGGGCTGGAGTGGGGATCTTTTGGGAATAGGGGTCCGGCTGTGGCAATCCAGCTCTGTCCAAACGCCGGCAGCCCCCCCCCCCCCCCGCTGATATTCTGCAGAACCAATCCCCATTCTGTTGCTAGACAGATGTCAGCTTGCAGAAAATATTATGGCTTTCCCGATTATCTGCAACCCCCCCCCCCCATCGCTGCCGCCCCCGGAGAGGGAAAAAGAAAAAGCAAAGCCAAGCAGTCGGGGCTTCCATGGTAACCGATGTCACCATAACAACAGTAAACATCCAGGACCGGCTGCTGAAAGGAACATCTGCCCTGGTGAAGCGTCCCATCTGCCCGGAGGCGAAACAGAACGACGAGGCGGCGAGACGAGCACCGAACCGCGATGGAGAAAAAAGAAAAAAATTTAAAAAAGGGACGACGCCAACCCACAGCCAGAGGATCCCCCTCATCCAGCGCACAGAACTCCCTGTCAGGATCCGCACGTTTACTGGGACCACGTTCATCAGGAATGGCTGATAACAGAAGACAATAGCTCATCCCAAAACGCTTATAACAGTGCCATCAGTAACCCATTATTGCCCAAACACCGCCCCCTCCTAATGACGACGGCGCCTATGTCATGGTCATATTAGGTCATTGTGCTGACATCAGCTGATTCTCAATGTGACTCGGGGGAGGGGAGACTATACTGTAATATAATGATAGGATGAACTGGAGACACTATTATATAATGCACAAGTCACGTAAGATTATAAACCATTCATATAATAGAACTTACTGGTACTGCGCACTGACCGAATATACAGAACAAGAAACTGAGAATTACAACCAGCATACAGGAGAAGGGAAGTGGTACTGTGCAGTGTCCATATATACAGAATAAGGAAGATACTGAGGATTACACCCGGTATACAGGACAGGAGAAGTGGTACTGTGCAGTGTATATATATATATATAGAATAAGAGCAGATACTGAGGATTACACCCGGTATACAGGACAGGAGAAGTGGTACTGTGCAGTGTATATATATACAGAATAAGAGCAGATACTGAGGATTACACCCAGTATACAGGACAGAAGTGGTACTGTGCAGTGTATATATATATACAGAATAAGAGCAGATACTGAGGATTACACCCAGTATACAGGACAGAAGTGGTACTGTGCAGTGTATATATATATACAGAATAAGAGCAGATACTGAGGATTACACCCAGTATACAGGGCAGGAGAAGTGGTACTGTGCAGTGTATATATATATACAGAATAAGAGCAGATACTGAGGATTACACCCAGTATACAGGACAGGAGAAGCGGTACTGTGCAGTGTATATATATATATACAGAATAAGAGCAGATACTGAGGATTACACCCAGTATACAGGACAGGAGAAGTGGTACTGTGCAGTGTATATATATACAGAATAAGAGCAGATACTGAGGATTACACCCAATATACAGGACAGGAGAAGTGGTACTGTGCAGTGTATATATATACAGAATAAGAGCAGATACTGAGGATTACACCCTGTATACAGGACAGGAGAAGTGGTACTGTGCAGTGTCCATATATACAGAATAAGAGCAGATACTGAGGATTACACCCAGTATACAGGACAGGAGAAGTGGTACTGTGCAGTGTCCATATATACAGAATAAGAGCAGATACTGAGGATTACACCCAGTACACAGGACAGGAGAAGTGGTACTGTGCAGTGTATATATATATACAGAATAAGAGCAGATACTGAGGATTACACCCAGTATACAGGACAGGAGAAGTGGTACTGTGCAGTGTATATATATATACAGAATAAGAGCAGATACTGAGGATTACACCCAGTATACAGGACAGGAGAAGTGGTACTGTGCAGTGTATATATATACAGAATAAGAGCAGATACTGAGGATTACACCCAGTATACAGGACAGGAGAAGTGGTACTGTGCAGTGTATATATATATATAGAATAAGAGCAGATACTGAGGATTACACCCAGTATACAGGACAGGAGAAGTGGTACTGTGCAGTGTATATACAGAATAAGAGCAGATACTGAGGATTACACCCGGTATACAGGACAGGAGAAGTGGTACTGTGCAGTGTATATATATATACAGAATAAGAGCAGATACTGAATATTACACCCAGTATACAGGACAGGAGAAGTGGTACTGTGCAGTGTGTATATATACAGAATAAGAGCAGATACTGAGGATTACACCCAGTATACAGGACAGGAGAAGTGGTACTGTGCAGTGTCCATATATACAGAATAAGAACAGATACTGAGGATTACACCCAGTATACAGGACAGGAGAAGTGGTACTGTGCAGTGTATATATATATACAGAATAAGAGCAGATACTGAGGATTGCACCCAGTATACAGGACAGAAGTGGTACTGTGCAGTGTATATATATACAGAATAAAAGCAGATACTCAGATTAAGTGTCCATGACACAGAATGCAGTAAAAGCGCTTTCACCTGCGCAGTTATGGAATTTGCTGCTGGGAAAGTAATACAGTACTGCTATTAAAGGTGACAGTTGCATGCTCACCCAGCTTTCCCAGAACCCTGAATGGTAAATCTGCCTAGAAACACCATGATAATGACTGTTCCTTCCACACTACCATAACGATCGCCCCCGCATTCCCACCTATCATGGCTGGAGATATTTTCTCCTGTGGAAAGGAAGACGACGATTCAAAGACTTGAAATTCCAGGTGAGAATTAGTATGGCGCCAAAAAAGTTCCCCAAATTTAGTATGATTACATGTGGATTTTCCGGAGCGGGGTAAGAAGTGCTCCCCGAGCAGTGAGGGGTTACAACAAGGACATCATTACATCAGCACTCAAATTTCAACACAGGACAAGACACATTCCTTCCACATAATATAATCCTGGAGTCGGCTGCGCTCCCCACTCCACGTTAACCCCCCGAGGAGGCTGCACAGTCCAGACGCCTCTCCGTGAGGCACCAGTCTCCGGCCTGTGCTGACTGCAAGTATACAGACTGTTCCCTATTCTTAAAGGGCCACAATGTTTTCATAATGAAGGTGAAAGATGAGGTTTAAGGCCCGCTGAGCCCCCCGCCTCTTCTCAGAGGAAATTCGGAGTGGAGCGGGAGACTTGAGTCATGTGGTTTCCTGACAACTCAAAGGCGGAAACGTCGATTGTTACAATGTATCCCTAGTAACTTGTCAGAACAGCAGAGAAGGGGCACGCCCCCAAAAAACCTTTAAAGGACGATTATAACCGCATGACATATAGAATATATATCATATTACGCTCCAGCCTATACCACATATGACCACTGGGGGGCAGAATGATCCTCAATGGCGCTTCAGGAAGTAAAGGCCCTTTTTATGCTCCTACTGTTCTTTTTCAGGAGCAACAGGCCACCTGGGGGCGCTCTTCTACAACAGTATTCCTCATGACTGAGGTCATCATGGAGATCACATTTCCTTTTGGCCCTCGGGCCCCTTAGTGTTTCCCAGGTCTCTGATGACTGTGAACCGCAAAGCTGCAGCAGCCCGAGGCCGTCGTCACTGTTCCCATGTAAAAAAAAAAAAAAAACGGAGAATGACGCTTATCCTTAGCGGAGATAGGCGTAACTAGAGGATGATTAAAAAAACAAGAAAGCGACGCTCAAGGGGCAAACATGTCCTTACAGTTATTTCCACGGTTGCCCTGACAACCATGACAAAAAAAAAAAGTAAAAAAAATTCCACCGTAACGAATTCATTGAGGGTTGCGAGTCGCTCGGGGATAAGCAGCCTTGTCGCACAGCGAGCTCCTGCGCTCGCCTCTCAATTATCACTATGAGAAGATACAGCCCCCCCTCCACGCACGAAGCCCGGACAGCGCGCTCCCCCCAGACAGCGCACTCCTCTCGCCTTTGATTCGCTCCCTCCTCGTAAAGAACGCAAACTTTGATGTCAACAAATGGCGTTTGCCGAGTTTAGTCGAGCGCCTTTCATCTCCGCAGGCCGCGGCCGCGATGATTACAGGATCTCTTCTGGGCGCGGTGAGAAATGTTTGCTTACATGTCAAAAGTACAAAACAGAAAAATAAAAAAGGCAAAAAACAAAACAAAAACGTTCGCCCTACCTTGCCCGACACCGCGCAATTCATAAGATCATTAGTAAACTGATGACAAAAGCAGAACTGTAGCAGAGGACGCAAAAACGCAATGCAGGAAAGGAATATACACCTTTTAAAAAGTTCTTTTGGAATCGGGGAAAAATGGGCAAAAATAAAATTTGCATCATCTGCGGTTACTGTAACTTTTCCTGCAAGAGTCGGAATTTCTGCTGGGAGAAGAGGAATTTGTAGGATAAGAGGAAAAATAGATTCCGGCTCCGGCGTCATGAGAGTCATCGCCGCTAATAATGACTTTTCCTTCGGCCTCGTGAATATTTGTGACTTGTAAGTTTCCATTCTGGAGAATGACCAGTAAGCTTCTCCTTCCACGCTTTCCTTCCTGACGGAACTGGACCTCTGTTTCTATGGTAACCACTAACATTTTCTATATATCTCTGCACATCCTATAAACTACAGAGACAGACAGCACATGTCTACTAATGAGGGGGAATCAGGGCTCAGCAAGCTAATGAGATCACTAGAGAACAGCGGTGACATCACTGAGAATGCAGCCTATCCATTCACTAGAGATCAGCGGTGACATCACTGAGAATGCAGCCTATCCATTCACTAGAGATCAGCGGTGACATCACTGAGAATGCAGCCTATCCATTCACTAGAGATCAGCGGTGACATCACTGAGAATGCAGCCTATCCATTCACTAGAGATCAGCGGTAACATCACTGAGAATGCAGCCTATCCATTCACTAGAGATCAGCGGTGACATCACTGAGAATGCAGCCTATCCATTCACTAGAGATCAGCAGTGACATCACTGAGAATGCAGCCTATCCATTCACTGGAGATCAGCGGTGACATCACTGAGAATGCAGCCTATCCATTCACTAGAGATCAGCGGTGACATCACTGAGAATGCAGCCTATCCATTCACTAGAGATCAGCGTGACATCACTGAGAATGCAGCCTATCCATTCACTAGAGATCAGCGGTGACATCACTGAGAATGCAGCCTATCCATTCACTAGAGATCAGCGGTGACATCACTGAGAATGCCGCCTATCCATTCACTAGAGATCAGCGGTGACATCACTGAGAATGCCGCCTATCCATTCACTAGAGAGCAGCGGTGACATTCACTGAGAATGCAGCTTATCCATTCAGTAGAGATCAGCGGTGACATCACTGAGAACGCCGCCTATCATTCCCTTTGGCTGACTCTAGTAGCTGCATCCAGCAGTTGTTGCCGGCAGGGCTCGGGGCTGTGCACACTGTCTGCCCTAAATGACTAAGCTGGGTGTAGTGTGACAACCTGCAGAACAAGTTCATCACCACGGCAACAAACGACTCAACTGCCATGGACACAATATCAACAGAACACAGTCCAACGGATAAGCCGGCCCTGCCCCATTCCTGGAACCGTCTGTTATCCTGCTCGGCTGAAAATGAAAGTGAAGCAGAAAGATGGCGACGAGCAAAAGTGTTCAGTGCGCAGCGATGGGGGTTATTCTCCAGGATGATGTCACTGCTGATAAGCTTGATAAGCAAAATGATACATAATTGCTGCATTTGCTACATTGTATATTCTAACTGCAGAGACGCTGTATAGTCACCAGGGGGCGACTTGGGGGTTGTTGTAGTCATGGTGACCTAGGAGGCTGCAAGGTTGGGATCTGTGCAATGGCCTGGTCCATTTGTTAATGGGGAAAGCAGGGGCCTTCAAGGAAAGCTTCCACAATGGTCGTTACCCAGCTTTCCCGCAGCCCTGAATGGCAAATCTATCACGTTATGAACTGAGGTAGGTGGCATGCTTCCTTCTGAGAGTCACCCAGCTTTCCTAGCAACAGATACATGACCTACTGGTGATTATTCATAGTTTTGCGGCAGCAGAAATCATTAGGAGGCGGCGGAGGAATCTTGGGGGGGGAGAGGGGAAGGGTACGACCCAAGCAGTTTGGCAGATTTGAGCCTGTGTGCATAACGAACAGACGCATTTTACAAGCACGACGGCATTGATTTTTCTGGCCTTGATCGTCCTATTTCCAGGATTCGCTTTGAAAGGAACCGACGCGTTTCAGCCTTGTTGCATTAAGCGCGATTCCAGCCGGGTCAGTGATCACACAGACAATAGGTAGAGTCGCCTCACACAAAAGGTGAACGGTGGAAAGGAAGACGTCCCTTCGCAATCTGCTCAGCCGGCCTGGGACGATCGTTTAACAAGAGCGCGGCCTCCGCTTCTACCCCTCGCCGGCGGTACGACGATGATCTCTTGTGACAAGAGGGATTTGTAATAGCGGCTCGGTGAATGGCGCACAGTCATCTATTGTGCAGGGGAAGAAGGGAAGGGGGGCACTCTTATTGTCCGAGGCTAACGAATAACCCTTCTACATTCATGACCTCCTTTTTCTCTCTGCTAATGGAAAGCGAATTACGGACGCGTCAGCGCAACGTCGGCCATCAACCACAGGCTTTATAAAGTGCTGTATGTACATGTACATTATGTTCTCTCATTGCCGCCAGGATGTCTCTAGGCCAAGAAGATGGAACCAAAGAGAAAAGCTGCAGCATGAGGGCCTGGACCCCGAAACGCACTGTGCAGCTTGTTTGAGGAGCCCCTTCTAGATTGTTTTGATGAACTTTACTGCAGAGTATAGTGAGAAATGCAGCCTGGAAAATATCCGTCAATTACAAACGAAACACATACAAATCGCGGAGGAGCGGATCAGAACCTTTCAGGATTTCCAGGATTATGACCCCTTGTTAAAGGGCATCTGTCAGCAGTTTTGTACCTATGACACTGACTGACCTGTTACATGTGCACTTGGCAGCTGAAGACATCTGTGTTGGTCCCATGTTCATATGTGCCTGCATTGCTGAGAAAAATTATGTTTTTATATATGCAAATGAGAATCTAAGAGCAACGGGGGCGTTATCATTACACCTAGAGGCTCTGCTCTCTCTGCAACTGCCGTGTCTCCTGCACTTTGATTGACAGGGCCAGGCAGTGATGATGCTTCCACTGTCTTGCTCTGTCAAAGCACAGAGGGCGCAGCAGCTGCAGAGAGAGCAGAGTTTCTAGGAGTAATGGCAACGCCCCCGTTGCTCCTAGAGGCTCATTTGCATATATTAAATCTTTGTTTTTCTCAGCAATGTGGTCACAATTGAACATGGGACCAACACAGATGCCTTCAGCTGCCAAGTGCACATGTAACAGGTCAGCCAGTGTCATAGGTACAAAACTGCTGACAGATGCTCTTTGGGCAATGCGTCTCTTACCAAGGAAAAAAATAATTAATCACTGCTCCAGTCTGGCATTCTGGCTCAGTTTGACAATTTTATGGTCGGGGGGGCTTATGCTGCTATAACTAATGACACCGCACTGCTTGATAACCTACGGCTTAGGGGACACGTCACCACTGAAGCCAGCCAATGGCTGCAACGGTGTCCCTGACCACAGCTGTAATTTGAAGAGACCACAGTCACATAGGAAAAGTGGGTGACAACCTCTATGGGATCTACAATGGGAGCCATATTAGTTGTCAGCTAGTTTTCCCTATATGCGGATCTAAATAAGGAACTATTTTTGACAGAGGAGGATATAAGACTAATATTTTTTGGGTGCCATTAATTTAATGGGGGGTTGCACTCTGTAACAGGAGAAGGCCGTTAAAGCTGCAGGAACAGTCACTGCTGATGCACTTAAAATTGTATTAGTGATCGCGTATCGGAGGCCTCCGCGGGGACCTGTCTCACTCCCAACGCTCGCCCACTTAACGTGCGGTGTGATCGATAGAGCACCAGGCAGAGGGAGAGCGCTGTGCGTATCATCTGCAGCCGCTGTCAGGAGGAATACGACAAGATAAACCCTGACGAGCCATCATACCCGCTATAAATAGACGCCTTCCCAAGGTCAGAGTCGGAGAAGTCATTGGATAAATAGCAGCAGAGTCAGATGTACTGACAGCGAGGAAACAATCAGCGAGATCACAAACCCCTCAATTATACAGCCAGACCTGACTACAGCACAATCCTTCTAATCCGGAAACCAGGATGAAATGATAACGTCAGATAAAGGAGGGTTCAGTGTTAAAATATAGTGCAGAAAGTCCTGACAACTCACGTCAACCATACAGGAGAAGAGGTAGTCAGCTGGAACCACTGCCACCAACATACTTATATATTATCTTGTACCTATACAGAGTTACATCCTTATACTCCAGAGCTGCACTCACTATTCTGCTGGAATCACTGTCTACATACATTACTTATCCTGTACTGATTCTGAATTACATCCTGTATTATACTCCAGAGCTGCACTCACTATTCTGCTGGTGCAGTCACTGTGTACATACATTACATTACTTATCCTGTACTGATCCTGAGTTACATCCTGTATTATACTCCAGAGCTGCACTCACTATTCTGCTGGTGCAGTCACTGTGTACATACATTACTTATTCTGTACTGATCCTGAGTTACATCCTGTATTATACTCCAGAGCTGCACTCACTATTCTGCTGGTGCAGTCACTGTGTACATACATTACTTATCCTGTACTGATCCTGAGTTACATCCTGTATTATACTCCAGAGCTGCACTCACTATTCTGCTGGTGCAGTCACTGTGTACATACATTACTTATCCTGTACTGATCCTGAGTTACATCCTGTATTATACTCCAGAGCTGCACTCACTATTCTGCTGGTGGAATCACTGTGTACACACATTACTTATCCTGTACTGATCCTGAGTTACATCCTGTATTATACTCCAGAGCTGCACTCACTATTCTGCTGGTCACTGTTTTTCCTACATCAGATGACTGTACACAGCCTGGTGTCAAGAGGACTGTTCTCAGAATGCAAATCAACCAGAGCAAGTTCTTTGCAGACACTGAACAAGCAGGGAAGACTGGGAAATCTTAGCAATTACTTTTGGGTTAATATGAAGGCCAATATGATCATGTATGGCTAGATATAAATTTTCACAACCCTCGATCCCGTCCTTGTGCCCCTCATGTAACATGCTTTGTGGACATTGCCGTCATCTCCAGCAGTACAGTAGGGCGGGGGAGGGTAATTCTTCACACATAGCCAGGGGCAGGCGCATCTTTCAACAGCTGGGTTGGAGGGAAGACGACAAAAACCGGTTTGGCTCGTGCAAGTCCGGGCACGGGTCTTAAGTGTTTACCCCCTGCGCCCAACGCAGGTGACATGAAGACGAGGCCGTAGCGCAGGTCGTGTATTCTTTCTTAAAGGGGTATTCCACTCACATCAAGTTATATCAGATGGGTGGGAGCCTGACCAGAACCCTGCGGGGACCACTGAAATGCAAAGGAAGGGTTACTGAGTGACTCTGCCCGACACAGCTGTGACGGCGGCCATGACCCAGCTTTCCTGGGTACAGATGGGACTAAGAAATGGTGCAATATGGACATCGATTCCCCACTGAGAATGGTCTTAGTGCTGCCGGCCTGGAGCATGATGGTGATCAATGTGGTGATTTTCGGCGCTTCGTCCGCCTGGCGGCTGCAAGATCATTACTTTTAAATAAGCGAATTAAAACTGCGAGCAGGAACGTCTCATCCGATAACCGGCGAGGAATTTGGCCTCGTGTCAACTATTTCAGGACAAGAGAAAATAAGAGGCAGAAATTGCTTGGCACGCCGCTCGCTTCGCTGCCAGACGCTTCCTTTTAAACCAACGTCCCTTTCGCATCGGTGGAAATGTTACAAGAGTAAGTGTTCGCCGACCCCGCAGCCGAAGAGGAGGAACAAAACTCTCATCATCCTGACCCTAAACACGACAAACAACAGGGTGGCACTGCTCGGTAATTAGCCCTATAAGAGATGGCAGGAGCTGGCTGAAGAATGAGAAAATAATGTGACTACAGGATCAGACTACACGGGGTTTGTTTGTAGTCTGTAACCATGGCGACAAAAAGTTCCACACAGGAGGAGATTCTGAGGAAGACTATTTGCACAGTTGCCTCATTTTTCCTTTTGGATGCACTGGGGTAATAAAATGTTCATACATCGTAAGGCCTCCTGCAGATGACGGTATCCGTTTTTGCAGTCCGCAAATCGCGGATCCGCAAAACACGGCTGCTGGCCGCGTCCGTTCTGCATTTTGTGAATCGGTACATCCTGCATCTGATCTGCGGATACGGATGAAACTACGGTCGTCTGTCATACGTAGCAGATAAAATGTCTGGCTTATGTATTCCCCAGAACACATGCATGCTCAACCAAACCGAGTGTGCAAGTAAAATGACCCGATCACTGAGGCTTTTTGCAGCAGTAAGGGTTAAGACTGTGTACATGAGGGCATCAGATTGCAGATAATCGCCGTCTACACACCTAGCATTTAAACAGCAGCGTGCTTTCACCCTGTAATTTGCAGCCACACCTCGCGGTTACTACGGCGACCGAACCGCGGCACTAAACTTTAGCCTGTTTGGTTAGGAGGTGGGAGCGGGACGCTTTGTGCTCATGACTGTAACTAAGTCTCAGCACAAAGAGCCGACAGAAACGTTTAGTCTCCTATTTCTTTGTCGCTCCCTGTGCAGACCTCGCCGACAACTCCGGCAGTGGCGACAACCCTAACAGCCCATGCGCGGCGACCCATGGAAACGTGGTGCTGTTTCTGCAAGGTGAGGGCCATCCCTTTCAAAATCTCCCTCCTTCATGGTTAAATACAGAGTGCGCCTTCACCCCAATGCCGGCAGCGCGTCCTGGGGCACGTAACAGGGTGACTTCAGCGTCCGCGTGAAGACTGCTGATGACGTCACCGATGAACCGCTCTGCCTGTAACGACATGCGGATCGGCAGGAGCCAAACCTCATTCGTTTTACAGTCTCCATAAAAAGTAAACAGCCTTAATCTTTATGCAAATGAACGCGTTTATGAGAACGCCGCACCTCGGCTCCGGTTACGTGATGGGGGCTGTCAGGCCGCATGGAGCCAAGATGAAGCTTCATATATAACGTAACCAGATTAGGGAAGAGCGGATCCATTCTAACGAACCGATTCGTCTTATTAGCAGGGGCTGACCCCCTACCTGTCCGTTGAGTGACATAGCTGGACATCCAGCCCGGCCCTGACAACCTGGGTCTTGTGGCGAAGCTCAAATTCGGCTTTTGGGTCAGCAACGGCGCAAGCGCAGTCATTGCTCCCAAGGTCAATTTGAGTCAAAAAGAAACACAAAGGGGAGATTTACCAAAACTGATGCAAAGGAAAACTGACTTAGTTGCCCCTAGCAACCAATCAAGCCGATCCTTTGCAAAATAAAAGGTGGAATCTGAATGATCAAAGTTTTAATAAATCTTCCCCATAGTCTACTAGAAAGCTGGAGAACTTCAGGAGACCGGACCGGCCCATATAACCCTTGATACCGGACACAAACAGAACTCAGTTTCCACCGGGCATGGACGGCAATCGATACATGTAAGTACAGGGAGGAAGAATATACATAAAGCCAATGTAATCTAGAGACAACACGCAAAGAAAGCAGGAAATCCGCCATGACACCAGCAGCGGGCTCCATCCTCGGAGTGCAAGTCCTAGGTGGACGCCGGGCACTTACCTTGAAGCAAAGCTCCATTTTTCTTGAAGAAGTTGCTTCCGGGCCACAGAGGAGGGACTGATGTGCTGCAGAAGGAAAGAGAAAAACAAAGTATCAATACTCTGCGGATTACCGCGCATCAAACCTCACGTTCCCCACAGTTCTCACCGATCACATTGTATCTTTCTGGCGCCAAATGATTAGTTCTGAAATTTGTGTTTGTTGCCCTTGGATACGACAGACCTGCCGTGCTCTCTGCCCTGGATACAAAGTATCTGTAAAGTTCATTGTGTGGTAACCGACGGCAACAAACCTTCACAGCAGAAAACCAAAAGACAAAGAAAACGCTGATTATTTTTTTTTTTTTGGCAGTGATCTGGGTTTACTATTACCATGTTGGGCTATGGTCAGATGGACGTTGGCGTGACTAGGGTCACATGACAAGTCACGCAACCTTCAAGAGACTCTTCTTGACCAAAATCGGCTATTGTCTTCTATGAGGCACAACTGATGCTGCAACAGCCAAAGAGCACTGTGCAGCTGAGGACACAATTTATCCATCCCCAGGAAAGCTGGGTTATAATCCGTTTAGCCCTAATAGCTTCTGATACAGATTCAATTATCTTAAAGGGCATCTGTCAGCAGTTTTGTACCTATGACACCGGCTGACCTGTTACATGTGCACTTGGCAGCTGAAGACATCTGTGTTGGTCCCATGTTCATATGTGTCCACATTGCTGAGAAATATGATGGTTTATTATATGCAAATGAGCCTCTAGGAGCAACGGGGGCGTTGCCATTACTCCTACAGGCTCTGCTCTCTTGAATGGGAAATCTACCTAGCCATACAGTGGTACTGGGATGGGCATCAGGACACAATGATGCAGTTGTGCCATCCAGCTGTCTACAACCGCTGGGTGAGAGACGCACTTGAACTTTTTCTTAGCTTTGTTGAATGGGGGACTCTAAGGACAATGTACCAAATGGACAAAGAGTTAACAGCATTCAAAAAAAAAAAAAAAAAAAAAAAAAAAAAAAAGAACCCCCCAGACCTGTCAACATAATCTACGACTTTTCATGAAGAGGCGTCATCCATCCACTCATCTCGCCCAGTCCCCTAACCAGCCCATACAATAAGGGGAATGATTCAAGATGGTGACACAGACCGGGTCAATTGTCTGCGGGATCAGGGGGCAGTGATTTACACACTAGGCACACGATCGTTTTGGACACTGTATTGGCTCTTTATGGCGGTTACGACCTCAAGAGTGGAGGCAATGAGGAGTCACAATGGTTACTGCAGCCTCAGGGCCCCTCCGAGCACACGTCAGGAGAATAGAGGAGTGATCCGGGATTCAAGAGTCCGTGACACTCATTCATGTCATGTTGCCAGCAGACAAAGGGAACGCAGACCCACAAAAAGACGCTTATCTCTGCATCCACATCGAGGGGGCGACACCTCAAGATTCGGCTTAACAAGAGAAAAACAGTGACAACAAATGACTCCGCCGGACACCAATTACTCATATTTAATCCATGATTTGCTTTGCTTTCTATGTTATAGTAGTTTGTCACTTTGTGACAACTTTTTTTCCCCTCATACCAGTGAATAAGTGTCACACTGGACTCCTCATTGAGTAAATTATTTGGTGGATATCCAATTAAGAGGTGGGAACACAGAGGTGCCCACGGGTGGGGGGGTATGAGACAGAGATGCCTAAAGAGGTGGTAGAGGCACCCTTGAGGACGTAGGGAGGGAGAGAGTGGAACGTTAAGGGAAAGCTGCCTAAAGAAGAGGGGAAGAGTACGGGTGTCAGATGAGCCAGAGGAGCCCGAAAAGGGAGGAGAGGCAGAGGAGCCCGAAAAGGGAGGAGAGGCAGAGGAGCCCGAAAAGGGAGGAGAGGCAGAGGAGCCCGAAAAGGGAGGAGAGGCAGAGGAGCCCGAAAAGGGAGGAGAGGCAGAGGAGCCCGAAAAGGGAGGAGAGGCAGAGGAGCCCGAAAAGGGAGGAGAGGCAGAGGAGCCCGAAAAGGAGGAGAGGCAGAGGAGCCCGAAAAGGGAGGAGAGGCAGAGGAGCCCAAAAAGGGAGGAGAGGCAGAGGAGCCCGAAAAGGGAGGAGAGGCAGAGGAGCCCGAAAAGGGAGGAGAGGCAGAGGAGCCCGAAAAGGGAGGAGAGGCAGAGGGGCCCGAAAAGGGAGGAGAGGCAGAGGGGCCCGAAAAGGGAGGAGAGGCAGAGGGGCCCGAAAAGGAGGAGAGGCAGAGGGGCCCGAAAAGGAGAAGAGGCAGAGGGGCCCGAAAGGAGAAGAGGCAGAGGGGCCCGGAAGGAGGAGAGCAGAGGGGCCCGGAAGGGAGGAGAGGCAGAGGAGCCCGGAAGGAGGAGAGGCAGAGGGGCCCGGAAGGGAGGAGAGGCAGAGGGGCCCGGAAGGGAGGAGAGGCAGAGGAGCCCGAAAAGGGAGAAGAGGCAGAGGAGCCCGGAAGGGAGAAGAGGCAGAAGGGCCCGGAAGGGAGGAGAGGCAGAGGAGCCCGAAAAGGGAGAAGAGGCAGAAGAGCCCGGAAGGGAGAAGAGGCAGAGGGCCCGGAAGGGAGGAGAGGCAGAGGGGCCCGGAAGGGAGAAGAGGCAGAGGAGCCCGAAAAGGGAGAAGAGGCAGAGGAGCTCGGAAGGGAGGAGAGGCAGAGGGGCCCGGAAGGGAGGAGAGGCAGAGGGGCCCGGAAAGGAGAAGAGGCAGAGGGGCCCGGAAGGGAGAAGAGGCAGAGAGGCCCAGAAGGGGGAGGAGGCAGAGGAATCTGGGAAAAAAGGGCATCCTAAAATGCCGAAATGGAATAGGAACAGGAGTCTTAAGGAGCAATAGTGAAGTTTGGAGGAGACACACCAGCAACAAATACGCCACAGTAATTCCATAAGAAAAGACATAAGAGACATAATTGCAGATTATACGGAGTATTTCTACACCACGTGTGAACCCCGAACAGAGAAGACGCTAGACACAGACCCCCAGCAACCTGCCCCAAGTGACAGAACGTTAACTCCAAGTTCTCCCGGTTTATATTTACAGAGGTCTCGCCTCTCAATGTGGTTTTTACAGCTCTACCCTAATGAGGCCATTTAAGTAAACGACGTGATTAAAGAGGCCGCGTCTCGTTACCAGAGACAAATGGAACCCTGGAAACTTAGTCTCTGTGGTCGGCGTTAGACCTATAAAAAAAAAAAAATTAAAAGGGTCGTATTGTAAAGAGGGCAAACTGGCGCGAGGTCTGCCTATTAGCTCGGATTTATGGTAGACCTCAGACGGCGGACTGGTGCACGAAATAAAACATCTGCTGCTATGGAGAAGCGTCAGGTGGCAGATGGTGTTTTATGAGCTGCAGTTTTTATAACGGATAGCCCACAACATGGGATAATCCGGCACCTAGCGGGGTCCCTTGCATATCGAAACGGATTTTCATTAGGGTCGCTTTCCCTTTAAATAAAGTATACGGAAACTTCTCTGTGAACCATTTTATTTTTACCCGGTGCAAGAGGAAGGAAGTGGTCAGCCGCAAAGCGTGGAAACGCTGCGAGGATCGGAACGACACCGGTGAACCTGGGATCATGAACTTCTCTCCACTTGGCGCTTCTAAGCAGATACATGAGAAATACATTAAACAGAAGTGAGAAACGCGTTTCGTAAGGACGCAGCACTGAGCCGTCCCTCTCTCCGTGTCCGATGCCAGTAACCAGGGAGTGGCGGTTATACTGCAGCTGCCAGACTGCCGGTCGGACGGGGGTAGGGGGAGCGAGGAGCTATGCTACGTTCCATTTACCGCGATTGTCAAAACAAGGGGAGCGGCGTCTGCGGTGACAAATATTACAATTATCTGGTTGCTTAGCGACAGTCAACATTGCTGAGCGTGAGAGTCTGGATCGCTGCGGGCCATCTACGTCCTGGAAAGACGCTCGCTTCAAGGTGAAAATCAGCAACGCGTCATGTGACCGAAGGGAAAAGCCAAACGCAGATACCGGCGGAGCGAATGTATGGAAGTTCAAAGGAAAACCAGGGCAGAACATCCCAATGATTCACAACGCCAAAGCTGGGGCGGCTAGAACTGAGATTTTATAGCCCAACGTCAGGGAGGATCTGACAGAAGTGATGCATGTAGTCTATGTACAGCCCCCTGTGGAATATAGACACAGACATACATGTATGGGCCAGTCTATATACAGCACTTACCGAGAATGGTATATGGACCGGTCTCAAACACAGAGTCTCAGGGGTTAAAATACAGTGCACACAGACAGTGGTGTATGGACCAGCCTCATACATAGGGGTCTATATATACAGCACACAGAACATGGTGCATGGACCAGCCTCATACATAGAGGTCTATATATACAGCACACAGAACATGGTACATGGACCAGCCTCATACATAGAGGTATATATATATATACAGCACACAGAACACGGTTGCATGGACCGGCCTCATACATAGAGGTCTATATATACTGCACACAGAACACGGTGCATGGACCAGCCTCATACATAGAGGTCTATATATACAGCACACAGAACATGGTGCATGGACCAGCCTCATACATAGGGGTCTATATATACAGCACAGAGAACATGGTGCATGGACCAGCCTCATACATAGGGTTCTATATATACAGCACACAGAACATGGTGCATGGACCAGCCTCATACATAGGGGTCTATATATACAGCACACAGAACACGGTGCATGGACCGGCCTCATACATAGGGGTCTATATATACAGCACACAGAACATGGTGCATGGACCAGCCTCATACATAGAAGTATATATATATACAGCACACAGAACACGGTGCATGGACCGGCCTCATACATAGAGGTCTATATATACTGCACACAGAACACGGTGCATGGACCAGCCTCATACATAGAGGTCTATATATACAGCACACAGAACATGGTGCATGGACCAGCCTCATACATAGGGGTCTATATATACAGCACACAGAACATGGTGCATGGACCAGCCTCATACATAGGGGTCTATATATACAGCACACAGAACACGGTGCATGGACCGGCCTCATACATAGGGGTCTATATATACAGCACACAGAACACGGTGCATGGACCGGCCTCATACATAGGGGTCTATATATACAGCACACAGAACATGGTGCATGGACCAGCCTCATACATAGAGGTCTATATATACAGCACACAGAACACGGTGCATGGACCAGCCTCATACATAGAGGTCTATATATACAGCACACAGAACACGGTGCATGGACCAGCCTCATACATAGAGGTCTATATATACAGCACACAGAACATGGTGCATGGACCAGCTTCATCTATAAGCAATATGGGCATGGACCAGCCTCATACATAGGGTTATATATACAGCACACAGAACATGGTGCATGGACCAGCCTCATACATAGGGGTCTATATATACAGCACACAGAACATGGTGCATGGACCAGCCTCATACATAGGGGTCTATATATACAGCACACAGAACATGGTGCATGGACCAGCCTCATACATAGAGGTCTATATATACAGCACACAGAACACGGTGCATGGACCGGCCTCATACATAGAGGTCTATATATACAGCACACAGAACACGGTGCATGGACCAGCCTCATACATAGAGGTCTATATATACAGCACACAGAACATGGTGCATGGACCAGCCTCATACATAGAGGTCTTATATATACAGCACACAGAACACGGTGCATGGACCGGCCTCATACATAGAGGTCTATATATACTGCACACAGAACACGGTGCATGGACCAGCCTCATACATAGGGGTCTATATATACAGCACACAGAACATGGTGCATGGACCAGCCTCATACATAGGGGTCTATATATTATACACAGAACACGGTGCATGGACCAGCCTCATACATAGGGGTCTATATATACAGCACACAGAACATGGTGCATGGACCAGCCTCATACATAGGGGTCTATATATTATACACAGAACACGGTGCATGGACCAGCCTCATACATAGGGGTCTATATATACAGCACACAGAACATGGTGCATGGACCAGCCTCATACATAGGGGCCTATATATACAGCACACAGAACATGGTGCATGGACCAGCCTCATACATAGAGGTCTATATATATACAGCACACAGAACATGGTGCATGGACCAGCCTCATACATAGAGGTCTATATACAGTCATGGCCAAAAGTTTTGAGAATGATACAAATATTAATTTTTACAAAGTCTACTGCTTCAGTTTTTATAATGGCAATTTGCATATACTCCAGAATGTTATAAAGAGTGATCAGCTTAACAGCAATTACTTGCAAAGTCAATATTTGCCTAGAAAATGAACTTTATCCCCCAAAACACATTTCAACATCATTGCAGCCCTGCCTTAAAAGGACCAGCTAACATCGTTTCAGTGATTGCTCCATTAACACAGGTGTGGGTGTTGATGAGGACAGGGCTGGAGATCAATCTGTCATGATTAAGTAAGAATGACACCACTGGACACTTTAAAAGGAGGCTGGTGCTTGGCATCACTGTTTCTCTTCTGTTAACCATGGTTATCTCTAAAGAAACACGTGCAGTCATCATTGCACTGCACAAAAATGGCCTAACAGGGAAGAGTATCGCAGCTAGAAAGATTGCACCTCAGTCAACAATCTATCGCATCATCAAGAACTTCCAGGAGAGAGGTTCCATTGTTGCCAAAAAGGCTCCAGGGCGCCCAAGAAAGACCAGCAAGCGCCAGGACTGTCTCTTAAAAGTGTTTCAGCTGCGGGATCGGGCTACCAGCAGTGCAGAGCTTGCTCAGGAATGGCAGCAGGCAGGTGTGAGTGCATCTGCACGCACTGTGAGGCGCAGACTCTTGGAGCAAGGCCTGGTCTCAAGGAGGGCAGCAAAGAAGCCACTTCTATCCAGAAAAACATCAGGGACAGACTGATATTCTGCAAAAGGTACAGGGAGTGGACTGCTGAGGACTGGGGGAAAGTCATTTTCTCTGATGAATCCCCTTTTCGATTGTTTGGGACATCTGGAAAACAGCTTATTCGGAGAAGACGAGGTGAGCGCTACCACCAGTCTTGTCTCATGCCAACTGTAAAGCATCCTGAAACCATTCATGTGTGGGGTTGCTTCTCAGCCAAGGGAATCGGCTCTCTCACAGTCTTGCCTAAAAACACAGCCATGAATAAAGAATGGGACCAGAATGTCCTCCGAGAGCAACTTCTCCCAACCGTCCAAGAGCAGTTTGGCGATCAACAATGCCTTTTCCAGCATGATGGAGCACCTTGCCCATAAAGCAAAGGTGAGAACTAAATGGCTCAGGGAACAAAACATAGAGATTTTGGGTCCATGGCCTGGAAACTCCCCAGATCTTAATCCCATTGAGAACTTGTGGTCAATCATCAAGAGACGGGTGGACAAACAAAAACCTACAAATTCTGACAAAATGCAAGCATTGATTGTGCAAGAATGGACTGCTATCAGTCAGGATTTGGTCCAGAAGGTGATTGAGAGCATGCCAGGGAGAATTGCAGAGGTCCTGAAGAAGAAGGGTCAACACTGCAAATATTGACTTGTGCATTAACTCATTCTAATTGTCAATATAAGCTTTTGTTACTCATAATATGATTGTAATTATATTTCTATATGTGATAAAACATCTGACAAACACACATAAAACCAGAGGGCAGCAGATCATGTGAAAATAGAAGATTTGTGTCATTCTCAAAACTTTTGGCCATGACTGTATATACAGCACACAGAACATGGTGCATGGACCAGCCTCATACATAGAGGTCTATATATACAGCACACAGAACATGGTGCATGGACCAGCCTCATACATAGGGGTCTATATATACACAGCACACAGAACATGGTGCATGGACCAGCCTCATACATAGAGGTCTATATATACAGCACACAGAACATGGTGCATGGACCAGCCTCATACATAGGGGTCTATATATTATACACAGAACACGGTGCATGGACCAGCCTCATACATAGGGGTCTATATATACAGCACACAGAACACGGTGCATGGACCGGCCTCATACATAGAGGTCTATATATACAGCACACAGAACATGGTGCATGGACCAGCCTCATACCATAGGGGTCTATATATACAGCACACAGAACATGGTGCATGGACCAGCCTCATACATAGGGGTCTATATATACACAGCACACAGAACATGGTGCATGGACCAGCCTCATACATAGAGGTCTATATATACAGCACACAGAACATGGTGCATGGACCAGCCTCATACATAGGGGTCTATACACAGTGATCACATAGGGGTGTATGGACAGGAGGGTCATCTTTCAGTCCAGGTGAAACCCCCTTAAAATTTCAATATATAAATTGAAAAAGTAAATATTTTTATCAGGACCTAGAATGCCCCCCTGAACCAGGGACCCTCCGAGGCTGTGTTCTCCTGCAGCAGATCCTGGAGGAATTCATGTGGTTGGGAGAAAGGCCGTGCAGGGCTGGAGGCCGGGGCACCCACTTATAGGGCGGACAATGGACGCTCTGTTACCACAGGACGCAGGGTATGAGAACAGAATCACATATAATACCGCCATTATTGGAAACACAAACAGGCAGAGCAGCATGAACTATTATACAGAGAGATAAGGGGCTCCTGAAAAATGGCCACTGCCTACACCTCCGAGACTGTGTCACAGGGGAAAGGCTTGGATACAGCAGATCAGCAGTGTGTATCGCAGGTGACAGGATTAGATACAGCAGGTTGGAAGACAATATCACACGAGCAGTTTAGTCACAGTGTCACATACAATAGGGTTAGAAACAGCAGCTGAGCAGACAGCATCAGATTAGATACAGCGCCTCTGCAGACAGCATGACATGTGACAGGGCAGGATTAGATACAGTAGTTTACTGAGCTGCTATCATGTGTGATAATGTAGCTAGACTGTATCATACAAGATAGGCTTAGATACAGAGACTCAGCAGACAGTATCAGCAGACACTGGATATACTTAGATACATCGTTGCCTCAGACAGTATGGCACTGGATAAGCTTAGATACATCATTGCCTCAGACAGTATAGCACTGGATGGGCTTAGATACATAATTGCCACAGACAGTATGACATTGCTTATGCTTAGATACACAGTTGCAGCAGACAATATGGCACTGGATAGGCTTAGATACATTGTTGCCAAAGACAGTATGGCACTGGATGGGCTTAGATACATAATTGCCACAGACAGTATGGCACTGGATGGGCTTAGATACATAATTGCCACAGACAGTATGGCACTGGATGGGCTTAGATACATAATTGCCACAGACAGTATGGCACTGGATGGGCTTAGATACATAATTGCCACAGACAGTATGGCACTGGATGGGCTTAGATACATAATTGCCACAGACAGTATGGCACTGGATGGGCTTAGATACATAATTGCCACAGACAGTATGGCACTGGATGGGCTTAGATACATAATTGCCACAGACAGTATGGCACTGGATGGGCTTAGATACATAATTGCCACAGACAGTATGGCACTGGATGGGCTTAGATACATCATTGCCACAGACAGTATGACATTGCTTATGCTTAGATACATAGTTGCAGCAGACAATATGGCACTGGATAGGCTTAGAAACATTGTTGCCGAAGACAGTATGGCACTGGATAGGCTTAGATACATTGCTGTTGCAGACAGTAGGACACTGGATAGGCTTAGATACATTGTTGCAGCAGGCAGTATGACACTGAGATGCTGCTTAGACCCAGCATCCCAGTAGACAGTATCACATTGGGTAGGCTTAGATATACCATCTCAGTAGACAGTATCACACATGACAGGCTTAGATACACGGCCTCGGTATACTGGCTTTTAAAGGACTGTATATAAATCCTACGCTCGCAGGCTCTTGTATCCGGCAGGGTAGGCCTCGTCCTCCTTGCTGACTTGCTCCACTGCTGCAGGCGCCTCCGTCACACACATGGATCAGATTATATTACGACGCTGGTATGCGTCTCTATGGAGACTGCAGACTCTGAAATATGAAGGGGGGCAGATATTTCCCCCCCTCTCCCCCCTCCCCAGCTTGCTGTCTAAGGAACCATTTATGAGCCCAGTATATAGGAGACGTGTTCTTCTGCGTACTTAACCTCATCAGTGCCAGGCAGGAAGCATCTTCGCCGTCGGTGCCTGCTGAGGGGGTGACTCACTTCCCAGGAACCACATATCCAAGAATAAGGTTTATAATCGATTATAATCCAAAGCCCAAGACGCAATCCTCCCCTCATCGCTCTACTTATGCTGACTTTTATCCTCCTGAGTTCTCGGACTGGCCAGGCCTCACATGCGTTCCCTGCGGCCGGGCCGGGATATCGCGGAGAACGCCGCAGCTGTTGCCGTTATTGATCAGGGTGAATGATGGGCTCAGTTTCTTGTCCGCCACATAAGAAGTTCTCACGTCTCACTGAATATTGAGAAAACTACTGAAAAGGTTCATCCAGCCGTCAGATCTGTTTAATGGGTGAATGAGGCACAAAAGGAGAGGATTTCACTGTACTCAATAATCATTAACAATTCACTGAACAATCCGCTAACAGACAGACACCGGGGTATACTCACTGTCAGTACATACACATAGAGGGGACCTCCCGAAAATTCCTAAGAATCAATTTTATGTCTAATGTACTGACCCTGAGTTACATCCTGTATTATACTCCAGAGCTGCACTCACTATTCTGCTGGTGGAGTCACTGTGTACATTACATATCCTGTACTGATCCCGAGTTACATCCTGTATTATACTCCAGAGCTGCACTCACTATTCTGCTGGTGCAGTCACTGTGTACATACATTACTTATCCTGTACTGATCCTGAGTTACATCCTGTATTATACTCCAGAGCTGCACTCACTATTCTGCTGGTGCAGTCACTGTGTACATACATTACTTATCCTGTACTGATCCTGAGTTATATCCTGTATTATACTCCAGAGCTGCACTCACTATTCTGCTGGTGCAGTCACTGTATACATACATTACTTATCCTGTACTGATCCTGAGCTACATCCTGTATTATACTCCAGAGCTGCACTCACTATTCTGCTGGTGCAGTCACTGTGTACATACATTACTTATCCTGTACTGATCCTGAGTTACATCCTGTATTATACTCCAGAGCTGCACTCACTATTCTGCTGGTGCAGTCACTGTATACATACATTGCTTATCCTATACTGATCCTGAGTTACATCCTGTATTATACTCCAGAGCTGCACTCACTATTCTGCTGGTTGTTGTTGGTAACAGCCACCAAGTTTGTGACACCTCTAACTGTTTAGATTCCTAGTCACAAGCTTGCTGCAGATACTGAACAAGCAGGGAGTGCTGGGACATTTAAGAACTCTATTCAATCATTCCAGAAGACAGAATTAAATACCCGTAGAGGACATCACATGCTGGGGCTTGTAGTTCTTCAGTAGATGGCCGATCAGTGATGTAATAAATAAACACAAATGTTTCAATGAATGATTTTCTAGGATCAAAGCGGAGACGTGTAATTAAGTTCCCCCACGTTTCCCCTGCGCCAATGCTGAGGGCTGAGCTGAAGCTCCCGTTCCCCGCCGTCCCCCGGCAGAGGTCAGTGCTCAGGCAGCCGCTTGAAGAAATCTGCAGGACATTGATCCGCCACTTCAATCTCCAAACTGGATTGTTTCACTTACTCCGGCGAAACCGTTGCATTATGAGCAGAACAAAAGCGAGGAGCCGTCTAATGCCATAATCTCATTTCAAATCCTTTCGCCCGGTGCCCGTCCTTTTAGCCCTGAAATTGCAATCCTCTTTCAGTAATCACAGGGCTAATTGGTGGCAGCAAAGTGGCGTTTACAAATGTGGAATCTCGGACGCTGCGTGGCGACAGATTATATATATATATATATATATATATATATATATATATATATATATATGTATACGGCCGCCTCCGAGATGGAGCTGCGCGAGGATACAGACCCTGGACACTATATGACGACCCATGCCTCCAGAGGCAGAATACAGGCTGCCATAAACAGCACCTACATTCTGCAGCTACCCAGTTTTATTTGCGTTTCTGCACGGATACTGTATTACGATATAGACCGAGATAGAGGAACTGTGGGAGGAACCTGGACACTTTTACAATGACCCGTGCCTCCAGAGCCAGAATACAGGCTGTAATACACTGCACCTATATTCTGCAGCTACCCAGTTTAACTATGGTTTATGTGGATTTTTACTGCGTTTCTGCACTGATACTGTATTACAATATAGAACAAGAGAGAGAGAAGCTGTGGGCAGAGCCTGGAACACATTGTGACGACCCCCTGCCTCCATAACCAGAATACAGGCTGCCATAAACAGCACCTACATTCTGCAGCTACCCCGTTTTATTTGGGTTTATGCGGATTTTCGCTGCATTTCTGCACTGATACTGTATAAGGGTCTATGCACATGGTGTGCATTATGCTCAGATTTTCTTGCAGGAAATCTGCTGTGTAATAGATCATCAGCTGAGAAAATGACATTTTCAAAATCACTTGTACACAATTTGGAAATTTTGTAAAACACGCACCGTGTGCATACACTCTAACGGAATTACAGCAACTATAAAACCGCCACTTGAATCCAAGTATCATCTAAGTTGTAAGCCAATACTTTGTTAATTCTTCTATAGAAGGTGCAGCTATGACCAGTTACTCCAGCTCAGCTGCACTGTCTGCTGGAGCCGAAAGTAGTCTGAAATCCTACTACTGTGTGAACAGAGGCTGAGACTGCTGCTTTCTGCCTCCCATGCTTTACACTGCGGCTCTGCTTGTTCAGATCGGCTGTAATGTAGAAGTACATGCTCAGCAGGAGGTCAGTACATGCACGGACAGGCGGTTATAAATCCACAATGGCCCTGCCCTCCCCCGAATATATAAGATGACCCCGTTACTGTCTGAACACAATGCAAAAGCCGCGGTCGGACTACAAGTACCATCGGCACCTAAAGAACGGACAGACGTAGGGTACTGTTCCGTCTTTCCTGAGGGTGAAATCATAAATTGAGCGGCCGTGAGCGGAGCGCCGACAATGGAAGTAATGGAACGTGCAAGGCTCGGGCGGGGGTCTTTTATACATTTTTGCCTCCTGAGCACTTTGTCCCGGCCTCTGCGCTAATCCTCAGTCTGATGTTTCCTCCCGAAGCTATCTGACCTCAAGTTGTCATTTTGGATATTTCATGCCGTTGCGGATTTTCACAATAAAAAAAAAAAAAAAAAAAAAGAATTATTAAAAAAAAAAACAAAAAAAAAAACAGACAAAACCAGGTAGCGAGGAAGGGGCTGGGAGCCAACTGTAGTCGCTGCGTGAGGTTTCGGGGGTTGCCATGGCAACCGCAGAGTTATAACGTGCTAATGGCATGTTCTTTTGCCAGGCAACTAACAGTCTTGTGATGCAACTTGCACCTGTCTCCGCTATGTGTTGCTATGGCGACGCTCCAGTTGCCACGGTTACCATCACGCTAATCGCCTTGCGAGGGCAGACTTACGGCAGTCTTCCCCTGCAGCCCAGCTGTTCCAAGCATCTCTGGGTGAAGATTGAATGTCTGGGCATGTGATGGAATGCTTCTCGCCGGAGACGCCAGCGAACTCCATTAAAAAAAAAGGAAGGGCGCACGCGTACAAAGCGCGCGCCGCCCTGCAGAACAAATATTAGTCAGGCTACACCCACTCAGCGCGGTTCTGCTCAGCAACGCCAGGGCTCACTTATATTTTAAAGGGGTTTCCCAGGCATTAGATATTAATGGGCTACGGTATCAGATTGGTGGGGGTCCGACTCCCGACGACCCCGCCGTCCAGCTGTTGTGCTTGGACATCTCTTCACTCCATACCAGGCACAGCGCCATACATTGTATAGTGGCTGTGCTTGGTACTGCAGGTCATTCCCATTGACTTGCATTGAGCAGAACAAAGGCCATGTGACCGATGGACATCACGTCCATTAGTCACATGGCCTTTGTCACTGGTAGGGTTGTGACCCCCTGATGATCAACAGGGGTGCTGGGAGTTGGGCCCTCACCAATCATCAATATTTGAGAAATCCATAGTCACCTGGTCTCCGATTCTTGGTTCCGGATCCCTGGCTGTCTTCACCAGAAACCAATCCCTATCAACTTCCTGCACATACGCTGCAGTCGCCAATGACTGGCCTCAGTGGTGGCGATGCATCTCAGCATGTCACCCAGCAGTGACATGAGGCTCGGGGACAGTCACTGGCTGCTGCGGCACATGTGACCCCGTCTATACAGGAAGTTGTCAGATGGCGACTGGAAGCCAAGGAGCTGGAAACAAGTGAGTCTGGATTTCTCCAGATCCCAAGGTCTTAGGATTAGATTTAAAAAATAAAATATGGACAAGCCCTTTAAGGAATTGTCCAATCTTATACAGATAAAGCTTTATCGATGTATAATGAAAAGTTCCACAACTCTCTACTAGACAATAGGGCAGATATACGAGCTGAAATCTATCCGAACCATCAGTTACGCCACCAGTTTCGGTAAACGACAGTAAATCTGTGAGGCCACGCCCCCTCCGCTAAGAACCGCCTACTTCACAGAAGTGAAAAGTCGAAAACTATGGTGCACATATGGCATACGGCAACTATTATACTCCATAAAAACTGTACCATGAGCCCAATGTGTTTCAGTTCTTCACCATTTTCTTAATAGCTCTGTCTACAGTCAGTGAATTGAAACCTCCATCAAAACAGGGGCACAAAACCTGTCCTGGTCTCACAGCTGGGGGTCTGTTACAGTTGTATCCAGTTTGTTACAATGTATCAGTCTGTGGAGTCCAGGCTTGTTTAGCTCACAGATGATTGACTAGATCGGCTACTATGTAATAAACGCTCAGCGGTGAGATGTCAATGTGAATGCGCCCTTAGTGATGGTCGGAGCTCATGAACCCCCAGGGGGCACAATGGTTCCCACTACCTGGAGGACACAATAGACGAGGTCTCGGTGCAGTGCGGTCGTCACTGTTGTGGTTTCAGACTATGTAACTACAACGAGCCGCCCATAATCTGTACCCCAGCAACGCATGGAGACGACTCAATACAAACCTACAGAGGCAGGAGGACCTGTCACCAGATCCCTCAGTCCTCACAAGCTGGAGAAGAAGCAGCACTGGGGCAACGCAATAGAGGGGAGCAGGTAGGTTACACCCGGGGGACAGCCTAATGCAATCATGAAAAGTTCTGCTAATTTGTTAATAGACTTTATATATTTCAATCTCTTGCTATTTTCAGGATGTCTGCTTGCTGTCAGTGAACATGAGAGGGGTTTTCCAGGATTACTTCACTTTTCAGTTATTCTCCGTACCATGTACGACCTACTGAAAGATTCGTACTTACCTGCTTTTCCGGTCCCTGGCTAGTTTAGTCCTGGTTGGGCATGGACATGTTCATTTGTGCCGCTGCATCCAACGACTGGCTTCAACAGTGACGTTTCTGCAAGTCACATGACACTTGGGGATATGTCACCGGTGAAGCTGGCTGCAGTGGTGCAGTCGAAGGGATATGATACCTCAGAAGCTGGTCACTGGCTTCAGTAGTGCAGATGAAGGGGTATGACACCTCAGAAGCCGGTCACTGGCCGCAGTAGTGCAGATGAAGGGATATGACACCTCAGAAGCCGGTCACTGGCCGCAGTAGTGCAGATGAAGGGGTATGATACCTCAGAAACCGGTCACTGGCCGCAGTAGTGCAGATGAAGGGGTATGATACCTCAGAAGCCGGTCACTGGCCGCAGTAGTGCAGATGAAGGGGTATGATACCTCAGAAGCCGGTCACTGGCCGCAGTAGTGCAGATGAAGGGATATGACACCTCAGAAGCCGGTCACTGGCCGCAGTAGTGCAGATGAAGGGATATGACACCTCAGAAGCTGGTCACTGGCCGCAGTGGTGCAGATGAAGGGATATGACACCTCAGAAGCTGGTCACTGGCCACAGTGGTGCAGATGAAGGGGTATGACACCTCTGAAGCCGGTCACTGGCCGCAGTAGTGCAGATGAAGGGATATGACACCTCAGAAGCCGGTCACTGGCTTCAGTAGTGCAGATGAAGGGATATGACACCTCAGAAGCTGGTCACTGGCCGCAGTGGTGCAGATGAAGGGGTATGACACCTCAGAAGCTGGTCACTGGCCGCAGTAGTGCAGATGAAGGGGTATGACACCTCAGAAGCCGGTCACTGGCCGCAGTGGTGCAGATGAAGGGATATGACACCTCAGAAGCCGGTCACTGGCCGCAGTGGTGCAGATGAAGGGGTATGACACCTCAGAAGCCGGTCACTGGCCGCAGTGGTGCAGATGAAGGGGTATGACACCTCAGAAGCCGGTCACTGGCCGCAGTGGTGCAGATGAAGGGGTATGACACCTCAGAAGCCGGTCACTGGCCGCAGTGGTGCAGATGAAGGGGTATGACACCTCAGAAGCCGGTCACTGGCCGCAGTAGTGCAGATGAAGGGATATGACACCTCAGAAGCCGGTCACTGGCCGCAGTGGTGCAGATGAAGGGGTATGACACCTCAGAAGCCGGTCACTGGCCGCAGTAGTGCAGATGAAGGGATATGACACCTCAGAAGCCTTTCACTGGCCGCAGTGGTGCAGATGAAGGGGTATGACACCTCAGAAGCCTTTCACTGGCCGCAGTGGTGCAGATGACCATGTCCATACCCAGCCCAAAATAAACAAGCTGGAAACAGGAAGATTGCCGAAATGAAGCCAGGGTGCAGGACCAGAGCAGCGCGGAGCAGGTAAGTGTCGTTCAATAGGTCATACGTGCTGCTGGGGACAAGTGAAAACTTACTAAATCCTGGAAAACTCCTTTAAGGTCAGGTCAAGACGTGGTGAACTTATTATAAATAAATGCAGATTTACACAATATCAAAGGAGATGGGAATTTTTTTTTTTTTTAAACCCCATCCACATGTACTGGAAAAATTCAGCACGGAAATCACAGCCCAATGCAGATTTTACAGAATCCACGACATGCTCATTGCCTTTTGGCTTTAAAGGTGATGTCTCACTTCAGCAAATAGCATTTATCATGTAGAGGAAGTTAATACAAGGCACTTACTAATGTATTGTGATTCTCCATATTGCCTCCTTTGCTGGCTGGATTCATTTTTCCATCACATTATACACTGCTCGTTTCCATGGTTACAGACCACCCTGCAATCCATCAGTGGTGGTCGTGCTTGCACGATATAGGAAAAAGCATCAGCCTCTCTGGTGGCCGGGACCATGAGAGGGCAAATAGGCTGACACTTTTTCCTATGTGCAAGAACGATCACCACCATGGAAACGAGCAGTGTATAATGTGATGGAAAAAGGAATCCAGCCAGCAAAGGAGGCAATATGGACAATCACAATACATTAGTAAGTGCCTTGTAGTAACTTCCTCTACATGATAAACGCCACTTACTGAAGTGAGACAACCCTTTAAGCTTCTAGATACCTGTCAAGTTTTGGTTTACTAACAGCAAGCAGAGATTTTGAAAACGGTTAGGTAATGATAAGGAACGTTCCAGTACGTACGGCTGTGTGCAATTTCACATTGGTAAGTTTGTGGCATGTACCAGGAAAACTCCATACATTTCCAATCACCCCAGGGCGCTTTTGGCATCCGCCAGGCTGGAATATGTTGGTATACCTGTTCTTCAACTCCACGGAATAGCAGAGTCGACTAAGCTATCCCATAAAGAAGCTTCCAGAAAAAACTTATACCACGCAGTATAATTTCGGATGCCACTCTATGCCTATGTATATGCAAATGCAGTGTGAATGCAGCCTTACACAGAACTGGAACCAAAAGGTCCAAGAACTAGTGTTAGGCTGGAGTCACAGTGAGCAGTTACTGATCGGACACTGCATTATCAGCTCTTATATCCAACAGTGGAAGATCCTAACAGAATGTGCACCTCTCAGTATTCAATCTTAGGAGATTCTAGATTATCAGCAGTTCGGTGCCGGAAGTCACAATATTGGATTAAAGAAATTCTATTGTTTATAACCACAAATGACAAAAATAAAAAGGAAAAAAAAATACACCCGGGTCACCTTACCTTTGATAGGCCTGAGGAGAGGTGGGGGGTGTGTTGAAAACATGGGAGTATGGGTGGTAGGGCGTCTTTTTCAAGGCTTGGATCAAGTTCTGCCGGTATTCGGGGTCTATACACCACAAGGATCCTTTACCAATGCTCTGAAGGAAAGAGAAGAAAAAACATTCATCAGCAAAACTCCGAGCAACAGATGGAAGCCTGAAATTACTCAGGAAATTGCTGCAACATTTCCACCTCAGATCAACATTTTATGGTTCCCATATAGAGTTAATTTCCATAAACCATCCTGTACTAACCTTGAGTTACATCCTGTATTATACTCCAGAGCTGCACTCACTATTCTGCTGGTGGAGTCACTGTGTACATACATTACTTATCCTGTACTGATCCTGAGTTACATCCTGTATTATACTCCAGAGCTGCACTCACTATTCTGCTGGTGCAGTCACTGTGTACATACATTACTTATCATGTACTGATCCTGAGTTACATCCTGTATTATACTCCAGAGCTGCGCTCACTATTCTGCTTGTGCAGTCACTGTGTAAATACATTACTTTTCCTGTACTGATCCTGAGTGATATCCTGTATTATACTCCAGAGCTGCGCTCACTATTCTGCTCGTGCAGTCACTGTGTACAGATGTTACAATGCTTATCCGTATCCTGGAAGTTATTGGAAACAGTCAGCAAACTTGTGGTCTGGCATAGCTTGACTGAGCTCACATAATACAGGGGGGCAGTTAGTTTTTCCAACATCAGGTGACAGTATAGGCCTATGATGTTTAAACGGAACCTGTTACGTCAGAAACACATATAAAACGGAGAGCATTACCTTCTAGTAGCCCCCAGTCCGTTCCTAATCATGGGTTTGATGAGTTATACTGAGGTTCAATAGGTGAAAAACACAATCTTTTAAGCGCCATCAGCGCTATCTTTCAGGTCCGTTTCAAGTCAAGGGGACAGTGGCTTCCTTGCTTGAAGTCAAGGTAAGCACGCCCCCTCTCTTGTGATTGACAGGATGCAGCACTCCCATGTCCTGGCTGTGCGGCTTCAGCTGCGCACTGCGCATGCCCCAACCAGTGCGAGCGGGAGCTATTCTTTAAGCCTCCTGCTGCGCTGAAGCCGGGCGGGCAGCAGGACATGGGAGCAAACTGCCGTCCGCAATGCACGGGCACTGACTGTGGGGCCACCGCATGCGGATTGCGGACCCATTCACTTGAATGGGGTCCACGATCCGCATCCGAGGGACCATAGTGCTTCCGTGGTGTTCCGATCCGTGTCTCCGCTCCGCATCTCCCGGACCCATTGAAGTGAATGGGTCCGTGATCCGTGATGCGGCAACTGCTGCAATCTCTGTGGTTTGGGTTTGATCACGCTTACACTGCCTGGCCCTGTCAATCTAAGTGCAGAGGGCGTGGCAGTTGCAGAGAGAGCAGAGCCTCTAGGAGTAATGGTAACGCCCCCGTTGCTCCTAGAGGCTCATTTACATATAATAAAACTTCATTTTTCTCAGTAATGCGGGCACATATGAACATGGGACCAACACAGATGTCTTCAGCTGCCCAGTGCACATGTAACAGGTCAGCCAGTGTCATAGGTACAAAACTGCTGACAGATTCCCCTTAGGTTGTATCTGGGAAAGCTGAATGACAACTAAATGAGGCCAACATTGAAGTTAACTACAAGGGTTGTCACCCAGCTTTCCTAGCATTCTGCACAACAGATCACACTTGCTATTCGGAGATGTCTGCGCCTCTGCTGCATTCCTGGGCAGATTTACTGTATACACACAGATATCACACATCTTACAGGCAGGCCTGGCGGATGATCACGCATGCTCCCAAAAAGGCCCAGACTAAAGGAGCCGCCACATCAGGGTATTGATCGCTGCGAGGCCGCACGCTCGCACTGACCCCCGGGACACAAGTCATTCAGATAAAGGTTGCTCCAAATATTGACTTTATTGTAAGTACAGAGGAGCCTAATAGAGACCTGACCCCGGATGTCAGCAGCACGAGAGCGCGGCCACCACCAGCAAACAACCCCCTTCATCCTCCGGCCATGAGCACGAGGCACCAAGCACCTCATGCCTCGCTCGCCACATGATCCCGTACCAGCACCGCCACATCTCATTTGCATATCGCTTGTTTTGCTGAAGTAAACGAAACTTCAAAAGAGAGTGACCCAATTACTGCGATAAACTACGAAATACTTGTCTCCTTCCAGGCAGAGTGCAGATACAGAATACAGGTCACATCCAGTCATCAGGTGCCCGGAGGCTGTCACCCAGCTTTCCAAGAACCCGGAATGACATGTAACTTGTACTGATGTGAAGGATTATGTCTCCCTCTTGCATGTCAAGATTCATGACTTTATTCATGAACCTGAAAGATCAGGATGAGCAGGAGAGCGCTGCAGAGAATGGAGATAAGTGACATGTGAGACATTACATCCTATGTGACTGATATCAGCCGCTCCTCTTATAAAGCTCCAGTACTGATATAACCTCCAGAGACATTATATCATATGTGACTGATATCAGCCGCTCCTCTTATAACGCTCCAGTACTGATATAACCTCCAGAGACATTACATCATATGTGACTGATATCAGCTGCTCCTCTTATAACGCTCCAGTACTGATATAACCTCCAGAGATATTACATCATATGTGACTGATATCAGCCGCTCCTCTTATAACGCTCCAGTACTGATATTACCTCCAGAGACATTACATCATATATGACTGATATCAGCCGCTCCTCTTATAAGCTCCAGTACTGATATAACCTCCAGAGACATTATATCATATGTGACTGATATCAGCCGCTCCTCTTATAATGCTCCAGTACTGATATAACCTAACCTCCAGAGACATTACATCATATGTGACTGATATCAGCCGCTCCTCTTATAATGCTCCAGTACTGATATAACCTCCAGAGACATTACATCCTATGTGACTGATATCAGCCGCTCCTCTTATAACGCTCCAGTACTGATATAACCTCCAGAGACATTACATCATATGTGACTGATATCAGCCGCTCCTCTTATAACGCTCCAGTACTGATATAACCTCCAGAGACATTACATCATATGTGACTGATATCAGCCGCTCCTCTTATAACGCTCCAGTACTGATATAACCTCCAGAGACATTACATCATATATGACTGATATCAGCCGCTCCTCTTATAACGCTCCAGCACTGATATAACCTCCAGACATTACATCATATGTGACTGATATCAGCCGCTCCTCTTATAACGCTCCAGTACTGATATAACCTCCAGAGACATTACTCCCTATTATAAAGCAGCTGTACTATTATAAGCTCCTGCTGGCTTTATTGCGTTGGTTTTGATAACTCTCCCCCAGTGTTTGAGGGCCCCTGATCCCCCTGCAGTGCCGGCAAGGGACAGGAAAAGGGGACGCTGCGAGATCTCCTCCTACAACGAGGGACTTCACCAATAAGAAGCAGATACTTGTCAGACCCTGGAAAGAGCGGCCTTATAAGAATCTGAGCCGGGGACACGCCCTTCTATGATAAATGATATTCCCTCAGGACTTCAGATCGGGAGCCTAAAAATAAACCCAATTTACAACTGAACTCCTCATAACAAAGATAAATCATCAGATTCCCAGAAATTGTCTGCAAACAACAAATAAATCCACGTCCGGAGGCTGTTAAAAATTCCATTAATCAGTTTTCAAGAGGACCCGTCCCCTCTCCTGACACGTCTGTTTTAGTAATCGCTTGTATTCTCAAAGAAATAACAATGGTGGATCATTATTTCATGCTATTCCTTTATTATTCCTACTAGAAATCTATGAATGAATTGCAAGCAGTCTGCAATAAAGGTAAAGATGGGCGCTACCAGTTGGGGGGAGGTGTCCCTGCACAGTTTGACAATATTCAATCAGTGCTGCGATCGTCAGACTGTGCAGGGACACACCCCCAACTGGTAACACCCTTCTAGTCCTTCATTGCAAACTGCTAGCAATTAATTCATAACTTCTAGAAGGAATAATAGAGGAACGGCACATCCTATAGACGGTCCAGAATTGCTATTACATGGGGAATGCAAGTAGTTACTAAAGCAGACGTGTCAGGAGAGGGGACGGGTCCTCTTTACACTGTATCTGTTTCTGGGAAAGTTGGGTTACAACCAGCAGGGCTCCATAACAGTCGCCCCGAGTCTTGAATGGTAAAACCCCCTAGATACACATCAATCACCGAGCCCTGGTTCTATACTGCCATATAGCTAAGCAGATCGGCCATTATGGAGCCTAGGAAAGCTGGGTGATGCATGTGGAAGCTGCGCTGGCGGCCATGTGGGGAGACACCCAGCTTTCTTACATAGATACGGCACATTTTAACAACAGGATAAGTCAATGATGTATTTACCAGCGACCTGACAACCAATATGGCTGCTGT
Source organism: Rhinella marina (assembly GCA_900303285.1). Taxonomy (NCBI): domain Eukaryota; kingdom Metazoa; phylum Chordata; class Amphibia; order Anura; family Bufonidae; genus Rhinella; species Rhinella marina. The sequence continues at coordinate 352,502 of ONZH01007609.1, read as the reverse complement.
TATAGGAGTCACCCAGCTTTCCCAGGCATTTCAATAGCAAATCTGTATCTAATGCAATGGGATGGATCAATAAATATCAAGGCAGATTTGCCTGACAAACCCTACGGATGCATTAGCGGCGGCCATATTGGTTGTCAGCTTACATTCCTATAGTCAAATGAAGCACTGGACGTGGTTGACGCAGCGGTACAAGTCGCATGACGGCGCTGCGGCCACATGACCACGTGGCGACTCCAGCTGGAATATTACTAAATAAATGATGACGCTTGTGTTTTCTGCGGGCTAAGGAGGCCTTAATGGAGTCGTCCTTACAGACGGAACATGTGTATGAGACCAAAAAAAAAAAAAGGAAGGCGAGGGGAGGGGGAGGGAGCAGATGCAATTAAATAAACCATAGGAAGCCGCAATATGGTGGGACAGAGCCTAAGGCGGTACGGAGACAGGTGGAGGGCGCCACGTGCTCTGTCCGAGTGACCGACCATCACACAGAGAGCGAAACGCTGCTCCGACACAGATTGGAAAGGTGATCTAACTTATTAGGGCTCATGCACACGACCATATGTATTTTGCGTTCGGCAAAAAAGCAAAAAAAAAAAAAAGATGACGTCGGTGTGCATTCCGTATTTTGCGGAACGGAACAGCCGGCCCCTAATAGAACAGTCCTATCCTTGTCCGTAATGCGGACAATAATAGGACAAGTTCAAAACGGAAACGGAATGCAAGCGGAGTAACTTTTTTTTTTTTTTTGCCGACCCATTGAAATGAATGGTTCCGTATACAGTCCACAAAAAAAAAAAAAAAAGAAAAAAGATAAATAGGGACAAAAGATGTCCGACCTACACCTTCCTCTGTTCCAGACATTGGGGGTCATTTACTAAAGTTTTTTTTTTTTAATACACTTTACTCCGGTGTTGCTGCAGGAAGATGCACCTGATTTATGATGGGGTGTGCGCCTCGTCATAAATTAGGTGCATCTTTCCAAGTCCTAGCGCCTGCAGGAAAATCAGTTTTTTGGCAATCTTTACGCCTTTTTCCTGGTGTAAAATTAGAACATTTACTAGATTGCGTTGAACATGGCGTAAAAACTCCTGTCCGAGAAATAATATTTCTTACGCAGGCGTTTAAAAAGTCACAAAATAGGGGTTGTGCGGCAATTGTATGCCCAAAAGAGGCGTAAAACTGTCAGTAAATGACCCCCATTGTGTCTACGGTCAACTTTAGTGACGCCATGACCTGAAGGTAACAAATAACCCCCATTTTATTCTGTGGCGCAGTTCTGTCGCAGTGGGTGAGGTGAACGACCTACGACACTGCTTTATATGGTTATCTATTCTCCCGCATCAGACGTAGCGGGAAGATTGCGTGTGAATGGCGACGATAAGGAGCGTTCCCCGGGCAGCACAGATGGCAGCTTAAGAAGGAGAAGGAAACACTACTCCCAACGGAGCCATTCAATCAGCGGGGCTTCCCAGTGACACATAGGCTAAAATTCGGATCATGGAGCAAAACCGCGCAAGAGCGGCGTCTCTGTGCACCAATGGTATCAGTTCATTTGACACCCTGCGTCCGTCTCTTTAGGGCTCATTCACATGAACGTATTTTCTTTCCGTGTCCGTTCCGTTTTTTTTTTTTTGCGGACCGTATGCGGAACCATTCATTTCAACGGGTCCGCAAAAAAACGTAAGGTACTACATGTGCATTCCGTTACCATATGTTCGTTCTGCAAAAATAAAGAACATGTCCTATTATTGTCCGCATTACGGACAAGGATAGGACCGTTCTATTAGGGGCCAGCTGTTCCGTTCCGCAAAATACAGAATGCACATGGACGTCATCCGTATTTTTTGCGGATTCATTTTTGCGGACCGCAAAATACACGAGGTCGTGTGAACAAAGTGACAACCAATAATAGTCGCCATGACGTCACCCAAATCTACAGAATCCAAATGGAATAAGGAATTCTTCTCTAAGTCAGTCCTTTCAATTCTAGGCATGAATCAGCAAGCTCTGGCTGAACAGTCTGGAACTAGCACTATAGGGGAGCGCTGCTGTGCAGGGAAAGGCTCCTTAAGGTCACTATTTCTTCTCCCGCCTGACATGGTGAGCTTGGAGCTATCACTTTAAGACATCTTTCTACATTTTACCGCTGTCGCTTCATCCGGGGTTAATACGGAAACCCAGCCAAGTGATCAGGGACGTGCTGCGATCCAATCTGCTCCGTACACAGCCCAAGCCTTATTACAATGTCAAAGAGATGAACATGACCGGGGGGAGGTGTGCGCACGACTACGGCACCACTGCCACAGCCTCCCCCATCATCGGGTTTTGGGGTGCAGTGTGAATGCTGGACAGAAATTGGATTGCTCCCCCTATCATTTCCTGTCTCCTCTCCTGACATGTCTATTTGCATCCACCATGTAATAACAGTTCTGTAGCATCTATTCTTATGACTATGTTGTGCCATTCCTCTATTATTCCTGCTAGAAGTTATGAATAAACTGCTGGCAGTTTGCAATGATGGTTGAGATAGGTGTGACCAGTTGGGGGGGTGTCCCTGCACAATCTGACGCTATCCAATCAGTGCTGCCGGTGTCAGACTGTGCAGGGACACACCCCAACTGGTAACACCCATCTAGGCCTTCATTGCAAACTGCTAGTAATTTGTTCATAAATACTAGTAGGAATAACAGAGTAATTACACAACACAGAATCATGAGAATAGATGCTCCAGAATTGGGGGTGCAAAAAGTTGCTAAAACAGACACGTCAGGAGAGGGGACGGGTCCACTTTAACTTATCTCTGTGGGTGACAAGAACCAATATGGCCGCCATTAGAGCCACAAAGGACTCCGGATTTTGTCGCACTCAGAAGCTGTACCCATAATGCATTGCATATAATGGGGATTCTTTTTTTTTTTGGGGGGGGGGGGGGGTTGAGGCTCCCTGATGGGAGGAGGGGTCCCGTGTCTATACAGATAGAGGCTGTGTCCTTCTTCCTTTCTTCCTTGGGTCGGAGCGCTGGATGTACGGAAATGTCACATGACCCTGCAGAAATAAGGCGAATCCCGCCCACGCTGACCTATGACCCACGTCCTACGTAACCGTGTAACAGTATTGTGTGCCAGGCCATGCCCCCTGTAACTATAACCATGACCCCCCTTCAAGTAACGGTAGAACTACAAGTACCAGCCTTGTAGATTCATCAGGGCGTGTAGTCCTACAACATGGCTTTGCGGCTACCTACCCGGCGGCGCGGGCCGCTTAATCCTCCGCTGTATAAAATATTCCATTTATAGAACTGAAGCCGCTGACTCAACGCAAGAGGAGGGGAAAAAAACACTGCGAAAATCTCCAAAAATAAAAATAACATTTTTACATCGTGTCACGCGCTGCTCCCCCCCCTTGTAATATAGCCGCACCGCACGAGTCCTGCGCCCGCCTCTCCTCTCGCGCACAAACTGCCACATCAGGAACTCTGTCGCTATGGCAACTGGTTACTCTCCCTATCAACTGTGAGACCGTTGCTATGGAAACACGTATACAAGAAAAATTCCTCTCTGCAGCCGAGGACCAGATGGCAGGGGATTCGGAAACTCACGGGCAGAAGGGACATTACGGGGGGGGGGGGGAAGGGGACTGATCACTCAGATTACCGACAGGAGCCTCGGCAAATGACCCCCCAAAATCTCCTGACCCTATAACTGAGTCACAATACCGACAAGTGATGTCTAGGGACTACAACTCCCAGTATTTCCTGACGGGTGCATTGCTACGTACCTAAACACAGTTGTCACCCAGCTTTCTCAGGAGGACTAGGGATTTTAGTGGGGACTGAAGATTTTGCCCGCTTGGGGTCACTTTGATGGAATTGCATGACTAGCAATTGCCTAACATTGCCCTTACCATCATAAAATCTACAGGAACCATCTGCCGAAAAGACGCCATATCCTGCCACCTATACTCGCCGCTGATGCCGCCCGCCAATAAGTCCTTTGACCGAGGGAATACCGGCCGCACTGGGAGTTACAGGTCAAAGAGGGGAATGGCTGAAATCCAAAGAGATTTGTAGATTTTGGAATTGCTAGTTGTGCAATTACCAATTATATACTTAAAGGGGTTTTCCGGAAATAATGTGTTTTTTTTTTTGTTTCTTTTTTTAAAGCGCCCCCTACTTACCTGCTAATATAATGCAATTACTAGAATCGCTCTCTAAAACTCATAGGGAATTTAGGTAATTGCATTTTAAGCAACCCTCTGCAACTGCTCTCTTTACATCTAATCATGCACGGAGGACGTGCCGCTCCCAGGATTCGAACCAGAGACCCCCTCCAGAGGAAGATTATTCCTCAATGTGCAATTGTTAGCCGATCCTTCCAGCTTCTTATAATATCACTATAATAAAGTATTGCTCATAATGCAATTCCATAACACCGCAGCAACTCCTGCTGTGAAACTACAACTCCCAGCATGCACACTTACTCAGCTGTTCATGTAACTCCCATAGAAGTGATAAGAGGATTCTGGGGGTTGTAGTTTCAGAACAGCCGGAGTGCTGGAGGTTGCTGATCCCTGTCCTAATTTAAAGACATTACAGGATAGCGTCCCTTTACTGCTCGCAGGGACGGGGATGGAAGAAATTGTGATCCTAATCCTGTCACTGCCTTTAACCAGTCCACGGCCAGAAACATCCTCGTTTTCTTTTTTTTTTTATACATGCAGCTTTACCCCAACTAAAATATTTTTGAAAAATTGTGTCGTTTACATATAGGGGAAATATCATTTACATGCGCCTAGGCTAAAAGTGACATTTTAAAAAAAAAATTTTTTAATTTTACTTATTGTGCCTCCATAAGGTCATACAACACCGTTGGGCATATTTTAACATTCCTTTATTTTGTGCCAATTTCTCCTATAACTGGGACTCAGTGGAGAGAGAGCTACAGCTCCGGGCTCCTCACGGCAGAGCTAATCTGGGCTTGCTAAGACCCAAAAACTCCTGCAGTCCCCCGACGATTACATGATCACTGGAAGGAAGAAGTGTCATGGCCACTTCCTGATCTGTCTTCATAGCACTCATTGGGCGCTGTGCATAAAGTGATCGGGAAGGCAGGGATGGTAATAAACAGAACATGCCTTCCAGGTGGGGAGTTGAGTTGTCACTGACAACTGGCTCTGCCCTCCTGCATGATCTCAATGCAGCTGCAAACTCACCAAATGTGTTTAGAAACATCCTTGCAGAGTTACTTGTGCACCTGTCGGACTGCAAGTGGTTAAAGAGGTATTCCCATCTTAGACAATGGGGGGCATATGGTTAGGATATGCCCCCCTTGTCTGGTAGGTCCGCACCTATATCGAGAACGGAGCGAGGAGCGCTGCGCCTGGAGGACCACAGGTTTCCCGGGGTCCGGCCACCACCACACACAGCTCCCCCAGTAATGAATGGGAGCGCACCACGCATGCGCGGCCTCTGCCCCCATTAATTTCTATGGAACCGACAGAAATAGCAGAGCCAGTGCTTGGCTATTTTCGGCAGCCCCATAGAAATGAATGGAGGGCGGCTGCGCATGCGTTTCCCTGCTCCGTGCTCAATATAGGTACGGGTCCCAGAGCATATCCTAGCAATATGCCCCCATTGTCTAAGATGGGAATAACCCTTTAAGGGGTTTTCCGTGACTCCTATACTAAGGATAGGTCATCCATATCTGATCGGTGGGGGTCCGACACTCCTGCAGATCAGCTGTTTGAAGAGGCGGTGGTTAGTGCTTAGTGGCTGTGCTTAGTATTGCAGCTCAGGCCAATTCACATGAATAGAACGGAGCTGTGCCTAGGCTATGTGACCGATGAAAGTGACATCACTGGCCTAGGAAGAGGCTGGAGTGCTGGAGCCTTTGGCGAATCAGACCTCCGCCGATCTGATATTGATGACTTGTCCTGAGGATATCATCAATATATGAATCTCCAAAAAACCCTTTAACCCCCTAACTGTTTTGCCAGAGTTCAGCTCCAGCAGTGGGAAAAGTAGCTAACTGGAGGGGGGAGGGGGCTGCTTTAAATGTTGCTATCTCCTGAATGGTATCAGCTAGAAACATGCAACTGGTATTGTTTAAATTCGGGATGCTGTGAATGCAGCTGAAAGTGAAAGTAAAAACAGGTTTTACTCGCAATTATTAGCAACTTGATTTCTAACAGTGATTTCTCCTCTATTGCTTGGACTTTAGCTGTCTTGTATGAAAGCCTGGAACGTCAGCTTTCAAACAAGACCAGCTGCATGTTTCTAGCTGCTACCATTCAGGAAATATCACCATCTAAAGCAGCCCTCTTCCTCCAGTTAACTACTTTTAACACTGCCGGAGCTGAACTCAGGCAGAACAGTTAGGTGGTTAAAGCAATTCCCAAAAATCAAATTATTCATATTATATTACTGCTTATAGTGCAATTCCTTCAGAATAGTCAGATACCACCTGGGTGGTTGGTGGCCGTGTGGCAATGTGGCACCTTCCAGCCTCGTCTTACCTGACTTCTGTCCTTATCCACTTTCTTGAAGCATTTATTTAAGGACAGGTTATGTCGCACTGAGTTCTTCCAGCCCGTGGGAGCATTGGCAAAGTAAGGGAAGTGTTCCAGAATCCAATTGTAAATATCCTTCACGGGAAGTCTCTTGGTGGGAGAATCCTCGATAGCCATAAATATGAGACAGCTGAAGGAGTAGGGGGGCTTACAGTTAGGGTTCTGCTTGGCATCGTAGGGCATGTCTGACTGGGCGGGGGAGGGTGGGGTGTCGTCGTCAATGTCCTGAACGGGACTGACACTCCGTAACACAGAGTCCCCAAAACTTTTCAGCAAGTTTTTGCTCTCGTGGAGCCAGTTCAAATTTGTTAGCTCCTCGTCCTCCATGCCGCCTTTCTCCTTATTCGTCTTTACAGGCAGGGGAGGGAAGTCTAAGTCGTCGTCATCCTGGAGCGGGTTCGATAATGTGCTACTCCGGAAACACTGGCTGGAAACGCTGATTCCCGTCCCCTCCGGCTTCTTACTGGGAGGCATCACTGGACCCATTTAGACGAAGGTTCCTGGAAGGAGCAGAAGACACAAGGATATCAGAGGCTTGTCCATGACAAGAACAGAGAGGAAGCAAACAGTCTACAAAACCAGGACGCCAAGCAAGAAACTATTCCTCTACTCACAGGGGCAAAGAGGTCTTAAAGGGCATCTGTCAGCAGTTTTGTACCTATGACACTGGCTGACCTGTTACATGTGCACTTGGCAGCTGAAGACATCTGTGTTGCTGACAGATGCCCTTTAAAGGGGTGTTCCAGTTTTTACATCAATAAAAGCTTCATCATTGTATAATGACTTCATCATTCAAAGATCTCTGTTTTTTGTCAGTGAATGGGAACATTGTCACAGCTGGGATTTTTAATCCTCTTTGCTGTAAAACACTTCTGTACAGTTAGGGTCTGTTCACACAGCTTTTTTTTGGTGCTAAACCAACAATTTGGAATCCTCTTCAAAATTCTACATGGTTTTTATACTACCCATTTCAATGGGAACTCAAGATCTCTACTTGTTGTCAGTGAACGGGAACACAGTCACAGCTGGGCTTTTCAAACCTCTTTGCCGCAAAACGTTTCAGTACAGTTGGGGTCTGTTCACACTGAGTTTTCTCTGTGTAAAAACAATAAAAACAATGCGGAATCTGCTTCACAATTCTATGGGGTTTTTGATTGTACCCATTTCAATGGGAACTCAGGATTCAACAGGGAATTAGCACCAAGACTGAATGCCAAGGTTACATATATGGCAGCTTTATCTGCTGAATGTTTTCACAAAGACAGGCACGAGTGACAAAAGATGGAGCAGGCAATGCTGACAACTCAGCTCTGTGTACAGTTCTGCGTTCAGCCACATTCACCGAGATTTACCACATAATTTCTTACTAAGGGCGTTTGTCGATTTGTAAATAAAGTTGTGCTGCCCATCTTGAGAGGGACTGAAAAAAAATAATTACCAATCACACTGCTGCTCTCATGTAACTAGTGCAAACTGAAAAATGAAAGCAGTAACCTGATTGGTTGCAACTGGAAACACTTCAGAGTTAGATTCTAGAAGGCCTTATATGTATATACACAGCAGCCAATCAGATTACTTCTTACATTTACTAACCAGGCCTTGAATATGAATAGCCGAAATCTGATTGGCTGCTTCTATTTCTTGTGTGCACTGATGACAACCACCCCACTGGGCAAATGTCCGGTCCTCATTTCCTAAATATCTATATAAAGAACTGCATCCTCTCCTGTCTCCTATTCAGCCCTCTCGGGTATATCCGATTCTGGGAAAGCTGGGTGACAACTGACATGGACCTTTCAACAGAAAAATTGCCCCAAAACACCAGGAGGGAATATCATGAAATAACCAGACAGATCCGCTATTGAGGACCCCCAGATATACTGGCCGACACCCCTTGGGAGAGTGCTGCACCGGTTGACACTATCCCAGTAACAAATAAAACCAGAAGAATTTGGGATTTTTCCTTGGGGGGGGGGGGGGAGCGGCCTATATGTTCCTCACACACAACAGTTACAAGCTCAGGTCTAGATGAAAACACAATTCGGCAGCCGGTACATGGATCTAATATGATGAGAGGCCGCCTGCGTTCTCCAATTCGGACGCCTCAGTCAGTGTTCTCTTAGTTTGGGAAAAGTTCTGGGAAAACTTTTCCCAAACTAAGAGAACCGTCCCCAGAGCCTCTACCCAGAAAATGATATCCGGGCCGACAGTGAAATCATTTCAGTGCATGGTTGCTATGGCGACGCGCAGCTCATCAGCAAGAAGCCTCCATAGGACACCGTGTCCGCTCATTGCTACGGAGGATCCCCAAGTGAAGACGTTCTGCTGTCTGTCCTGTACCCCAAGTGTCAGACTCATTGTCCTTTATCCCAATTGTCAGTGTCCTGTACCCCAAGGGTCATTGTGTCACTGTCCTGTACCCCAAGGGTCAATGTCCTGTACCCCAAGTGCCAGTGCATCATTGTCCTGTACCCCAAGTGTCAGTGTCATTGTCCTTTATCCCAATTGTCAGTGTCCTGAACCCCAAGTGCCAGTGCATCATTGTCCTGTACCCCAAGTGTCATCGTCCTGTACCCAAGTGCCAGTGCATCATTGTCCTGTACCCCAAGTGTCCTCGTCCTGTACCCAAGTGTCAGCGTGCCATCGTCCTGTACCCCAAGTGTCAGACTCATTGTCCTTTATCCCAATTGTCAGTGTCCTGTACCCCAAGGGTCATTGTGTCACTGTCCTGTACCCCAAGGGTCAATGTCCTGTACCCCAAGTGCCAGTGCATCATTGTCCTGTACCCCAAGTGTCAGTGTCATTGTCCTTTATCCCAATTGTCAGTGTCCTGAACCCCAAGTGCCAGTGCATCATTGTCCTGTACCCCAAGTGTCATCGTCCTGTACCCCAAGTGCCAGTGCATCATTGTCCTGTACCCCAAGTGTCCTCGTCCTGTACCCCAAGTGTCAGCGTGCCATCGTCCTGTACCCCAAGTGTCCTCGTCCTGTACCCCAAGTGTCAGCGCGTCATCGTCCTGTACCCCAAGTGCCATTGTTCTACACTCCAAGTGTCAGTTAGATCTTGTTCCACGAAGTGTAAGCGTCCTGTACCCCAAGTGTCAGTGCATCATTGTCCTGTACCCCAAGGGTCATAACATCCTTGTTCTGTATCCCAAGTGTCAGTGATTTCCACAGAGCTTGCACTCTACCCTCACGGTGCTACAGTCCGCTCATCTCCTCTGGGTGGTTGTTGATGACATCGCACACAAAAAAAAATCAGGTTTATGAAACCCGGTAAAAGCAGTAGACGATCGGTGGCGGCGCAGTCCTAAGACCTGTACTTTACACCGCTACACGACAGCGCGCAGACATTCGGTGATAAGAATCATTGATTGTACAATTATCAGTGAAGTTCTCCAGCGAGTCTGGCATGTAAAGGGTTACGCCTTAAAGGCACAGAGGCGACCTCACAACTTCTCTGTGTTTACAGGTTTCTAAACACAATAGTGAGTTCAGGAGGGGGGGGGGTGGTCGGCTATTCAGGGGGTTTTATGGGGATAAAGTACTGGAGAGTTGTGCAAACACCACACTTCATCAGGAGTCAATGAAGAGGGTTTAGTGCTGGGGGCATGGCGGAGCTGTCAGGGGTAGGAAAAAGAGCTGCTAGGGCAGAGCATAGCTGTCAGGGGCAAGAGTGGGGGGCACAGGCAAGAGGGGGAGGGGGTCGCCCTGCACTATGAACTATAATACTGCACCACCCCAGTATTAATGGCCTCCTCCGCCGCACGCGCAGGGATCATTGGCTGCGCAACGAGTCAATCCTCTTGTGTTGCTAGGAAACCTCATAACCGTTCTTCCTCCACGTCTTACATGTAGGGCGGGGGGGTACGTCCAACACAGGACAGGAAGGGGCGGGGGGAATTATTATTATTCCGAATATATACACCTCCCCGCCAATGTCAGAGCAAGAAACATCGTCACCAAAGTAACTGAAACCTGCAAACTGTCAGTACACTGTGCATACAGAGCCCCCCAGGGACCAACAGGAAGACCGAGGTTCTGCAGCAGCTGAGGCTGACAGAATTCTTCTCTAGGAGGTGGGGGGGTAATATTATTCCGAATACATACCCCCCACCCCAATGTGAGTGCCATAAGTAACTAAACCCCTCAAACTGGCAGCGGTATTGTACATGCAGAGCCTCCAGAAACTAACAGGAAGCACTCGCTCCTCAAAAAGAGGTTCTGCAGCAGCTGTGACCGAGAGCATTCAGCTCCTGGGTTGGGAGGGGGGTATTATTATTCCGAATACAAACATCCCCGTCAGGACAATAACTATTGTTACAAAGTATCTCAAACCCGCAAACTGTCAACTGTGCAGTACTGACAGGAAGTCCTTACTCTTCAAAAAGAGGTTCTGCAGCAGCTGGGGCTGAGAGCATTCAGTCCTTTGGGAGGGTATTAGAAGTATGCAACTTGCCCACCAATCAACTTTATTTACAGCGCTAAACTGTCAATCGCCAGCTTTGATGACTGACAGGAGGACCTCTACCCCCCTTCCAAAAAAAGAGGTTCTGCAGCAGCTGGCTCAGAACAATAGCATAAGGAGAGGAGGGGGGGTCATTATTTAGGACACATAGGCTCCACCCAAGCAAATACCCCCTTCCCCCTGAAGAAAACATGTCAGCTGTCTATCAACGGCAAGAGTAAACAACAGGAAGTCTATCCTCGCCCCAAAGAAGTTCTGCAGCAGCTGGGGCTGAGAGCCTTCAGCTCTTGGGGGATGGGGGGATTTGGAGTTTGAGCAGTCAACTTTTTTTACAGTACTAAACTGTCAATCATCAGCTGCGATGGCTGTCAGGAGGGCCTCTACCCCAATAAAAGAGGTTCTGCAGCAGCTGGTTCAGCCTACGTGTATAAGGAGGGGTAAGGGGGAGTCATTATTTAGGACAGACTCCTCCCAATCAGAGCAATATCTCTAAGTATGTGCCCCCTCCCAGCTGTCAATCAACAGCTAAAGTAAATAACAGGAAGCCCCGCCTCGTTTCAAAGAGATTCTGCAGCAGCCGTGACGACGCTCCAAACACAGACAGTAGGGAGGATTACAGACACTGTAAGAAGCAGAACCAGAACTCCCGCTACCGGGTGCGCAGGAAGTTCTCTGGACTCACAGAAAGTTCCGGGGGTCACGTGTCCCAGCAGCTGCTGCCCCGGTGTCCCCCCCGACTACTTACCTGGCTAATCCCCCTCCCCCAGATTGGGGGTCCCGGGAGCGGGGGGCGCAGCACGTGGAGGGGCCGGAGCCTCCGGGAGGGAAGGAGTCTCCGCTCTACACACAAAAAGCCGCCGCACATGTCAGGAGGGGGAAGCGTGGGCCGAGCCGGGGGGAGGAGGACGGGGCGGGCGAGGAGGAGGAGGAGGGGAGACACCCGGGGGAGGAGGGACGGGAGCAGGGCGGGGGGCAAACCAGGTGAACCCGGGGGGGGGGACAAGGGCTGCACTGTACCCCCCCATCAACTTTATGGGGGTGCTCTAACTTTTCCAGACTATTTTCAGGGAGATGTATGACTTCATGTTAATAATCTACTGCTTTATGTCTGGGGTGAGGGCTTCCTTGGGGGTGGGGTGCCTGGTTTTAGTTTTAGGGTACAGTTTTGCTAGAGGAATATATTTACGTTATTGGGGTACAGATAACCCCCCTTTTTTTTGGGGGGGGGGGGGCAGGGAGCAGCACAAAGGGCCCCCCATTCTGGTGACAGCTGGTGGTTCTCTCACATTACTGTATGTGAGTCTCTGCCAAAACATGCTGAGAGTTGTAGTCTCACAACAGCAGGAGAGCCACAGCTTGCAGAACATTGATGCATCTTCCTTCCCCCCAACACTGGTGCAACATAGGCCCCTGAATTTTAGGGACTGTTGGGGTCTTCACTCATGGTCCCCTATCTACCCAGTGTCTTAAAGGAGTTGGCCCATCTAGGGCACTGATTGCATAATGCTAGGATCTGCCATTAATGGAAGATAGCTGCAGGTCCCACCTCTGAAGAACAGGGCCCCTGAAGTAAAGGAGAGTGCACAGCGCATGCGCAGCGCTCTAATCTCATTGCTATGGGAGTTAAGAAATCGGGCGAGTAAGCCCGACCACCTCTCCATTCACCGCTATTGGACCGCCAGAAAGTGCTCAGCCATTTTCGGAACTCTAATAGCTGCGAACGGTGGGTGGCTGCGCATGCACTGCTGGTTCACTTTGTGGGCCCCATTCTGGCGATAGGAGTCTCTGCCATCAATGTCCCAGATGGGAATACCCCTTTAATTCCTCACTATTATCACTATTTTCAAGATCTCTGCTTGCTGTCAGTGAAAGACAATCTTAATTCTACAGGTCCAGAGGCTAAAAACCTAAGCTAATGTTCTGCTTCCTCCGTGACCATGTACTATGTATGAGGGGGGAGGGCTTTTCTGTTGCATCCAAAGGGACCATAAGGCCTCATATGGCGCCTAATGATGATATGGGCTGCTCTTTGCCCAGTTTCAAGGTGGTTGTAAAGGGGTGTCCAGAGCTGGGATGCTCTCCCTTTAATAACTCCATATGGTCTAAGAGTCCTGAGGAGATCATTAATGGATTTGGCTACAGTTGGAATAAGGAGCTCGGCCGGTGGCGTCCCTGCGACACCTGCCACATTGCTGGAAGCGAGAGCCCAGAACCTGGCTGGAGACGGGACCACCAGAAGGAGGCAGCTGCAGTTTGGAGCCATTGTAAAAAAAAAAAAAAAAATGGTTCTACTAAAATGGCGGCTGCGTTCTGTGATGTTGGGAATTTAAAGAGCATCTGTTAACCCTGATCATGCTGATAAATACGATGCCCTGATTATGACAGTACGTTATCCTATTGATGAGAAATTTGGACTTTAAGGCCTCTTTCACACAACAGTACATTTTGAAGGCTCCGAGCCGCGTTTTTTGCTGATAAAATGCGGACCCATTCATTTCTATGGGTCCGCAAAAAATATTGACAGCACACTGTGTGCTGTCTGCATCCGTATGTCCGTTCTGTAGCCCCGCAAAAAAAAAAAATAGAACATGTCCTATCCTTGTCCATTTTGTGGACAAGGATAGGCATTGTTACAATGGATCCTCACAAAAAACGGATGCCATACGGACGTCATCTGTTGTTTTTTTTTTGCGGACCGCAAAACACAACATTCGTGTGAAAGTAGCCTTATTCATACACAAATAACCTTACTGGAGCACCAAGGGGCTGGCCAGAGCCCTCGGAGCACTAGCTTGTTACACCCCAGCTTTAGGCCTCCTTCACACGACAGTATATTTTGCGGGCTCCGAGCCGCATTTTTTGCTGATAAAATGCGGACCCATTCATTTCTATGGGTCCACAAAAAATACTGATAATACACTGTGTGCTGTCCGCATCCGTATGTCCGTTCCGTAGCCCCACAAAAAAAAAAAAAATAGAACATGTCCTATTCTTGTCCGTTTTGCGGACAGGGGTTAAGCATTGTTACTTGGGATCCGCAAAAAATACGGATGCCATTCGGACGTCATCGTTTTTTTTTTTTGCGGATCCGCAATTTGCGGACCGCAAAACACAACGTTCGTGTGAAACTAGCCTTATTCACCTTCCCTGGATTGGCAGGGCTAGACTTCTGGTCTAACCCAGTCTTTTTACGCCTGAGCCGCGTATCCCAGGCTCGGCAATTGCGCACTGCATCTTCTGCTGCTGCCCCCCAACCCCTTTCCCCCCCGTTCTTGCACAACCCCTTCAAGTTAGGGAATTGTACTGTAAGCAATTTTTCCAACACAGTGCACAGTCATGCTCATACCAAACCACTGCCAATAGAAACAGTACCGGAAATTCCCACTATGAGTGCATTTACACGACCGTATGTATTATGCGGTTCATAAAATGCGGATCTGCAGACAATACGGATGATGTCCATGTTGTATCCGTTTTTTGCGGTCCCATTGTAACAATTACTATTCTTGTCCACAAAACAGACAAGAATAGGACTTGCAGAACGGACATACAGAAGTAAACAACACGCGGTGTGCGGATTTTTTTTTGGCAGACCCATAGAAATCAATGGATCCCTGTGCAATCTTAAAAAAAATGCAGATCGGATGTGGGCCAAAAATACAGTTGTGTGAATGGGACCTTATACAATCACCGGTCAGAATGTCTTGTAAAACCGCATAATTCAGACGCTGTACTGATATAATAGACAATCCAGACTTCACCTTATTCACATTTATTACGGAGCGGCCGACCACAGACAAGAGGCAAAGAGGACGCCAAGACACCCCATGAATAGTCCGATGTACGCCCCTCACAATAATCTATCTTAAAGGGCCGGTGTCCAGCAATTGTGCGAAGAATTGCAAATTGACTCTGTGCTGCAATTTCTACTATTTTCAGGACCTCTGCTTGCGGTCAGTAACCTTTGCGTTTATGTCTAGAGCAGGGATCAGAAACCTCCGGCACTCCAGCTGTAGTGAAACTACAACTCCCAGCATGCATCCTTCCTCTACTCTTCTCAGAACTCTCATAGAAATGAATGGAGCATGCTGGGAACTGTAGTTTCACAACATCTGGAGTGCCGAAGGTTGCTGATCCCTGGTCTAGAGGCTGCAAACCTGTCCTGATCTGATGCTCCTTCACAGCTGAGGGTTTGTTACAGTTGCATCCAGTCTAGACAGTCCTCTGTGAAGTAAACAGGTCAGCCTATCCTGTCCTGACATTCCTTCACAGCTGAGGGTTTGTTACAGTTGCATCCAGTCTAGACAGTCCTCTGTGAAGTAAACAGGTCAGCCTATCCTGTCCTGACACTCCTTCACAGCTGAGGGTTTGTTACAATTGCATCCAGTCTAGACAGTCCTCTGTGAAGTAAACAGGTCAGCCTACCCTGTCCTGACACTCCTTCACAGCTGAGGGTTTGTTACAGTTGCATCCAGTCTAGACAGTCCTCTGTGAAGTAAACAGGTCAGCCTATCCTGTCCTGACACTCCTTCACAGCTGAGGGTTTGTTACAATTGTATCCAGTCTAGACAGTCCTCTGTGAAGTAAACATCTCAGTCTCTCCTGATACTTTGTTACATTTTACCTGATACATTGTATCAGTCTGGAGTGTTCACAGAGAGATGCCACCCTGAGCCCAGTCTGATAGGAAGGGATGATATTTGGGCAGGGGGATGGGGTTGAACGCAGTTCAGACTCTCATGCAGGAAAGAGGGGGTGTCTGCATTTGCATTGCTGTTTATGGGCAAGCTGAAGACTAATACCAGGTTCCCATTGCAGGGAAGTTCTGCTTCTCCTCTTCAAGAAATTTATACACGCCATTATGTAACGAGCATCATAGAACGCCTGCTGCGGCATCCCGCCATGATGCCACCATCACCCGCCGTTCATTCCTCTGGGCTGCCACTGCGCTATATGACACCTCCTAGCCAGACTGGACAGGCCGAGGATACACAGTCTTAAGGGCTCATGTACACAACTATTTTGCGTTTTTTTCATGTCTGTTCCGTTTTGTTTTTTTTTGTTTTTTTTTGTGGCGCGTATGTGGAACCATTCATTTTGATGGGGCTGTAAAAGAATGTAAATGACTCCATGTGCATTCCGTTTCCGTATGTCCTCGTGGCCGCTCCGCAAGAACAGGTCCACATTACGGACAAGGATAGGACTGTTCTATTAGGGGCCAGCTGTTCCATTCCGCAAAATACGAAATGCACATGGACGTCATCCGTGCCTTGCGGGTCTGCAATTTGCGCAGATGCCCAGAGCTGCAATCTGTGTTTTTTGCTGATCCGCAAAAGGAATACGGTCGTGTGCATGGGGGCTAAGGCACAGGGGAGGTAGATTTTGGATCACCTAAGACCCCGGTAGACAATGCAGCTAAGCTGGAGTCACTGATCATAGGTGAGCTGCAGAAGAAATGAAAGTCGCAGGTAAGAGTCACCCGGAGCTGGTGACATCCGCCATATACCGCCATGGAAATACATGCATGCGGTCCATAAGAGGATTATCCGGCGACACATTCCGGTGCATGATTTCTCTCCCCAGAGGAGGCTGCATATTCATTACACTGTGTCCCAGATGAAAGAAAAGCGACAAATACCTGACCTCCCAAAACAAAGGAGGGAGCAGACGCTGTGGAGATAATTACCCGGCCCCTGTAATCCACACTGTATGTTCAGGGCCATCTCCATACACCCTCCACCCCCCACCCCCCAAGAGGTCTCCAATTTACAGTGAATAAAAAGGGCGTGCCCTCATAATGGGCAAACAAATCAGGTTCCCATATGTAAAAATACAAGGGGATTAAAGAGCAGTCACCCTACCGTCTGGAGCAAGAGCGGCTGATAGCGGACACATAGGTGGATGGAGCAGTGATCATGGGGGGCCGGGATATTATAAGACTTCTTGTCCTCCCCTCAGTCTGACATGACAGACAATAAGGAGTAATAGATTAAAGGTGGGGGTCTGGTTGTAAAAAGCTGCTAGATCGTTGGGCATCTAACCACTTGGACCCCCACTAATGACGAAAATGGGGATACATACCACACGGGGCACCCCCAAATGAAGGAAGTGGCAGGTCAGGCATGGACACTGTCGCTCCATGGGACTGATGGAGACAGCCGAGTACACTGCTTAGCTACACCCTATCCTATGGATAGAGGATTACTTGAAATAAAAAGAATACCCCTTAATGTGCAGCTCTGCAGTATAATACAGGATGTAACTCAGGATCAGTACAGGATAAGTAATGTATGTACACAGTGACTGCACCAGCAGAATAGTAAGTGCAGCTCTGGAGTATAATACAGGATGTAACTCACGATCAGTACAGGATAAGTAATGTATGTACACAGTGACTGCACCAGCAGAATAGTGAGTGCAGCTCTGGAGTATAATACAGGATGTAACTCAGGATCAGTACAGGATAAGTAATGTATGTACACAGTGACTGCACCAGCAGAATAGTGAGTGCAGCTCTGGAGTATAATACAGGATGTAACTCAGGATCAGTACAGGATAAGTAATGTATGTACACAGTGACTGCACCAGCAGAATAGTGAGTGCAGCTCTGGAGTATAATACAGGATGTAACTCAGGATCAATACAGGATAAGTAATGTATGTACACAGTGACTCCACCAGCAGAATACTGAGTGCAGCTCTGGAGTATAATACAGGATGTAACTCAGGATCAGTACAGGATAAGTAATGTAATGTATGTACACAGTGACTGCACCAGCAGAATAGTGAGTGCAGCTCTGGAGTATAATACAGGATGTAACTCAGGACAAGTAATGTATGTACACAGTGACTGCACCAGCAGAATAGTGAGTGCAGCTCTGGAGTATAATACAGGATGTAACTCAGGATCAGTACAGGATAAGTAATGTATGTACACAGTGACTGCACCAGCAGAATAGTGAGTGCAGCTCTGGAGTATAATACAGGATGTAACTCAGGATCAGTACAGGATAAGTAATGTAATGTATGTACACAGTGACTGCACCAGCAGAATAGTGAGTGCAGCTCTGGAGTATAATACAGGATGTAACTCAGGATCAGTACAGGATAAGTAATGTACACTCACCGGCCACTTTATTAGGTACACCTGTCCAACTGCTCGTTAACACTTAATTTCTAATCAGCCAATCACATGGCGGCAACTCAGTGCATTTAGGCATGTAGACATGGTCAAGACAATCTCCTGCAGTTCAAACCGAGCATCAGTATGGGGAAGAAAGGTGATTTGAGTGCCTTTGAACGTGGCATGGTTGTTGGTGCCAGAAGGGCTGGTCTGAGTATTTCAGAAACTGCTGATCTACTGGGATTTTCACGCACAACCATCTCTAGGGTTTACAGAGAATGGTCCGAAAAAGAAAAACATCCAGTGAGCGGCAGTTCTGTGGGCGGAAATGCCTTGTTGATGCCAGAGGTCAGAGGAGAATGGGCAGACTGGTTCGAGCTGATAGAAAGGCAACAGTGACTCAAATTGCCACCCGTTACAACCAAGGTAGACAGAAGAGCATCTCTGAACGCACAGTACGTCGAACTTTGAGGCAGATGGGCTACAGCAGCAGAAGACCACACCGGGTGCCACTCCTTTCAGCTAAGAACAGGAAACTGAGGCTACAATTTGCACAAGCTCATCGAAATTGGACAGTAGAAGATTGGAAAAACGTTGCCTGGTCTGATGAGTCTCGATTTCTGCCTGCGACATTCGGATGGTAGGGTCAGAATTTGGCGTCAACAACATGAAAGCATGGATCCATCCTGCCTTGTATCAATAGTTCAAGCTGGTGGTGGTGGTGTCATGGTGTGGGGAATATTTTCTTGGCACTCTTTGGGCCCCTTGGTACCAATTGAGCATCGTTGCAATGCCACAGCCTACCTGAGTATTGTTGCTGACCATGTCCATCCCTTTATGACCACAATGTACCCAACATCTGATGGCTACTTTCAGCAGGATAATGCGCCATGTCATAAAGCTGGAATCATCTCAGACTGGTTTCTTGAACATGACAATGAGTTCACTGTACTCAAATGGCCTCCACAGTCACCAGATCTCAATCCAATACAGCATCTTTGGGATGTGGTGGAACGGGAGATTCGCATCATGGATGTGCAGCCGACAAATCTGCGGCAACTGTGTGATGCCATCATGTCAATATGGACCAAAATCTCTGAGGAATGCTTCCAGCACCTTGTTGAATCTATGCCACGAAGAATTGAGGCAGTTCTGAAGGCAAAAGGGGGTCCAACCCGTTACTAGCATGGTGTACCTAATAAAGTGGCCGGTGAGTGTATGTACACAGTGACTGCACCAGCAGAATAGTGAGTGCAGCTCTGGAGTATAATACAGGATGTAACTCAGGATCAGTACAGGATAAGTAATGTATGTACACAGTGACTGCACCAGCAGAATAGTGAGTGCAGCTCTTGAGTATAATACAGGATGTAACTCAGGATCAGTGCAGGATAAGTAATGTATGTACACAGTGACTGCACCAGCAGAATAGTGAGTGCAGCTCTGGAGTATAATACAGGGTGTAACTCAGGATCAGTGCAGGATAAGTAATGTATGTACACAGTGACTGCACCAGCAGAATAGTGAGTGCAGCTCTGGAGTATAATACAGGATGTAACTCAGGATCAGTACAGGATAAGTAATGTATGTACACAGTGTCTGCACCAGCAGAATAGTGAGTGCAGCTCTGGAGTATAATACAGGATGTAACTCAGGATCAGTGCAGGATAAGTAATGTATGTACACAGTGACTGCACCAGCAGAATAGTGAGTGCAGCTCTGGAGTATAATACAGGATGTAACTCAGGATCAGTGCAGGATAAGTAATGTATGTACACAGTGACTCCGCTGTGAATGTAGATTAATTCTATATGTGACCTGTATCATGGTGATGATATGATGAACATCCTTACCATTTGTTTTCCTACCTTATTACTGTGCGTCTCTACTCTTTCCCAGAATTTACACCATTACAGTCACGTTCTCTTCTATTTATGTGCTGAAATCTGATGGGAAAAGGTCGCCTCCACATCTTCGGCCTTATGCTGCAGGACTAAAGGGCAGTCTGCACCATCGCTGGGTGATTCCTCAGTCCATGTACGGCTCACTTGGCTCCAGGAGTTTCTTCCGGGCCGAGCACACAATGCGACTCCCCGTCAGATATCCTCACAATTGTCAGCTGGAGCAGCTCCTGAATCCGGCGAGCAGGAGACGAGTGTGAACAGATCCCTGGAGACCTGGGACATGAACAAGTCCTCTGAGTCTTTTCGCCTGGAAGGTGTCGGTGACTGTGCGCAGCTTTACAGCGTCACGTGCTTAGACCCAATAACCAGTTTGGTGAGCACGCCTGACATCACCGGGCCGGCTGAGCTTCCCGTGGACCTCTCCACACCCTGCTGATAGGACGTACAGGAACGTGCAGTGAACTGCCTGGGGGCGCCCTGCTGTGTGGCAGGAGGATAACCGCCTCTCCCGGATTAGTGCACTTAGAAAACATCAACAAGACTGCTCCAAAAGGCGAGAGAGATGGCAGGGGTTGCTGGGACTTGCAGTTCAACAAATTCTACAAGCCCGCACAGTGGAAATAAATGGAAATGTATTAGACCGAATTTTTACTTTAATTTTTTTTACATACTGGGGTCATTTACTAACAGTTTTACGCCTCTTTTTGATAGAAAATTGTTGCACTACTCCTATTTTGCAACTTTTTTAACATGGGTGTTTTTACGCCGCATTTGACACATAGTAGCATCGGGGGCGGATGGAGACAGGGGCTCCGACCCCAGCAAATTTACTAACTTTACATCTGAAAAAAGGTGTAAAAGTTGGCAGAAAACTACACAAGCCAGTGGCTGACAGAGATTTTCCGGCAGGCACACGGACAACAAAGATGCGCCTAATTTATAACGAAGTGCACGCCTTACCATTAATTAGGCGCAACTTCCGGCATAAGGCTTCTTTCACACGACAGTATATTTTGCAGGCCCCGATCCCCCATATTTTGCGGATAAGATGCGGACCCATTCATTTCTATGGGTCAGCAAAAAAATACTGACAGCACACTGTGTGCTGTCCGCATCCTTATGTCCGTTCCGTAGCCCGCCAAAAAAAAAAAAAAATAGAACCTGTCCTATTCTTGTCCGTTTTGCAGACAAGGATAGGCATTGTTACAATGGATCCGCAAAAAAAACGAATGCCATGCGGAGGTCATCTGTTTTTTTTGCGGATACGCAATTTCCGGACCGCAAAATACAACGGTCGTGTGAAAGTAGCCTAAGGGAACCGTCAAGAAGGTAAAAAGGTACTAGTAGGGACTGAAGCCAAGTTCGGTTTCCAGTTTTAGGCCCCATTCACACGTCCGTATTTTGCATCCGCATCCGTTTCCGCATTTGCGGACAATTATGCGGATCCATTCATTTCAATGGGTCCCGAAAAAAATGCGGACATTGCACCGTATGTTGTCCGCATCCGTTTCTCTGTTCCATTCCGTTTTGCGGATCCGCAATCAGAAATCCTCCTGTCCTACTTTTCCTCCTGTTTTGCGGTCCGTAGCCCAATACAAGTCTATGGGACGTCCGTAAATGCGGAAGACATGCGGAAAGCCATCCGCATGTCATCCGTATTTGCCGATTCCGTTCCAGGAGGGGTGAAAAAAAAAAGATGTTATTCATCCTTCCGTTTTTTGCGGATCCGCAAAAAACGGATGACATATGGATACATCCTTTCCGTTTTTTACGGAAAGACGGAACGGATGTCCTGGAAAAACTGAGTTTTTTGCGGAACAACGGTTCCGCAAAAAACTGACCATTTTCCAGGATGTGCAAAAATACGGACGTGTGAATGGGGCCTTAAAGTGGTTTTGTACTTTAAAAATCAATTACCGAAATTATTCAACAAACTCATGAGCGACTTCGCGAATAACTAACTTCGGCTCATTGGAGCCCATACATTGTAATACTGTACAGAGACAGATCTCTGTATAGTATTAGGCTACATTCACACGAATGTATTTTGTTTCCGGGTCCGTTCCGTTTTTTTTCCACGGATAGGATGCGGACCCGCAAAAAATGCGGACAGCACACTGTGTGCTGTTTGCATCCGCTTGTTCGTTCCGTAGCAAAAAAAAAAAAATAGAACATGTCCTATTCTTGTCCGTTTTGTGAAGAAGGATAGGCATTGTTACAATGGGTCCTCAAAAAATAAAAACGGATGCCTTACGGATGTTATCCGTTTTTTTTTGTTTTTTTTTTGCTGATCCGCAATTTGCGCAACGTAAAACACATACGGTCGTGTGAATGTAGCCTTAATCTGACATTCTGAACTAAGCGACTTCAGATGTAACATCCGAAGCTCGCTTTGCTCATCACTATCTGTGATACAATTACAAGAGCAGGGACCAGCAACCTTCAGCGCTCCAGCTGTTGTGAAACTACAACTCCTAGCATGCTCCTTCCACTTGTGTGAGAGTTTACAGAACAGCCAAGCAAGTGTGCATGATGGGAGATGTAGTTTCCCAACACCTGGAGTGCCGGAGGTTGCCGACCCCTGTACTAGAGGTCTGCCCCATCAGTCCGAACACTTCTTCCTGCTCTAAATCTTTTCTTGCGTTTCCTACCACCTCCAGCCACTGCACACCTGCCTCTAGTGGTGGTAAGCAGTACTGCAGGCTGGAATACTTTCTGTGCCCAGTACTTCCAAAGACCCCTGAACCCTGACCATGAAGGGTCCCTGCAGGACGTCTTGGAGCTACAGAAACAGGCGATTCCTTCACTGCCTGAAATAGTCAATGCAAACGCTGTGAGCGACAGGTAGAAAAATAGCCGTCTCCGGCTCCTTCACCTGACCTACTTGTGTTTTCTGCAGCGATCAGTACACATTAGTGAACCAGGATGTTTTCGAAGTTGATGAAAGCCTTTAATGTGTTTCAAGTGATGAGGAGAGTTCAGCACACAAAGCGATTTTTGCTTTTTCTTGTGGAAATTTCAGCTTTTACGGATCTCCTTTTATATTAAATGTCTACTCTAGTCCCCTCCAGAGCTGCAGCGACAGAACTTCTAGTTTCCATAGGAAACAGTCTGTGGTTTATTTCTCTCCTGCCGTCATCAGAGCTCTGTATAACTGCAAAATGAGTCACCGGTAATACCCCAATTCCCTTTTTTCGTCTCATATTTCTTCCTGTACGACCCAAAATCTGTTCAAGGGGAAAATGGGGATAGGGTGTATGACAGAAAGATCCACCCTAGGCCTGATTCCGGGCCCCTCTGTAAGAGTATGTGGCCCTTGTTATGTGCAGGCTCAGCTCAGTTCATAGTTATATGGCTAATGCAGTCAGCAATCTTCAGCTGCTGTGAAACTACAACTCCCAGCAGTCAATGGGGAATCCGGCGGGGAAGTAGAGGATCCTGCGAGATCCGGCAGGCTGCTCTGTGCCGGAAAACAGGCTGCCGGATCTCAGAACGGAGATGTGAATGAGGCCATGTTTGTTGGCTGAAAAAGCATTTGGCCGCCCGCTACTGAAGGAGTCTGAGAACCTTTACCCATTTGGGCGCCCACTACTGAAGGAGTCTGAGAACCTTTACCCATTTGGCCACCCGCTACTGAAGGAGTCTGAGGACCTTCACCCATTTGGGCGCCCACTACTGAAGGAGTCTGAGGACCTTTACCCATTTGGGCACCCTCTAATGAAGGAGTCTGAGGACCTTTACCCATTTGGGCACCCTCTAATGAAGGAGTCTGAGGACCTTCACCCATTTGGGCACCCTCTAATGAAGGAGTCTGAGGACCTTTACCCATTTGGGCACCCTCTAATGAAGGAGTCTGAGGACCTTCACCCGTTTGGGCACCCTCTAATGAAGGAGTCTGAGGACCTTCACCCATTTGGCCGCCCGCTACTGAAGGAGTCTGAGGACCTTCACCAATTTGGCCACCCGCTACTGAAGGAGTCTGAGGACCTTTACCCATTTGGCTGCCCGCTACTGAAGGAGTCTGAGGACCTTTACCCATTTGGCTGCCCGCTACTGAAGGAGTCTGAGGACCTTTACCCATTTGGCCGCCCGCTACTGAAAGAGTCTGAGGAACTTTACCCATTTGGCTGCCCGCTACTGAAGGAGTCTGAGGACCTTCACCCATTTGGCTGCCCGCTACTAAAGGAGTCTGAGGACCTTCACCCATGTGGGCGCCCACTACTGAAGGAGTTTGAGGACCTTCACCCATTTAGCTGCCCGCTACTAAAGGAGTCTGAGGACCTTTACCCATTTGGCTGCCCGCTACTGAAGGAGTCTGAGGACCTTCACCTATTTGGGTGCCCGCTACTGAAGGAGTCTGAAGACCTTCACCCATTTGGCCATCCACTACTGAAGGTGTCTGAGGAACTTCACCCATTTGGCCGCCCGCTACTGAAGGAGTCTGAGGACCTTTACCCATTTGGCCGCCCACTACTGAAGGAGTCTGAGGACCTTTACCCATTTGGCCGCCCGCTACTGAAGGAGTCTGAGGACCTTTACCCATTTGGCCGCCCGCTACTGAAGGAGTCTGAGGACCTTTACCGATTTGGGCGTCAGGGGCAGAAGGGCTTTTTCTACCCTGTCTAGGAAGTAAACAGCCAAATCCGAATGGGTGATAATTGGCGCCATAATCGGTGGCTTGATGTTGATTCTGGGCGATAAGCGCAGATAACGAGATCTCCGCGTTATCAGAACAGGAAGACAAATACAATATTATCCTCAGGAGAATCGTCAATTGATCTTTGGATACAGATATTAATAAATCATTTAACTGCTCGTCCAGCCCTAAGTAAACATCGCCCCAGCCCCGTACAATGAACAGCCTGGTGACTATCTAATATACCCATCCTCGCACCGCTGCAGGGCTTGCTACAATGTATCAGTGCAGACAATCCTCAAATCGCTCTCCCATCCTGATAGTTTGTTACAATGTATCAGTGCAGACAATCCTCAAATATCTCCCCGTCCTGATAGTTTGTTACAATGTATCAGTGCAGACAATCCTCAAATATCTCCCCGTCCTGATAGTTTGTTACAATGTATCAGTGCAGACAATCCTCAAATCGCTCTCCCGTCCTGATAGTTTGTTACAATGTATCAGTGCAGACAATCCTCAAATCTCTCTCCCGTCCTGATAGTTTGTTACAATGTATCAGTGCAGACAATCCTCAAATCTCTCTCCCGTCCTGATAGTTTGTTACAATGTATCAGTGCAGACAATCCTCAAATCTCTCTCCCGTCCTGATAGTTTGTTACAATGTATCAGTGCAGACAATCCTCAAATCTCTCTCCCGTCCTGATAACAGTGCAGGAGGAGTTAACATGTATCAGTCTGGGCTGTCTAGACCGACTGTAGTAAACTGAGTTGCGGTGTGGGCAGAGGAAGGTAAAGACTGGCTTTCTGGATATAAACAATGATTTTTTCTTTTCACTGACAGCAAGCAGAGATCTTGAAAATGATGAGGAATTAAAAATTTTCATTATATAATGTTGGAACAGCTTTTTACCAAATAAAGTAGTGGATTAAATCAGTAACCTGTAAGCTCCAGAAACAAAGGGGTCGGATGTATTTCATATCTGGATTCGTGTAAACGTTAAAAGGGGGGCTTCTGGGGGTCTAATATTAATAACCTAACCTCAGAATAGGTGATCAATGCCTGATCGGTGGGGGCCTGACACCCCCCCCGCTGATCAGCTGTTTGAAGAGGCCCTGGTGCTCCGGCCTTCTCACAGATTACTAAGTACAGCGCCATGCATTGTATAGTGGCTGCCATTGGTATTGCAGGCTCATTCACTTGAATGGGACTGAGCTGCACCTACACCATTTGACCGATGAATGTGATGTTACTGGCCTAGGAAGAGGCTGCAGCACTACAGTGAAGCCGTGTGTCTCCCGACACCCCCACCGATTAGATATGGATGACCTATACGGAGGATAGGCCATCAATAATAAAAGGGTTTTCCGGGCTCTGATATTGATGACCTATCCTCAGGATAGGATATTTATCCCCAATAGATGAGGGTCCAACCCTCCGCACACCCATTGATCAGATGTTGCTTACAGCCTCTGATGCTAGTGGAATGAAGCAGGAAGCAGACAGCGCCATTCAAAAAGTAGTGGCCGTGCTGGGTTACTGCAGCTCAGGTCCCATTGAAGTGAGTGGGAGGTGAGCTGCAATGATCCAATATGGTCACTATACTTGCTGTTCTATTAAAATTGTTGGTTCCAGTGCCAGAGGGTGCCAGATGTCAGGCCCTTACCGATCAGATATTATCCTGAGGACAGGTCATCAATATCGGGAGTCTGGAAAACCCCATTAAACTAATGGAGAACCCCTTTAAGATATCCATAGGCATAACCAAACTGTCAGCCAGAGCTTATGATTCCTACTGCTTCTAACAACTGACCCCCCCCCCCATACTGGGTTTAATATATTTGGATTTCATAGTGTAAGCTAAACTCTTCCCCAAAAATGGCTGGGACTTACTTACTATAGACCAGAGATCAGCAACCTCCGGCACTCTAGCTGCTGTGAAACTACAATTCCCAGCATGCTCCATTTATTTCTATGGGAGTTCGGAGAAGAGCAGAGTGAGTATACATGCTGGGAGTTGTAGTTTCATAGCAGCTGGAGTGCCGGAGGTTGCTGATCCTTGGTTTATACTATAGACCAGGGATCTCAAACTCGTGGCCCTCCAGCTGTTGCAAAACTACAACTCCCAGCATGCCCCAATAGCTGTAGGCTCTCCTGGCATGATGGAAGTTGTAGTTTTACAACAGCTGTAGGGCCACGAGTTTCAGATCTCTGCTATAGACCAAGGATCAGCAACCTCCAGCACTCCAGCTGCTGTGAAACTACAACTCCCAGCATGCAAACATACTTGGTTGTTCTTCTCACTCCCATAGGAGTGAATGGGGCAGTCTGGGAGTTGTAGTTTCAGAGCAGGTGGAGTGCCAGAGGTTGCTGATCTCATGGATCAGCAACCTCTGGCACTCCAGCTGCTCTGAAACTACAACTCACAGAATCCTCCTTTCACTCCTATGGGAGTTACAAGAACAGCCGAGTAAGTGTGCATGCTGGGAGTTGTAGTTTTACAGCAGCTGGAGTGCTGAAGGTTGCTAATCTCGCTGCTTCTTTTTTTTTTTTTTGTTTACCTAAAAATATATATATATTTTTTAAAAGATCTCTTTCCGGGCTGCTTCTCTACTTTATGAATGACCCCCGGCTGAAAAGCATGGGGGTAATTAACCCATTCAGAGAGGATCCAGCTGATTCTCTTCTCAAAGTCATTAACATGGGCGCTGCCAGCGTGCTTCTGTGTTAGTGCAGTGAAGCTTGTGAAATCCGCCTCCTGGCACTCGCTCGTTCTTGTGAGTGCCACATGCGGTGACTTGGCCTCGGGGCCTTGTGAGTTACAATTAAAATCCCTTTAAGTTGTAATAAGACAAAACTAATCTTTACCCCTCGTCACTTTAATTCCAGGATGCATTCCGCAGGTCCCAGCCCACACGGCTCCGGTGTTAACCTCCACGCTCCTGCCGCCAGCCAGCCGCGTACCGGATTTTTCACTTAACCTAATTAAAATGTGTGCTGCTTCCTAATGCCGCGCTTGTGTACGCCATCTGGGATGTGTTTCAATTATCGCAAAAGGATTCACGTGGGAAACGAGCGTCGCAACCAATATGGGCGGAATACAGAGCGCAGATCATCAATGAATTATGGGAAAGAAGAAAACACGGGAGGTTTCTGTCTTTTTTTTTTTAGTTATCTGCATTTATCATCATTGGGCTGTGAAAAATACAAAGAAGGTATAATGGACACTGCACAGTACCACTTCTCCTGTCCTGTATACTGGGTGTAATCCTCAGTACCTGCTCTTATTCTGTATATATATATACACTGCACAGTACCACTTCTCCTGTCCTGTATACTGGATGTAATCCTCAGTATCTGCTCTTATTCTGTATATATGGACACTGCACAGTACCACTTCTCCTGTCCTGTATACTGGGTGTAATCCTCAGTATCTGCTCTTATTCTGTATATATATATACACTGCACAGTACCACTTCTCCTGTCCTGTATACTGGGTGTAATCCTCAGTATCTGCTCTTATTCTGTATATATATATATACACTGCACAGTACCACTTCTCCTGTCCTGTATACTGGGTGTAATCCTCAGTATCTGCTCTTATTCTGTATATATATACACTGCACAGTACCACTTCTCCTGTCCTGTATACTGGGTGTAATCCTCAGTATCTGCTCTTATTCTGTATATATGGACACTGCACAGTACCACTTCTCCTGTCCTGTATACCGGGTGTAATCCTCAGTGTCTGCTCTTATTCTGTATATATATACTGCACAGTACCACTTCTCCGGTCCTGTATACTGGTGTAATCCTCAGTATCTGCTCTTATTCTGTATATATATATATACAATGCACAGTACCACTTCTCCTGTCCTGTATACTGGGTGTAATTCTCAGTATCTGCTCTTATTCTGTATATATATACACTGCACAGTACCACTTCTCCTGTTCTGTATACTGGGTGTAATCCTCAGTATATGCTCTTATTCTGTATATATATACACTGCACAGTACCACTTCTCCTGTCCTGTATACCGGGTGTAATCCTCAGTATCTGCTCTTATTCTGTATATATATACACTGCACAGTACCACTTCTCCTGTCCTGTATACCGGGTGTAATCCTCAGTATCTGCTCTTATTCTGTATATATATACACTGCACAGTACCACTTCTCCTGTCCTGTATACTGGGTGTAATCCTCAGTATATGCTCTTATTCTGTATATAGGGACACTGCACAGTACCACTTCTCCTGTCCTGTATACTGGGTGTAATCCTCAGTATCTGCTCTTATTCTGTATATATGGACACTGCACAGTACCACTTCTCCTGTCCTGTATACTGGGTGTAATCCTCAGTACCTGCTCTTATTCTGTATATATGGACACTGCACAGTACCACTTCTCCTGTCCTGTATACTGGGTGTAATCCTCAGTATCTGCTCTTATTCTGTATATATATACACTGCACAGTACCACTTCTCCGGTCCTGTATACTGGGTGTAATCCTCAGTATCTGCTCTTATTCTGTATATATATGCACTGCACAGTACCACTTCTCCTGTCCTGTATACTGGGTGTAATCCTCAGTATCTGCTCTTATTCTGTATATACACACACTGCACAGTACCACTTCTCCTGTCCTGTATACTGGGTGTAATCCTCAGTACCTGCTCTTATTCTGTATATATATACACTGCACAGTACCATTTCTCCTGTCCTGTATACTGGGTGTAATCCTCAGTATATGCTCTTATTCTGTATATATATGCACTGCACAGTACCACTTCTCCTGTCCTGTATACTGGATGTAATTCTCAGTATCTGCTCCCTTTCTGTACACACAGGACAGACAATGCACAGTACCACTTCTGCTTTTCAATTACTAGTTTACATTCATTAATATTCCCACAATATTACAGTATGTCTGCAGACACTGGCCAAGCTGCTTTTCAGTTTGAGTTGCCCTCTTGCTCTCCCACTACCCCAGCCCAGTTGTCCCCTCGCTGTCCCACCATACCAATACAGACGTCCCCTCTTTCTCCCATCGCCTCAGCCCAGTCGTCCCCTTGCTCTCCCACCACACCAATACAGACGTTCCCTCTTTCTCCTATCGCCCCAGCTCAGTCGTCCCCTCTCTGTCCCACTGTCCCAGCCCAGTTGTTCCCTCATTCTCCATCCGCCCCAGTCCAGTCGTCCCTTCACTCTTCCAAAGCCCCAGCCCAGTTGTCCCCTCGCCCACCCACCACACCAGCCCAGACGTCCCATCTTTCTCTCATCGCCGCAGCCCAGTCGTCCCCTCGATCTCCCACCGCCCCAGCCCACTCATCCCCTCGCTCTCCAGCCTCTTCATCTTAATTTCATTTGGAAAACTTTCAAAGTTCCTAGTGAAACACATCATAAAATGATCCAGACTTCAGCCCTGAGTTCTGCTTCTCGGCACCTTTAAAGGGGCTCGAATATTTCCGCCAGAGTCTGAATGGACCGGCAGAGCCCAAACCCACCCGCCACTCCGTTCACACAGGACCTTAGTGATCAGACACGTCAGATCTATCCAGCTTTTCTAAACCAGTGGTGGTGGGGGTCACTAGACGCTGTGCAGAACCCTAGAACTCCTGAAGGGCTATAATGGACACCAGGATGGTCACCCAGCTTTCCCAGGAACGGATAGAACTAGTACATGTTTGATAGGTAGAGGATGACTTCAGATGATCAGGAAATGAACTGCCGTGTCCTGTTATTTCCTCCGGCATCGGACGTGGCTTCAGTAGATCACTATTATTATTGCAGACGTTTGGGATAATTGCGTCCTCACCCGTCACTCTGTTATTACCGTTAATGGTGCTGGTAGCGCGGTGCACTGACACTCTCTACAGATGGCGTGCCCACAATACCTTCCAGGCTGTCAAGGGTTAATAATGTAATCTCCAAAACCTGCAAGCAGTGCCCGGAGCGCCCCTGAACCTTCTTACTAAGGACACAAAGCGGGTAAAGGCTCCTCGGTGAAGATGCCAGGATGACAAGTACTCAACATCCACAAGCAGATTCAATTAGATTGTAAGCTCCTGGGGAAAGAGACGTCTCTACTCAGTGTATGTCAGTGTACAGACTGATGTAGTAATGTTGTGTTTGTCATCTCCAGGAACTGCTTCCACTACGCGCTTCTATATATGTAAACTGCGAGCCATCTGTACAGCGCAACATTCATAGGCCGGTGTGACGGAAATCAGGTAATGTTACTGAGCGTCATCATATAGTAATCTCATCACAAGTGATACTGTCTGCTGAGCTGCTGTATCTAAGCCTATCATGTGCGATACTGTCTGCTGAGCTGCTGTATCTAAGCCTATCAGGTGCGATACTGTCTGATGAGCTGCTGTATCTAAGCCTATCATGTGCGATACTGTCTGCTGAGCCAGTGTATCTAAGCCTATCAGGTGCGATACTGTCTGATGAGCTGCTGTATCTAAGCTTATCATGTGCAATACTGCCTGCTGAGCCAGTGTATCTAAGTTGATCATCTGTGACCTTGGCTGCTAAGCTGCTGTATCTAATCACATTGTGTGATACGTCTGCTGAGCTGATGCATCTAAGCCTTTCATGTGTGCTGCTATCTCTTGAGTCAGGTATCTAATACTATCATGTGTCACACTGTCTGCTCAGCTGGTGTATCTAATCTTATCATGTGTGAGACTGTTTGCTGGGCGATTGTATCTAAGCCCTTCATGCATGATTCTGTCCACTGACATCACCTCGACAGTATCGTACATGACAAGCTTACTACAGGGGCTCAGAAGATAGTATCACACATGATAGGATTAGATACAATGATTCAGCAGACAGTGTCACACATCATAGGATTAGATACACCAGCTCAGAAGACCGTATCACAAATTATAGGATTAGATACAGCAGCTCAGCAGACAGTATCACACAAGATAGAATTAGATACGGCAGCTCAGCAGACAGTATCACACACAATAGGATTAGATACAGCAGCTCAGCAGACAGTATCACACACAATAGGATTAGATTCAGCAGACAGTATCACACATTACAGGATTAGATACACTAGATCATAAGACAGCATCACACATGATAGGATTAGATACAGCATCTGAGCAGACAGTATCACACATGATAGAATTAGATACGGTGGCTCAGAATACAGTACCAAACAATACAGGATTAGATACACTAGCCCAGCAGACAGTATCACACATGATAGGAGTAGATACTCACTGTATCTAAGCCTATCATGTGTGATACTGACTTCTGCACTGGCGTCCTAAGCCTTTTATTCAGGAACTCAGATCTGATGTTCTCACTCTGTTCTCCGTGAGTTTAAATCCGTACTCCCGGCGATGAGACGCACTGCACCGGGTATCTAAACCGTTCGCGTTACGAGCATGAACCTCTAATTAAGATGACTTTGTTTTGATCAGTTTAATCCTCCAGATTCATTGGATCCAAAATAGAAACAAGCAGAACATAAGTAGCGAGGAAATAAATACTGAAAATGTAATGATGGAGGCTGTCTCCCTCAGAGGAGTCCGGGGACGCAATACTGAAAAATTCACGTCACTGGCGGCCGATCCCGACCTGTCGGAACGGAACTTACTGTCATCGCACAAATGTGCGGTTACCAGGGGCAACAAAAAGATAGAACAATCCAATCTAGATACAATGTATCTGATGAAGAAAGCAGCAAATCTGTGCTGTATCCAAGGGCAACAGAAAGAGGGAAGCTCGCCATATACACGTCCAGGACAAAATATTGCAGACGGAGCAGATACCGCAAACGCTGCTGAATCTATTATGGATTTGGTTCACATATGTGGGCTATCCGTGGTCTCTACAGACCACTCACGCATCAGTGGTTTTCCACGGACTGTGGTGCCCACACGGAAGCACGCCTTGTTTTTGTCCATGACCGTGGATCCTTCACGTACGTTCTAGCCTAGGGGTCAGTGAAAAATCACGGACAGAATGTGGATGCCATCCGTGTTCGGTCCGTGGCTTTCACGGAGATGCTCTGGAAACCGATTTACAGCCTAGCCGTGCTCGCGGAATACGGATGACACACGGGAGGGCCAAAAATCGGACGCACGGACCAAACATGGATCCTTCACGGACATCTTCACAGATGAACCACTGACTATTTTATCCCAGATGTCATCAAGGACACAGACATGTGAATGAGGCCTAAGGGGCCGTTCAGATGGCCGTGGTATTGCGGATCTGCAAATCGCGGAACACGTGGCCCAGCACCCCGTTAAAATGGCTATTCTTGTCCGCTATTGCAGACAAGAATAGGACATGTTCTATTTTTTCGCCACGGCTCGGCAAGTTCCCATGCCGGCCATTGGAGTGAATGGGGCGGCATCTATTACGCAAAATTGCACGGGTCCAGCTACACGCAATATGCTGCGACAAGACAGTTGCAAAAAATCTGACTTGGATGGATTTTTTTGCAACTGCCTTGTCACAGTCGCAGCGTGTCATGACACCACTGACTGTCAATAAAAAAAAATTGCGCGACTTTTCTTCAACACATGTCCCCATGTAGCTGTGGCCTCTTTTGTCGCCGTGTGGCCGGACTCTTCGACATAAGATAAGAAGCCACTTTTTCATATAAACCTAATGTCTTTTGCAGCGTTTTCCTGGATGCTGCCTGCAGTGTAAAGCATGGAGGTGATCATTCTGGCTGTCACGTATTGGTGTGTACGGTCTTTTGTATGGGTGGAAGTTATACAGCATCCACAAGGCGATAATGTGCACTACCTGACTGTCTAAGTGCAATCACGGTGGATTAAGTCACCCCTAAATCTGTACCCCATTAATCCAATTAGGAAAAAAAAAAAAAACAACAGGATTTTTGCCGCGTTTTGCTTTCTATTCACGTTTCATTTCTTTAGGTGAAATGGCTGCTGAGGGGGTTAATTACAATCCATTAGGAGGTCCGGGCCGAGGTGGGGGAGACGCGGCCACACATCATTTCCCTGTAAGATTATACGGGGGACGCTATTAAAGAAACAAATAGACATTAAATCATCATTTCTTCTGAGAGGACGTATTGTTCACCCGATATCCACTGCAAGTATGAAATCTGATGTGTACGTTCTGCGGCGACGTTTTAGTCACTGACTAATCCACTTCTTGGACGGTAACGGCAACAGAGCCATCTGCCGGCAGAACACGCCGACAACCAATATGGCCGACATCACAGATCCAAAGAGTTCAGATTACTGCGGGGGGTGTAAGGGTGGCCATGACGACCTCACCCAGCTTTTCCCGGCCTCTGACCTGCCTAGTAGTTCTATGATCTACGATTGCTTAAAGGGGTTCTCCTATGATTAATGTAAAAAATTAAAATCAGACATCATACAATACATGACATTCTCTTTCTAACAAAGCTAGAACCAGCCCTGTACCTCACATGGATCCAGAGATCTCCCCACTCATTGTCCCAGTTGCTCTGCTAGATTTATATGAAACTGGCAGCCTAGGGAGTATGTCCTTTCTGCTACAGTTATTTCCCTATCACAGCTCAGGGGGTGTCCTTTCTGCTGCAGCTGTTCTCCCTATCACAGCTCAGGGGGTGTCCTTTCTGCTGCCGCTGTCTCCCTATCACAGCTCAGGGGGTGTCCTTTCTGCTGCAGCCGTCTCCCTATCACAGCTCAGGGGGTGTCCTTTCTGCTGCCGCTGTCTCCCTATCACAGCTCAGGGGGTGTCCTTTCTGCTGCAGCCGTCTCCCTATCACAGCTCAGGGGGTGTCCTTTTTGCTGCAGCCTTCTCCCTATCACAGCACAGGGGTGTGTCCTTTGTGCTACAACCTTCTCCCTATCACAGCACAGGGGTGTGTCCTTTTTGCTGCAGCCTTCTCCCTATCACAGCACAGGGGTGTGTCCTTTGTGCTACAGCCTTCTCCCTATCACAGCACAGGGGTGTGTCCTTTGTGCTACTGCCTTCTCCCTATCACAGCACAGGGGTGTGTCCTTTGTGCTACTGCCTTCTCCCTATCACAGCTCAGGGGTGTGTCCTTTGTGCTACAGCTCTCATCCCAGCTCAGAGGAGGGGTCCTTTCTGCTGCAGCTCTCTCCCTATCACAGCTCAGGAGGCAGCTCAAGGATGGAACTGAGCATGTGTGTCCACGTCAGTCAGGTGGACAGAGAAAAAATAAAAACAACAAACAGCAGGTGGCGCTATATTGAATAACTCAGTGGCTTTAGTACCTGCAATTACAAGTGTTCAGATCCAGGTGCTGGTTTGAAATCTGCACAATAGTTTTCATGTGACAAACCCTTTAAATAAGGCAGATTTGCCATTTAGGAATCTGGGAAAGCTGGGTGACAATCTAGATCAGGGATCAGCAACCTCTGACACTCCAACTGTTTTGAAACTACAACTCCCAGAATCCTCCTTTCACTTCTAAAGGAGTGAGAAGAAAAGCAGAGTAAGTAAGCATGCTGGGAGTTGTAGTTGCATAGCAGCTGGAGTGCCGAAGCTTGCTGATCCCTGATCTAGATAGAAGCAGGAGTCTTTAATATTATGGGCATGCCCTTTAAGTCTCTCTGTAAGTAGCAACAGACAGTGTCCCGGGAAAGCTGGGTGCCTTACAGAGAATTCCCAGTCTGAAGATGGTCCATTGCTACACAGTAAGGGGTTTGCTGCTCACACATGATTGCTGCATGGAGATGTCATCTCCTGGAAGATATGCTGAAGACTGATCTGTGTGCACTGCCCCCCATCCCCCAGTTCTATAATCAGTGACTCCATATCACCACAGGTTATGGCTGCTGCTCTCTCCCATGCTTTACCCTGCAGCGATGCTCTATTGCAACACAACTCTGCTCAAGGATGGGCTGCACTGTGTTGAAATCTCAGGTGCCCTGAAATCCATCATCCGTCCCCAGTTGCTGCTCGCTCTCCCACCATGCTTTACACTGAAGCTCTGCTTCATAAAGATCAGGGACAAATTGACTGTCATTGTATCTGGATACATAGACAGGAATGCTTCCATTCACAGACAGCAAGCAGAGAGTTTGAAAATATATAGGAACTGAAAAACACAGAGGGGTGAATTTATCAACCCTTGTGCCAAAAAAAAAAAAAGTGTAGTCAAAAAGGGACGTTTTGGGGTTTTACGCCCAAAAAAAGTGGATGGAGCAGGGTGGGGGGGGGGAAGGGGTTGAGGGGGGGTCAGGTCCAACGCGGCTGAACAAATTTAACAACACTTGTGCCACCGGAGATCTACACTTCTTGCTGGCGCAGCTTTCACAGCTTTGGCGCATTTTACACCAGCGTCCTTTTTGAATGGCACCGTGCACACGACCTTATCCGTTTTGTGGTCCCCCGATCAAAGATCTGCAAAATACGGATGCAGGTCTGTGTCACATCCACATTTTCTGTGGACCCCTCGACTTCAGGACATATTCTGTCTCTCTGCGGAACAGACATACGGACGTACTAAGCACACGGATAATCCACAAAAAGATGGAAATAAAACGCCGACAGCCTATGGGCCGCCTCCGTACTCTGCAGATCCGCAAAATGGATACGCTCGTGCGCATGGGGCGCTAAGATCAGCATAAGAAAGTTGCAGAACTTTTCCTTATACTCCGCAGAAGGCTGGCCTGGCCCTTTAAAAATACATGCACACCGGTGCGGGTTCTCTGCACGAATTTCCATGGATTTCTGCACCAAAAACTTCACGTGTGCTGCGGTTTTTGGATGCAGATTTGATACGTTTTTTTTTTTGCCGCAGATCTCACCCTTTTGCATGGAAAAGGTGAAATCTGCACAAAGGAGCCGCGCAAAGAACTGACGTGCTGCAAATTTCAAAATCCGCACAGAACGAAAAAACAAAACGTACATGAGATTCGTCTGGTATCCGCACATAACCAGCGACGTGTGCGGATACCCTAGGGCAGCATCTTTAATGGGATCCTGGCAGGAAACGGGTCATGTGACCTGGATCCTTTGATACGACTCCAGTTTCTTACGGTCCATACGTTTTTTTTCCCCGCAGACAGGAAGCTTCCATTTTTGATCTAATCTCCAGAACAACAATAATTAGCGTGTAATCAGGAAGGTGCCGCCCTTCGATATTCGGAGGCGGCGCGCCTCCATCGGTGAGTGACGAGCCACTAATTGCCACGATGATGGCGTTACTCCCCGCCATAGATAAAAGACGCCTCCACGCGGTTACATCTCATGGCTCCGTCACCCCGGTGAGAGATCATTTTTCATTCCTGCACTGCGATGATTCTCGGGAGGGCCCATTGTTCAATTATTTCCATATGTACACGCCAGATAATTAATCAAACGCACAAAAATGTTTTGGTTTTTTTTTTGCGCCCAAACTCAGCGGAGATTCACCGTCCCGGCTCAGTGGTGCGAAACGGAGACAGGTAACGGATAATAATAACCCCCAACATCCCAGGGCATTCCAGGACCCTCTCCTGGCATCTGCGCCAAAACATATCCAACAGTACAGCCAACCACATTGGACTGAAATCTCACCAATCAGATTGTCCACATGGAAAGGGTTAAAGGTCAAAAGCATTGCTCGGCCAACTGGGGCGGAACTACAATCCCCATCGTGGCCTGTGGTTGTGCATACCACAGAAATCATGCGGACAGAAGAGCGGAAGGCGGGAGAACATTGCACAGTCTAAGGGGTTATTCACATGCGGCAGATTTGTTGGAAAAATCTCTGCAATAAATCTGCCGCACATAAATTTGCCCTGAGGCTGGGTTTCCACAAGGAAGCCCTCAAGCGACAGCCTCAACCCTGCCAATGGGCGCGCAAATTTGCAGGATGGATGGAGGCATTAACTCTAAATTTGCAGGTGGCCGAGGTTTCGGATGCACACGGCAGCTGTGTCACGCCCGCCAGCCCAAGGCCTCATGTGCACGTCCGTATCCTATTTGCGTTCCGCAAATCGCAGATCTGAAAAATACGCAGATCCGCATTTATTTTTGTGGACCCATTGATTATAATGGGTTGTGGGCTGCATGTTGCAGACATACTCTATCTTTTTACGGAACGGACATACGGACGACCTGCGTGCTTTCTGCATCCGTATGACCGTTATGCAAAAAGACAAAACGTGCCCTATACTTGGCCACAAATTTGGACCAGGGACCCATTGAACTTCAAGGGGTCCGCATAAAATGCGGATGCAACGTGGGCGATATCCGTATTTTGCGGATGGTGACCTATGGTCGTGTGTATGAGACCTAAGCGTATGCTGCAGTTACATCGAGATTTTTATCTCATATAACAGTGTGTCCCCCAAAGAGCTTACACTCTACAGAGTTCACAGGGGAAGCTGGACTTGGTGCAGGTTGTCTAATCCCGCCACGTTCCTATAAAGGTTTTTGGACTTGTTTCTCCAAGGCTGCTGCGGTTTGTGCTTCAGAGCTGCTCTTCCTATTGTAATAGGAAGTTACTTCCCTTTTTGACGCAAGTAGGTTCTTGTCTCCCTCCAGGTCTGTCAAATAATGTCTATATGCCCCCAAAAGCCATGTCCTTG
The DNA here is from genome assembly GCA_900303285.1 of Rhinella marina. NCBI lineage: Eukaryota > Metazoa > Chordata > Amphibia > Anura > Bufonidae > Rhinella > Rhinella marina. The sequence goes on along the minus strand of ONZH01007609.1, from coordinate 314,264 downwards.
TGACTTCAGTGTCTCCTTGGACTAGTCCACGAACATAAGTACGTCCACAGGACAGCTCACGCGCGTCTTAAAGAAGAACTCCCGCAAAAAATTTTATTCCATGTCCTGCTAGAAATGTACATGATGTCATCTGTAGTGATTGTCATTTTCTTACCAGTAGCTGAATTTTTGAGTTATATCATCCTGAAGTTTCTTATCTGTGTCATGTGACTAGGAATCAGACCCACCAACTCACACAGAGACTTATGTGTGGACAGGAAGTCTAATTCTCTATGTATTCCTATGGGAGCCTCACTTTCAGTCTCATAGGAATGAATAGAGCAGTGACTGGCTTCCTGTCCTGGGTCAGTTGGAGGTCAGGGAGTTGGTCACATGACCCAGCTACAATAAGAAGAGAGTGGAAACTCTCAAATTCAGCCTCTGATAAGAAAATTAAATTCACTATAGATTATACCATGCACCTTTCTAACAGGTCAGAGAATAAAAATTTTTGCGGGAGTTCTTCTTTAAGAGCTAAGAAAATACATTTCTCCCATTAGGGCGTCCATTCATTTCATTAACAATTCATATGATAAAATATCGATATATACAGAAATATCTAGACGTGTGCTCGAGTGCAGTACACCTGGCTTGCTGGACAAGTAGCTAGAACGTCCCTTGGCATGAAGTATCCACCACCCTAAAGAATAAGAACCACTGAGACAAAGTAGCAGCGGATGTAAATGTGCTCCCATCAGAACAGCGTCCCGGGGTGCAGGACTCTGAGTTGTAATTTGTACCAAATTTGTAAAATGTCGCACAAAGTTGGATAAATCTGTTGCATCTTTAAAGGGGTACTCCAGTGATAGAAAGTTATCCCTTATCCACAGGACAGGGGATGACTATCAGATCGGTGGGGGGTCCTATCGCTGGGACGCCCACACCAATCATTAGCACAGGGGCCCCCCTGAAATGGACGGTGCGGTTAGTTGGAAATCCACCTGTACTCGGTAATCTCCAGCGCTCCCATAGAAATGAATGCAACGGCGGCGCACTTTTTCGACCAGCCTCTACGTCCTTTTCAGGGGAGCTATTTGGGGTACGGGGCCCCCTCATGATCAGTGGAGTTCCCATTGGTAGGAATCCCACCGATCTGATCATCTCCTATCCTGTTGGGGGCGGGGGGGGCTGCACAATCTGACACTAGCAGCACTGGTTAGATAATGTTAGGCTCCATTCACACGTCCTGATTTTGTATCCGCATCCGTTTCCGCAATTACGGACAATTATGCGGATCCATTCATTTCAATGGGTCGCGAAAAAATGCAGACAGTACACCGTGTGGTGTCCGCATCCGTGTGTCCGTATAAAGAAATCCTCCTGTCCTACTTCTATCCCGATTTTGCGGTCCGTAGCTCAATACAAGTCTATGGAACCTCCAAAAATACGGAAGACATACGGAAAGGCATCCGCATGTCATCCGCATTTGCGGATTCCGTTCCAGGAGGGTAGAAAAAAAAAAGATTTCATTCCTCCTTCCGTTTTTGCGGATCCGCAAAAAACGGATGACATACGGATACATCCTTTCCGTTTTCTGCGGAAAAACGGAACGGATGTGCTTGAAAAACGAAGTTGAATGAAGCCTTAGGCTCCATTCACACGTCAGTATTTGTGCACATCCTGGAAACGGTCAGTTTTTTGCGGATCCGTTGTACCGCAAAAAACTCCATTTTTCCAGCACATCCATTCCGTTTTTCCGTAAAAAAAAAACGGAAAGGATGTATCCATATGTCATAGGAGTAATGGAGGAGTAATCAAATCTTTTTTTTTTTCTTTTTTTTCACCCCTCCTGGAACGGAATCTGCAAATGCGGATGACATGCGGATGGCTTTCCGCATGTCTTCCGCATTTACGGACGTCCCATAGACTTGTATTGGGCAACGGACTGCAAAATCAGAGGAAAAGCAGGACAGGAGGATTTCTGTTTGCGGATCTGCAAAACGAAACGGAACGGAGAAACGAATGCGGACAACATACGGTGCAATGTCCGCATTTTTTCGGGACCCATTGAAATGAATGGAACCGCATACTATCCACAAAAAACGTCCGAAATTGCGGAACGGACGCGGATAGGATGTGGATGAAAAATCAGGACGTGTGAATGGGGCCTTAAACCGTGAAGGGACACACCCCCAATTGGTAACACCCAGCTGGACAAAGTCATAAGAATAGATGCTCCAAAGTTGTTATCACATGGGGAATGCAAGTACCGTAGTTGCTAAAATAGACGTGTCAGGAGAGGGGACCTCTTTAATCCCTCTTTAATGTAAAAAAGTTATGGGGGTCAGAATACGGCAAAGAAAAAAAATCATATATATATATATTTTTTTAAAATGTTTAAGTATTAAAACACAAGAAAAATTCTATAAAACAAAAAAAGGTCTGTTTCACTGCATAGGGAACACAGTAAAAACAAAACCCATAAAACTGTGGCGAAATTTAGTTTTTCCTATCAACTTCACCCCATTTGGAATTTTTTTTCGGCTTCGCAGTACATCATACTGCAATATTAAATGGTGCCAAGCGAAAGCGCGACTTGTCCCGTTAAAAAACAAACAAACAAGCCCTTGTATGGCTATGTGAACGGAAAAATTAAAAAAAAAATTACGAACCTGGAAAGGCAGGGAGGAAAAAAAACGAAAACTGAAAGTCGCCCTATCCTCAAAGGGTTAAATCAGCTTGATAGGCGACTCGCAGCCACTTTTCAAAACTGGATTGAGCGCTGCAAAATTAACAAATGTCGGAATAATTTTTCAAAATAGAAATGTCCCAAAAAGTTAAAAAATTTTGAAGCTAGAATTCTAGACGGCAGGGCTTAATAAATTCCACCCTCTGCGTTCCATTTTCTCAAAATTTTCAAGATCTCTGCTAGCTGACATAGAACAGAAACATCCACGTCTAGAGGCTGAAAACCCACGAAGACCTAGTCCTGCTCATACAACTGAGGGTTTGTTACAATGCATCGGTGCAAGACTGGACAACCCGGCACCATGGTGTGGCCCTGGGCTGATAAACATTGTGTTGCGTCTAATATTGTGATATTTGGTTACATTTTTCTGTAGAGATATGCCTGAAACAAGGCGCCGCTTATCAGGAGAAGGTCCTAGGACAGGGGTAGGCAAACTCCGGCACTCCAGCTGTTGTGAAACTACAACTCCCAGCATGAATACTTCCTCTGCTCTTCTCAGAACGCTCACAGAAATGAATGGAGCATGCTGGGAATTGTAGTTTCACAACAGCTGGAGTGCCGAAGGTTGCTGATCCCTGTCCTAGGATGTGTAATACTGAGGGTACATTATTATAATTTGGTCCGCTTTGTACAAGGCTGTACACAGACTTTATCACTCACATCATTCCCTGTCCGCTCCGGGGCTCACAATCAACAGTAGAGCATCTATATCAGACTGGTTGGGGGTCTGACCCTTGGCATCCTCGCCGCTCTACTGTCTGCAAAGGCCCTGACCCTTGTACTGGTTTACATCGGTTCACCTAGTAGCTGCACCTGCGCCTCAAACCATAGCGCCTGTAGTCAGGTCCCCGCCAGCCTGATATCCTGAGGATAGACCATCAAACACAGCTGCACCTGCGCCGCAAACCATACCGCCTGTAGTCGGGCCCCTGCCAGTCTATTATCCTGAGGATAGACCATGTCCCTATAACTTTGAGACTCCTGGGGGTCCCCTTTATTGCTTCATTCTTTAGGTTGGAGGTCCTTCTCCTTGTTCACATCACATAACAATGGGTGAAGGGATCACAACAATAATATAAGACAAATTACATAGATGATGGGGACAGGGGACAGACGATGGGGGTCATTCTGCAAGCAGACACATCGTCTCACTAATATATTGCAGATCAAGCTAGGGGAGTCTCTACAGTGAATACAAAAAAAAAAAAAAAAGTCACCCACGGAAAACCCTGCTATGCAGATGCTTTGTGCGGCTCGGTAAACCCCAGATTCGAGAGGGGGCGGATTTCCAAAGCTTTGCCTGTGTCTGTGTAAGGATTCCCCCTGTTGTATGCAGCGAACAGCTGGCCGTATATTACCGCACACTGGGGGATTCAGCCTCGCTGGCTGTTTACTGTGCTGGAATCACAACCTTAAAGCCTCTCGACTTTCTCCAAAGACACAGAGAGAGAGAGACGGAGGCTGAGATTCGGGAAGGGGGAGACAACAGGTTCTGAAGTGTGACCCAGACATACGCCGAGACATGTCTGTGGTTATGTGACCGCACGCACACAACACCTCGCAACACAAAAGACTTGCGATCCGTGAAACCCACACAAGTGTCTGCTGCTACATTGTATCTAGCCGGGCGGTGAATGATTCCCATTATCCTGGCGTCCAGGGGACCGCATCTACCGGCTGGGAGGCTACGAGGGGTTAATCCCGCAGGCGGATCTCCTAGGCATTGAGAGCTAAACATGGCATTTAACGATATATTTAGCACCTGCAACTTTGAGGTTCCGATGGCGGTGGGATCAGCAGAGAGCCCGCTGCATCCCCCAGAACCCTTTACCGCTCCCCACCTCCAGTCCGTATCATTATCCCAAAGCAGATTAGGGGGGTTCTGCACTTACTTGGTACGGCGGGTGCTGTCCGTCCAGTGCTCTGCTATATCAGACCTGGAAGCTAGTGTTCTCGCAACTGTGTCATGAAGACGGACTAGGAGATTGTACGTAGCTGTTGCCATGGAAACAAACACAGCGAGAGTAGAGTGCCAGCCTATGTTAATTCCATCACCCATGAACCCCAAGGGAACACCAACAACCATCTCTATCTCGCTGCTTCACAAATAAGTCACCCTATCAATGGGCAGGAGACCTGGGTGCAGGGGGGCAGATGGCTCAGAAGGGCCCCCCTCCGCTTTTTAGGAAGTTCAAGGGGGCCAAGCAGTGAGGGAAAGGACTGTGACATCTTAACCCTTGCTACACAGACAGGACTGTCTTGTGGGAAACAGTCCTCTTTAGATTGTAAGCTCTTGTGACCAGGGCTTTATGATAACTGATAAATGTTAACACTGTACATGACAATGGAGAAGGGCACAGACAGGGACCCACACAGCTGGCAACGTGTTCTATGCAAATTAAATGCATTTATGTAAATGAGCTCTTGATTATATCACAATAATTGCTAAACTGATCTGTCGGTGGTAGAACTTTAATCTGACATACACTGACAGTATTCTTCCCGACTGCCCATATTTATGTATGCTGGACATGGTGGAGGGGAGTGGGGATTAAATAATGTGTTGCCAGCCCCTCTATCTCCTCAGACTCATCTGTCCCTCATCCAGACCCCTCTGCCCCCTCCAGACTGCCCAGTCCCCTCCAGACCCCTCTGTCCTGCGGCAGATTCCACAGTCCCCTCCAGACCCCTCTGTCCTGCGGCAGATTCCACAGTCCCCTCCAGACCCCTCTGTCCTGCGGCAGATTCCACAGTCCCCTCCAGACCCCTCTGTCCTGCGGCAGATTCCACAGTCCCCTCCAGACCCCTCTGTCCCAACAGTGACCTCTCTGTCCCACGCCAGACTGACCAGTCCCCTCCAGACCCCCCTGTTCCCCGCAGACCTCTCTGTCACCAATCTGACCCCTCTGCCCCCTCCGAACCTCCCAGTCTCCTCTTCAGACTTTTCTGTCCCCCCAGACTCACTTGTCCTTCATCCAGACCCCTCTATCCCCCCCAGACCTCTCTATCCCCATCCTGACTCCTCTGTCCCCCGCCAGACTCCACAGTCCCCTCAAGACCTCTCTGTCCCAATTGTGACCCCACTGTCCCACGCCAGACTTCCCAGTACCCTCTGTCCCCCCCCAGACCTCTCTGTCCCCAATCTGACCCCTCTGCCCCCCTCCAGACCCCCACTCTCCTTTTCAGACCTTTCTGTCCCCCCCAGACTCATCTGTCCTTCATCCAGACCCCTTTGTCCCCCCAGTCCCCTCCCGATCCCTCTCCCTCCGGACCCCCAAATCTCCTCTTCAAACCTCTCTGTCCCAGCCCCAGACTTCTCTGTCCCCATCCAGACCCCTTTGTTCCCCGCTAGACTCCCCATACAGATCTCTCTGTTGCTTTCCAGAGTCCTCTGTCCTCCCTCAGACTTCCTTCCTTCCCATTCAGACCCTCTGCACCCCTCTGTCCACTCCCCAGATTCCTCTGTCTTCCTTCAGATTACTGTCCAGCCCTCTGTCCTTCTCCTTGAATACCAACATGCCTGATCCTTCTTACCCCCCCCCCCCCCGACATTTGCCATCAAAGAAGAGTTAGGTCTCCCCCAAATACATTAGGTGTTTGTTGAAACTGGTGGGTTTGGACCCCATTCTTATAATGTGTACTGACACCTTTACACTTGGGAGTTCAGAGGTGTCAGCGCGGTCATGTGACTCATGGGAAAGTTCTCCATAAGATGTAATGTGAGCGAAGGTAAAACGCTGGGGTGTTGGGCCCCTCCATATAAAACGCTGGGGTGTTGGGCCCCTCCATATAAAACGCTGGGGTGTTGGGCCCCTCCATATAAAACGCTGGGGTGTTGGGCCCCTCCATATAAAACGTCGGGGTGTTGGGCCCCTCCATATAAAACGCTGGGGTGTTGGGCCCCTCCATATAAAACGCTCGGGGTGTTGGGCCCCTCCATATAAAACGTCGGGGTGTTGGGCCCCTCCATATAAAGCCGGGGTGTTGGGCCCCTCCATATAAAACGCTGGGGTGTTGGGCCCCTCCATATAAAACGCTGGGGTGTTGGGCCCCTCCATATAAAACGCTGGGGTGTTGGGCCCCTCCATATAAAACGCTGGGGTGTTGGGCCCCTCCATATAAAACGTCGGGGTGTTGGGCCCCTCCATATAAAACGCTGGGGTGTTGGGCCCCTCCATATAAAACGTCGGGGTGTTGGGCCCCTCCATATAAAACGCCGGGGTGTTGGGCCCCTCCATATAAAACGCCGGGGGTGTTGGGCCCCTCCATATAAAACGCTGGGGTGTTGGGCCCCTCCATATAAAACGTCGGGGTGTTGGGCCCCTCCATATAAAACGCGGGGTGTGGGCCCTCCATATAAACGTCGGGGTGTTGGGCCCTCCATATAAAACGCTGGGGTGTTGGGCCCCTCCATATAAAACGTTGGGGTGTTGGGCCCCTCCATATAAAACGTCGGGGTGTTGGGCCCCTCCATATAAAACGCTGGGGTGTTGGGCCCCTCCATATAAAACGTCGGGGTGTTGGGCCCCTCCATATAAAACTGTGACTGCACATATAATATGTATTAACAAGCACAAAGTAACCAGTATAAGATAATCAGAATACTAAATAAATCACCGGTCCCTACAGAAGACCGCATCACACATGAAAGGCTTAGATACAGCAGCTCAGTAGATGGTATCTCAACAATGGTATCATAATTCATAGGATTGGATACAGCAGCTCAGCGGACATGATAAGCGTGGATACATGGTTCACATGATAGGATTAGATACACAACTCAGCAGACTGTATCACACATGATAGGATTAGATACACGGCTCAGTAGACAGTATCCCACGATAGGATTAGATACACGGCTCAGCAGACAGTATCACACATGATAAGATTAGATACATCGGCTCAGCAGACAATATCACACATGATAGGATTAGATACAGCAACTCAGCAAACAGTATCACACATGATAGGATTAGATACACGGCTCAGCAGACAGTATCACACATGATAGGATTAGATACACGGCTCAGCAGACAGTATCACACACAATAGGATTAGATACACAGCTCAGCAGACAGTATCACACAATAGGATCAGATACATGGCTCAGCAGACAGTATCACATATGATAGGATTAGATACACGGCTCAGCAGACAGTATCACGCATGAAAGGATTAGATACACGGATCAGCAGACAGTATCCCACATAACTCGATTACATACACGGTTTAGCAGACAGTATCACACATGATAGGATTAGATACACGGCTCAGCAGACAGTATCACACATGAAGGGCTTAGATACATGGCTCAGCAGACAGTATCACACATGAAGGGCTTAGATACACGGCTCCGCAGCACACATTTCCTGGCGAGGATTTTCTGTCCTCATGCATTAATAATGATGCTACAGCTCATAATGACATCATGAAGGGCACATGACAGGACGATAAATCCGTGATGTCACCAAGTCGTTGTGGCTGATCCTCCTCATTCCTAGAAATACTGATGGAGCTGACACCTCGCAGTCACATCCATGATCTCCACACAACTAACTGACCCATTTTCCTCCTGCAGCACAGAGCGCACGCCCAGTAACTCATGTGCAGTTTATCTAAAATTACAAATTCATAAATTATTCAAACGGCTGAAAAGAAACCTGAGTAATTATTGGGAAATTAATTCAATTTATAGCCGCCCCTGTATCCAAGAAATTAAATTTCAAACCTCATAGAGAGTCAGAAGTTTACTTACAGACAGGGCCGCCATGTGCACAACATAAATCCTGCCATGAATCCCGCGGATCTTATTCTAGCGCAAATATAATTACATCGTCTGTGCAGGACCCTGCAACGGGCGAGGAAAGGAGACGCCAATATCTATGGGGGGCTTATACAAAAGGGACTTTCTATATGGGGGAGAAGTCAAGTCACTTCTGCAGCCAAAATCAAATCTGATTGAGAATCTCCAGCTTTTTGTCTACAGTTTCTATGCAGAGCCAAGTATCACTATGGTTACAGACTACAAACAAACTCTGTGTAGTCAGCTCTTTTGTGCCCATAGACATTAGAGTAGAAACCCTTATTAACAGCATCCCGATTTGTATTAGTGATCTCTTCCTCTGTCCTGGACATATTGATGTCATTCTGGTATTGTCTGAAAGCTTGCAATCTGCTTTCAAACAAGACCAGTTGCATGTTTCTAGCTGCTACCATTCAGAATGTAGCAGCATCTAAAGCACCCCCCCAAACCCTCCAGTTAGCTACTTTTCTCACTGCTGGAGCTCCACTCTGGCAAAACAGTTAGGGGGTTGATGGGGGGAGACGCTACCAAATTCTTCTTCTGGTGGCTCATGTTCTAGAAGGGCTAAAGAATCAGGGTGCTGAAATTCAACAGGCCTGATCCTTCTTTCCCTTGACACCATCTGTCAGAAAAGAGTCAAGAGCTCCCCATAGATATTCAGTTGTTGGACAGCTCTGCCAAAAAATGGTGGGGCCTGCTGACAACACTCTGATGTGTATGGGGGCCTTAAAGAGGATCTGTCACCGCTCCTGACATGCCTGTTTTAATAGTTTCATGCATTCCCCATGTAATAACAATTCTGGAACATCTATTCTTATGTCTCTATGTTGTGCCATTCCTTTATTATACCTGTTAGAAGTTATGAGTGAATTACTAGCAGTCTGCAGTAAGGGTACAGAGGGGAGGTGACCAGTTGGGGGGGTGTCCCTGCACAGAATCACTCTATCCAATCAGTGCTGCCATTTTTAAACTGTGCAGGGACACACCCCCTTAACTGGTTACCTCCCCTCTGTACCCTTACTGCAGACTGCTAGCAATTCATCCATAACTTCTAGCAGGAATAACAGAGGAACGGTACAACATAGAGACATAAGAATAGATGTTCCAGAATTGTAATTACACGGGGAATGCATGAAGCTATTAAAACAGGCATGTCAGGAGTGGGGACAGGTCCTCTTTTACACATGATGAAAAAGATCAGGCCACGCAGGATTAGGCCTTCTAAACACGACCATATGAATTTTGCAGTCCGCAAACCGTGGATCTGCAAACTACGGATACCGGCCACGTGCATCCAGAACTTTCTGTGGGCCCCATGCCTATCCTTGTCAGCAAATCATACAAGAATAGGACATAGTCTATTTTTTTTTGCGGGACAGACATGCAGATAGCAAACAGGCGTGCTGTCCACATTTTTTGCAGCCCCATTGAAATGAATGGGTCCGCATCCAATCTGCTAAAAAATGCGGATCGTAAGCAGAAAATAAAATAAGGTCCTATGTGCATGGGAGCTTGGACACACAGGAGTACATAGAGGGTGCATACACCAATCAGTAGTCTGCAATGATATGTGCTAGATACAGCGGTGTACATAGAGAAGTAAGGGCCCCATAGTAAGGATCAGACCGGGCCCCCACACAGGACAGAAGGGTTTCCGCCTAAACCCCTTTCAATTATCCTTGGGCCATTTTTCCACTGCCTCATTTGCTAAAAGTTGTTCCTTTAGAGGGAAGAGTCCTGACCAAGTTTTCACCCCCAGTAGAAGAGGAGATGATCCCAACTAGGGCTCCCTCTTGCCCTGGGCCCCATAGCACTCACAGGGTCTGCCGCTGTGGTAGTTACGCCCCTGGCTAGATATGTGACTGATTCAACGGCCGTCCTGTGCACCCAGCACCAGTGGGTGAAGGAGCCACCATCAGATGGTCTAGATCTGGGGTGCACAACCTGCGGCCCTGGGGGCCACATGCGGCCCTTGACAGCATTCTTTGCGGCCCCCATCCATCCAGTAACAGACGTGTATGTCTATGTCTTGTGGCTGCTCACATGTATTTTTCATGTATTTCTCCCATTAGATGGGAGCCCTGGAACTGTAAGTAGACATTAATGGTATATAATGTACGTCCAATATGCCATAAATACAGTATTTCCGTTTTTAATACCCCTTTAAATTTTATTTTCGGCCCTCGTCATTGGTTCAGTCTGGCAATATGGCCCCTAACCAGAAAACGTTGTGCCCCCCCTGGTCTAGATATTGCCGCAGGATCACTAAGATAATGGGATCATGTACACCAGGGATCAGCAACAACCTTCATCACTCCAGCTGCTGTGAAACTACAAGTCCCAGCATGTATACGTATTTGGCTGTTCTTGTAAGCACTGTAACAGCGAAAGGAGGATGATGGGAGTTGTAGTTCCAGTACAGCTTGAGTGCCGGAGGTTGCTGATCCCTGATGCATATGCAATGACGGTAGAGCTGCCCAAAGCAACCAGTATAAACCAGCAGGTCTTAGACTGGGAACATGTTTTCTGTCCCACGTGGTAACCTGGTGGGTGGCACTGATTATAGATGGGGGGCCATGGGTTCCTACTGAACCTTGGCATCATCTAGAGCAGGGATGCCCAGCCTGCGGCCCACCATCTGTTGCAAAACTACTACTCCCAGCATTCCCAGGACAGCCTACTGCTATCTGCCTGCAGCAGGGCATGGTGGGAGTTGTAGTTTTACAACCGCTAGAGGGCCGCAGGTTGAGCATCCCTGGTCTAGAGGCATTAGAAAATTGGTCCCTACATAGCAGCACCCCACCACCCACCTCAGGAAGGGTGATACATGCCAAGCAGAGCCCATCCATGCTGCAGAAGCTTGTGGCACCCCGTTCCCATGGTAAACATGGCGGCACAATCCCACTCTGGCTGCGAGCCGCTATCATGCGGTCGGATCCAGAGGTGCAGCGTGATCTTCTGCAGATTTCCGACGTGAGCAGATGTTCCCTCTCTACATAAGAGATTAAATGTCTATTTATAAAGCTCGGACTCCGGGCTCTTCATCTCCGATGGCACCGACGCGATATGATATGTTCATTCAAACCGTTTTCTTCCACGTCGGGCTCAACAGGTGACGAGAACATCAAGACGCGCCGTTTCCTCGCCGGGGTCCTGGAGAGAGAGAGCGTGCACACGGAGGATGCTGCGCTGAATGCAGATTTCCATTTTATGACTTTTACGTGGCGCCCAGTGTAAAGGACAGCTGTTCGGCTCGCTGGCAGCCTCCTACCACCCTGGCACATTAGTTCCGCTACATGAGCCAAGCCGCTCGCTCAAAACTAATACTGAGATAGCAACGAACAGTATGGGGGGGAACGTCTCACCAAAGTGCACTTAATTAAAGCTGCAAAGCAAACCAGAAGAGCGCACGTGAAAATTAAATTTCCCTCGCTCACGCTGGGTTTTTCGTTGAAAAATGGTCTTGTCTTTAACAATCTGCAAAGATTAGAGAATAGATTTATGGAGCTCCTCCGGGCTCCCCTGCAGCATCCAGAGCGGCCATACTAACCAAACAAATCCATCCTTCCCAGAATCCCCTGCGGCATAGATGGGCAGGACACAGCTCTGTTCATACAGAGCCTCCTGATTCATGAACAGAATAACAAGTTAAAGGGGTTGCCCCCACAAAAATGATCATGTTGTTGGGACTGTGGGGGGTCCACCCAGTGGTATTCCATGTCATCCTGAAAATGAGGGACCCCCCTAAGTCCCCTCTTTGAATGGAGCGGCGCTGCACATGTTGGTAAACCGATCCATTCACTTCTATGGTGCTGATGGGGATGCAACATGAGGTTAAATCGCATTCACTTTGCTGCAACCGTAAAACGCTGCAAATTTTCCGTAAACAATGGGGCTCCACAGATCTCCACTGTGGGCGCAGTTACGCTTTGCACGCAGTGAATGTGACTGATGACCGATATCGGAGGATACAGTTATAAGTCTAAGGCCTCATGCACACAACCGTTTGTATTTTGCGGTCCACAAAAAACGGATCGGCAAAAAATACGGATGACGTCCGTGTGCATTCTGTATTTTGCGGAACGGAACAGCTGGTCCCTAATAGAACAGTCCTATCCTTGTCCATAATGCGGACAATAATAGGACGTGTTCTATTTTTTTGCGGAACGGAAATACGGACATACAGAAACCGAATGCACATGGAGTACCTTGCTCTTTTTTGGCGGACCCATTGAAATCAATTGTTCTGCATACGGTCCGCAAAAAAAACGGAACAGACACAGAAGGAAAATATGTTTGTGTGCATGAGCCCTAAGGGGGAGGTGCGTGCAGCACATAAGGGGTGAAGGGTCTATGATACACTACAGTATGATTAGCGCTGTGTTGACAGTTCCTTTTGTGTATTTACTAATAGTAATTCTCCTCATTAAATGTATGATAGCAACAACCGCGGCTCAGGCGTAGATAGCCGCCTGCGCTCATTAATGCGCCAGACCGTTGGATGGGGGAGGGGACAAATGCGGAGAAGCCATCGGTCAGATATTTCCGGCTCATTGGAGCCTCTTTATTATGACTAATTGTCGATACCATTTATTGCTTTCGTTATCACTCATATTATGAGGTGACTCAAGAGGCACTCTCCGCAATCTACGGACGGTCCCGACCGTATGAGCTTGTATAAACAGTGCGATGAGCAGGCTCAGGCATCGCTCTAACCAGACACCAGGCAGTTTCAGTCACAGTTTTTTGCCGCAATTTGCTGAAATGGTAGTGAAATCGTGGAAGTTTTGCCAAAGACTTGGAATATTTCAGCAAAATTAAAAAATGCGTTGTGACCGCAAAGTGTGACCTCATAACTCCTGTCACCTGGTTTTGGCCCACTGAACCACCAGCAGGCTGGTCCCAAATATGCCCATATGTCCGTTTCGCGGTCTGCAGACTGTGGATCTGCAAAATACGGATGCAGTCCCTGTGCCATCTGCATTTCAATGGGTCTGTGATCCGCATTTTGCGGACATATTCTATCTTTTTACAAAGCGGACAGGACACGGATGATCTGGGCGCTTTCTGCATCCGTATGTCCTTTCTGTTAAGAGGTATAACATGTCCTATGCTTGGCCACAAAATGTGGACTGTGGACCCATTGAAGTCAACGTGCCCCTGAAAAAAATGCAGTTGCTACACAGATGGTAGCAACTGGAAGAAGAGTCCAGATTTGCGTGCGGAAAATCCCCACAGTAGGTTATGTATATTGTATTCTATGAGAATTTGAAATTCTCATGCACACGATGCAGATTTTTTCAGTACGGATTTTAAAATCCATATCATGTCAATTTATTTTATTTTTCTTAGCCGGATTTTCACCATTCACTTCAATCGGAAGAGTAAAATCCGCACCAATTGATGCAGATTGACAGCACATAAATCCTGAACGTGTGGATTTACCCTTAAAGGGAATCTGTCACATGATTTTAGTGTATGAAACTATAAGTATTGCCATGTTCAATAAACTACCTTGTGTCCTGGTGTAGTCTTCATTCGTTGTTTCCTGCTGTGGTTTTTGTTTTATTCCACTTTTTATGATATGCAAATCTTCTATGAAGGAGCCCAGAGGGGCGTTAATATCGATATAGGGAGCCCAGTAACGCCCCCCTCCTGTGCCCAGCCCGCCTTCTTACTGCTCCCAGGGCAGGAGTAACGACCCACATTAGCATTGTTGGCCGCCGCCCCCCCTCCGCTACCTCACGTCTCTTCAAACCACTCCCAGAGCTGCCTGCCGCTCTCAGCCGATGAGAGTATTACTATCGCGCAGGCAGCGAGCGGTACTGCGACTGCGCGATAGTAATACTCTCAAGGCAACCGGCTTCAAAAGCGGTACTGCGCCTGCGCGAGATTTTGGCTGAGAGAGGCCGGCAGCTCTGGGAGTGGTTTGAAGAGCTGCCGTGATGTAGCGGAGGGGGGGTGGGCGGCTACCAACAATGCTAATGTGGGCCGTTACTCCTGCCCTGAAGAGGCGTGTTTGGGCACAGGAGGGGGGCGTTACTGGGCTCTCTATATCGATATTAACGCCCCTCTGGGCTCCTTCATAGAAAATTTGCATATCGTAAAAAGTGGAATAAAACAAAAACCACAGCAGGAAACAACGAATGAAGACTACACCAGGACACAAGGTAGTTTATTGAACATGGCAATACTTATAGTTTCATACACTAAAATCATGTGACAGATTTCCTTTAAAGGGGTTTTCCAGGATTTTACTACCTCAGGATAGGTCATCAGTATCTGATCGGTGGCGCTGATCAGCTGTTTGAGAAGGTAGCGGCGCTCACTGAGCTCACTTCTCCCCGCTCACCAAGCACAGCGCCGTACATCATATAGTGGCCGTGCTTGGTATCGCGCTCATTCACTTGAATGGGGCTGAGCTGCTCCTAGGCCACGTGACCGATGAACGTGATATCACTGGCCTAGGAAAAGCTAAGAGGAGGCCGCTGCTCTCACAGGAGAACCGGTGCCTTCTCAAACAGCTGATCGGCGGGGGTCCCGGGTGTTGGACCCCCACCGATCAGATACTGATGGCCTGTCCTGAGGATAGGTCATCAGTAGTAAAATCCCGGAAAACCCCTTTAAAGAGGACCTGTCCGTTCTCCAGATATGTCTGCTTTAGTAACTACTTGCATTCCCCATGTAATAACAATTCTGGAGCATCTATTCTTATGATTCTATGTTGTGCCATCCCTTTATTATTCCTGCTAGAAGTTATAAGGTCCAGATGGTTGTTACCAGTTGGGGGGGGGGGGGAGTGTTCCTGCACAGTCTGACACAGGCAGCACTGATTGGATGGAGTCAGACTGCGCAGGGACACACCCTCAATTGGTCACACCCATCAGGACCTTCATTGCAAACTGCTAACCATTCACTCACTATTTCTAGCAGGAATAATACCGGAACGGCACAACATACGTTCATAAGAATAGATGCTCCAGACTCGGTATTACATGGGGGATGCAAGTAGTTAAAAAATTAAAACAGGCATGTCAGGAGAGGGGACAGCTCCTCTTTAAATTATTGTAACCATATTTGCAGCATATATAAAACTACAGCTGCGGTCTGCAACCCGAAGCTGTTGGGAAACTACAAGTGCCAGCCTGCTCTTTAGGATAAGTGGTCCTACTTACTGGCTGGACACATTTGCAAAACTGATATACTAATATATCAAAGGCAAATCAATTGAGATTCCGTACAGTACTAGCATCTGAGACAAGTGCAGGTTTTGATGCAACTTTTGTGGGGTTTTTATGCAATATTCACGGTAAGCTATAAAAAAAAAAAAGCCATGCGACAAAACTGCATCAACACCTGCAAATAGAAAGTGCCCTTTTCGGGATAGGAAACCAGTGGTGGACGGCGTCACGTACACGTGGGAACGATATGATGATCACGGTTAATAATATTAAGCCCAAACCTTGGCCTTCGTCCCGGTGAAGGACTTAACCTGGATTTGCGGATATAAAGCAGATATAGCAAATCCATCGTATTCTCTAATAAAAAGTTCCTGATCTCAGATCCCCAATGTTTAAATATTTCCCCTGTAATAAATCCCACTATATACAGTGATTATGGCGGACTGGTCACCATGTGGGTGCACCCTGAAGACCAGCAGGACAGCATTCATGCATCTGGTTCTCTAACATGCCCTGCAGGGTACATATACACAGCTATGTACTGGCATCATAGGAGGCACCCACCGCAATCTATGGTGCCAACCTGTACCTCTGCACGCCTCTGATCAGCAGTGGTATGACAGTGGGCCTACGGCTCCTGTACAGAACCACAGGTATTCCATGGCCTCCATACAGGCTCCATGTGCACCACTCTGCTGCCGGCATGAGCCTTTAAAGGGGTTGTCTCACTTCAGTAAGTGGCACTTATCATGTAGAGAAAGTTAATACAAGGCACTTACTAATGTATTGTGATTGTCCATATTGCTTCCTTTCCTGGCTGGAGTCGTTTTTCCATCACATTATACACTGCTTGTTTCCATGGTGATGACCACCCTGCGATCCATCAGCGGTGGTCGTGTTTGCACAATATATGAAAAAGCATCAGCCTCTCTGTTGGCCGGGACCATGGGAGCGCACATAGTCTAGTGTTTTTTCCTATATTGTGCAAGCACGGCCACAGTTGAAGGATTGCAGGGTGGTTTCTAACTATGGAAACGAGCAGTGGAAAAATGACTCCAGCCAGCAAAGGAGACAACATGGACAATCACAATACATTAGTAAGTGTCTTGTATTAACTTTCTCTACATGATAAATGCCACTTACTGAAGTGAGACAACCCCTTTAAAGGCCGTCTACAGGATTAGAAAAACATGGCAGCTTTCTTTCAGAAACAACACCAAACCTCCTCGTAGACTGCGCCTGGTACTGCAGCTCGGCTTCATCACAATAAAACACACAACAGATGTGGGATCATTTCGGGAAACACCAAAAAGCTATGAGCTGACATTATAAACTATGATATACACTCACCGGCCACTTTATTAGGTACACCTGTCCAACTGCTCGTTAACACTTAATTTCTAATCAGCCAATCACATGGCGGCAACTCAGTGCATTTAGGCATGTAGACATGGTCAAGACAATCTCCTGCAGTTCAAACCGAGCATCAGTATGGGGGAAGAAAGGTGATTTGAGTGCCTTTGAACGTGGCATGGTTGTTGGTGCCAGAAGGGCTGGTCTGAGTATTTCAGAAACTGCTGATCTACTGGGATTTTCATGCACAACCATCTCTAGGGTTTACAGAGAATGGTCCGAAAAAGAAAAAACATCCAGTGAGCGGCAGTTCTGTGGGCGGAAATGCCTTGTTGATGCCAGAGGTCAGAGGAGAATGGGCAGACTGGTTGGAGCTGATAGAAAGGCAACAGTGACTCAAATAGCCACCCGTTACAACCAAGGTAGGCAGAAGAGCATCTCTGAACGCACAGTACGTCGAACTTTGAGGCAGATGGGCTACAGCAGCAGAAGACCACACCGGGTGCCACTCCTTTCAGCTAAGAACAGGAAACTGAGGCTACAATTTGCACAAGCTCATCGAAATTGGACAGTAGAAGATTGGAAAAACGTTGCCTGGTCTGATGAGTCTCGATTTCTGCTGCGACATTCGGATGGTAGGGTCAGAATTTGGCGTCAACAACATGAAAGCATGGATCCATCCTGCCTTGTATCAACGGTTCAAGCTGGTGGTGGTGGTGTCATGGTGTGGGGAATATTTTCTTGGCACTCTTTGGGCCCCTTGGTACCAATTGAGCATCGTTGCAACGCCACAGCCTACCTGAGTATTGTTGCTGACCATGTCCATCCCTTTATGACCACAATGTACCCAACATCTGATGGCTACTTTCAGCAGGATAATGCGCCATGTCATAAAGCTGGAATCATCTCAGACTGGTTTCTTGAACATGACAATGAGTTCACTGTACTCAAATGGCCTCCACAGTCACCAGATCTCAATCCAATAGAGCATCTTTGGGATGTGGTGGAACGGGAGATTCGCATCATGGATGTGCAGCCGACAAATCTGCGGCAACTGTGTGATGCCATCATGTCAATATGGACCAAAATCTCTGAGGAATGCTTCCAGCACCTTGTTGAATCTATGCCACGAAGAATTGAGGCAGTTCTGAAGGCAAAAGGGGGTCCAACCCGTTACTAGCATGGTGTACCTAATAAAGTGGCCGGTGAGTGTAGTTAGAAGAACTGTCATTATAACACTATGACATCATACACTATGACATCACTCTCAGCTGGCTACATTAATCTATGAGATCAGCCTGAGCCCACATCTTACACCATGACATCATTCTCAGCTGACTATATTGTCTATGACATCATTCTAAGATAACATCATATACTATGACATCACTCTTAGCTTATTATCAGTCCAGGACATCATTTTCAATGAGATCACTCTGAACCGACATCTTACACCATGACATCGTTGTCAGCTGAGTATATCTATGACATTATTCTCAGCTGACATCATTCACTATGAGATCACTGTGGGCTGACATCATATGCTATGACATCTCTCTCAGCTGACAAAATCAGACTATGACATCATTCTCAGCTAACATCATAGAGTATGATGTCAGTCTCAGCTTACTGTATAAATCTATGACATTATTCTGAGATTACTTCATACACTATGACATCATTCTCAGCTAACTGTATCAATCTATGACATCATTCTGAGATGACACCACACACTATGATGTCATTCTCAGTTGACTATATGAATCTATCACATCATTCTGAGATGACATCATACATTATGACATCATTCTCAGCAGACTGTATCAACCTATTACATCATACATTATGACATCATTCTCAGTTGACAATCCTAATCTATGACATCAATCCAAGATGACATCAAAGATGCAACAGCTGTTATTACAATGATGTCACCCGCTTCTGTGCCGACACATTACAGAATCACTGTTATTACAGACTAACCTAGTAAGTCAGTGACTATATCAGCCTGTGACATCACTGTGAGCTGATGACATAAGAGCCCCACCGGCACATACAGTGTAGCTCTCAGATGTATGCGTGTTCCAGGATTGCTGTTTCTCCCCCTCAGGGATTATACTGGGTTACAATGAGACGTATGAATGAACGTCCTCTGGATAGTTTGTTTTTTTGTGCTCTGACACCATCAGGGAATTTCTCATTTGCAAATGACCTCTAGAAGATGATGTCCTCACAGAGCCGTGTACGGTAATCTCCATCATTTCTGCAGCATTCACTAGAGAAAGGGACGAGGCTCTCCTGAGGATTCGTATCTCTACTCGTCCCAATCCATCATCTTCAGAGGCTTTCACAGCGGCTCACAATGCAGGCAGCAGTAAAACGCAGGTATGCGGAGGAATCCAGCCAGCAGCCAGGTATCCGGACACGCCATCTGTCCGCTTACGTAATCTTGCATCCCAGGAACATGGATCAAACAATTCCACAAAATCTACCACCGGTATTAATGTACTGGGCCTCCTTACCTATACCTGCACTGCAAGTAGAGTCCTGCTCACGGTATCTAAGCCTGGCATGTGGGATACTCCATCACAGAACTACATTGCCCACTATGGAATGCCTATCATGTGTCATAGTGTGTACTCAGCTGCTGTATCTAATCCTAGAATATGTGATACTGTCTGCTCAGCTGCTGTATCTAATCCTAGCATGTGTGATACTGCCTGCTCAGCTGCTGTATCTAATCCTATCATGTGGGATACTGTCTGCTCAGCTGCTGTATCTAATCCTAGCATGTGTGATACTGTCTGCTCAGCTGCTGTATCTAATCCTAGCATGTGTGATACTGTCTGCCGAGCCGCTGTATCTAATCCTATCATGTGTGATACTGTCTGCCGAACTGCTGTGTCTAATCCTATCATGTGTGATACTGTCTGCCGATCTGCTGTATCTAATCCTATCATGTGTGATACGGTCTGCTGAGCCGCTGTATCTAAGACTATTGTGTGTGATGCCGTCATCTGAGCCTGCTGTATCTAAGACTATCATACGTGATACAATCTACCAAACTGCTATCATGTGTGATATTGTATGCTGAGCCTCTGTATCTAAACCATAAGGTGTGATACTGTCTGCTGAGCTGCTGTATCTAAGCCGTGCTGGCAGAACATACGTCTCCTTTCCCTCATATCTGGTACCTGACAGATGAACATGTTACTGGAGAGCCGCTCTTAGATAGGCAGCCGGTTGTGCGGCAGCGTGGGACGGGCGAGGTAATAACACCGCTATCTGCGCTGTGGAACTTATCAATCCTGCTTTTAAAACAACAAAGTAGAAAAAAAAAAAAGCGTGAGCGACTGGCGGGTAAACAGTCGGCGAGGCCGCAGCCTTGGATCCGCAGCCGGCGCTGGGAAATAATGAGTCTAACAGACAGATGATAAAGGAGCTGCCATTATACAGCGGCGGCAGTCACTACATAGGAGATGACTGGCAGGCGGGCACAGATCACCAGGAACCGGGGGCTGCCGGGTGCGTCCTCCTCACACTGCCAGTTATCAGCCTTTATATCACATTACCCTGACGACTATCACACAGTATTAGGGCTCATGCACACAACCGTATGTATTTTGCGGTCCGCAAAAAACGGATCTGCAAAAAATACAGATGACATCCGTGTGCGTTCCGTATTTGCGGAACGGAATAGCTGACCCCTAATAGAACGGTCCCATCCTGGTCCGTAATGCTATTTTTTTGCGGAATGCAAATACGGACATACAGAAACGGAATGCACACGGAGTACCTTCTGTTTTTTTTGCGGACCCATTGAAATGAATGGTTCCGTATACGGTCCGCAAAAAGAAAAAACGGAACGGACACGGAAAGAAAATACATTCGTGTGCATGAGCCCTTACAGCTCCACGTACACCGTGTACGGCCTCATTCACACTTGAGTACGCAAATCCAGATCACAGCTGTCGGATATGCAAAACCAATTTTTTTTATATTTATTGATTTTTGGCAATTTTCTCAATTTTTGCTCTAGATTTTGCTAACACTTGTGGTTCTCACCTGCGTTTGCTCCATTTTGACTTTTTTTTTTGTTGCTGCTTTTGTAATACTGTAGAAAAATGCACAATAAAAAAAACAGCAAACCCACATGTGTGAAGTAGGCAAACACAGACCACCCGCTTTTTACATTACATCCATTGGGGCAAAACCAATTTTTGATTTTTTTTTTTTGATTTTTTTTTTACAATCTGCTCCATTTTACTTCTACAATTTGGAATGACTTGTACTATTTCATCCGGGTTTGTTGCGTTTTGAATTTTTTATTTATTTTTTTTGCTCTTATTGTCATATTGGAGAAATACAGACGATTAAAAAAAAAATAAAACTAATATATATGTAACCAGCAAACCCCCAACTATGCACACACGGAACATGCTCTTCTATGTTAAAAAAAAAAAAATGCTCATGCGGGTCCGTTGGAGCAGGAGACATAGTAAAGAAAAAAAAAACATTAAAAAACAAAAGTATAAAAATGAAAATGTAATAAACCCATTGCCAAAGTTTTTTCATTGAAAACAAATGGAATTAAGACAGACGATTAATACAAAACAAGTGTGAATGAGCCCTAGAGGGTTGAGCTGACATACGTCCACCTCCATGATCCATAGGGAAGGACTGGGACAGGGGCGTAGCTATAGGGGGTGCAGAGGTAGCAGTCGCTACCGGGCCCAGGAGCCTGAGGGGGCCCAAAGACCTTGTGCTGCATAAGAAGATTAAGAAAGTGCATGCTGGTCAAGTTACACCTCTGGCTGGAGGGAAGGGGTTAGGTCAAGAATTTGGCATGGGGTGGCGTTTCAATTTTTGCCTCAGGCTGCAGGAAGGCTATGTGCTCCCCTGCCTCTGGCCACAAAGCGCTGAGGGAAGGGGGGCCCAAGCTGAACTCTTGCACCAGGGCCCATGAGCCTTTAGCTACGCCTCTGGACTGGGGTATTCACCTCATATCTGCCCTACCAAATTAGCAACTAGGGCTGAGGTTGTACCAGGATTCCCAATTAAAAGCCCCCTCTATAAGCCAAATCAGCGGGGTGCTGCAAAGAGCGGATCCCACCCTGGTGGACCTCAACAATCGTCGCCAAATTGAACAAAGTTAAGGTACTCCCCCTAGTGGAGCATAGAGGTAATGTGATGAGAGCCAAAAATGTATACATTATACAGGTTTATTGGCCTCCAACCCAATAACCAACTAGCAATGGCCTCCACTGCTAAGCACCCATGGGAGTAGTCACCCCGGTTCACAAAGCCATTGACACAAGACTGTAATTACCAGTATTACATACTGCTCGTGTCAGTCTTCACTGCACTACTAACATGAAATTAGGTGGAAGGTGGATGGCCAGAAAATAAATAAATACCTAAACAATTAATAAATAAAATAATAATAAATAAATAATTCTATCTATCATCTATCATCTATCTATCTATCTATATCTATCTATCTATCTATCTATCTATCTCTATCTATCTATCTATCTATCTATCTCTATCTATCTATCTATCTATCTATCTATCTATCTATCTATCTGCTGCTTGAGAAAGGTTCCATAGCGTGGACCGAAACGTCGCTGCTCTGGTAAAATAAAACACCTTTAATTTGCACAAGATTGGTGGTGCTGCGGTCTTTCTATTTTTATCTATCTATCTCTCTCTCTCATATCTATTTATCTCATATCTATCTATCTATCTATCTATCTATCTATCTATCTATCTATCTATCTATCTATCTATCTATCTATCTATCTATCTATCTATCTATCTCTATCTATCTATCTATCTATCTATCTATCTATCTATCTATCTATCTATCTATCTATCTATCTATCTATCTATCTATCTATCTATCTATCTATCTATCTATCTATCTATCTATCTATCTATCTATCTATCTATCTATCTATCTATCTATCTATCTATCTATCTATCTATCTATCTATCTATCTATCTATCTATCTATCTATCTATCTATCTATCTATCTATCTCTCTCATATCTATCTATCTATCTATCTATCTCATATCTATCTATCTATCTATCTATCTATCTATCTATCTATCTATCTCATATCTATCTATCTATCTATCTATCTATCTATCTATCTATCTATCTATCTCTATCTATCTATCTATCTATCTATCTCATATCTATCCATCTATCTATCTATCTATCTATCTATCTATATCTATCTCTCTCATATCTATCTATCTATCTATCTATCTATCTATCATTATCAGTATGAAAGCAGTCATTTAAAGGGAATTAATCTGCTCCCTTTCCCGATCTTTGGTAAAATCCGGGGCTCTCTACCCCTCCAGGTCTTGCCTGTCTCTCACAGACGGGGTAAAGAACATGGAGCAATGTGATCTGCTATTACCAGCATCCCCCAGTTACAGCGAATCCTTCCAGCAGCGGAGAAGGGAAATCTATTTTTCCTTACCAGGGTTGCTAGGCAACAGACAAGCTTCCCCTAACAACCGGAGTTTATAGGCTCCATAGTAATGGCAGGAAACAGGAGCGAAAATCAGGAGGCAGCAAGATCCTCCGCACGGCGTGCAGACACAATGGGGCTCATTTACTGGCGTTACAAGGAGCCTGCCAGAGTAAGAGGCGCAGCACTCCTCTTAAAGGGGTTTTCGGAGTGTTTAAAGGGAAAGTGTCACCGTTTTTTTTTTCACACCACCATCCAAATCATACAGAGCCAGCTTTTACCCAAATTATTAACTATCTGGTTTCGATTTTGCAATTCATCCAGCATTACCTTAAAGGGGTTTCCACTGATGACCTGTCCTTTGAATAGGTGATCTGAATTAAACACGTAGAAAACCCCTTTTAATAAATGTGACACATCTTTTACAGTCCAAGCGCAAGAAATGGAAATCTACTCCAGCCGGGAGCCAAAATAGATTTAACTCATAATTTTTGTAAATTACCTGGAGTTGTGAGCGAGCTTTATCACCCTGATGTGCTGATCAATAACTGATCAATAACTGGACGTGCGCAGGATAACACCGCACAACCGTGAGAGTCACCGGAGGTCACTGTGAACAGACTTGAAGACAAGAATGAGACTCATCACTGAGAATGCAGCCTATCCATTCACTAGAGATCAGCGGTGACATCACTGAGAATGAAGCCTATCCATTCACTAGAGATCAGCGGTGACATCACTGAGAATGCAGCCTATCCATTCACTAGAGATCAGCGGTGACATCACTCAGAATGCAGCCTATCCATTCACTAGAGATCAGCGGTGACATCACTGAGAATGCAGCCTATCCATTCACTAGAGAGCAGCGGTGACATCACTGAGAATGCAGCCTATCCATTCACTAGAGATCAGCGGTGACATCACTGACAATGCAGCATATCCATTCACTAGAGATCAGCGGTGACATCACTGAGAATGCAGCATATCCATTCACTAGAGATCAGCGGTGACATCACTGAGAATGCAGCCTATCCATTCACCAGAGATCAGCGGTGACATCACTGAGAATGCAGCCTATCCATTCACTAGAGATCAGCGGTGACATCACTGAGAATGCAGCCTATCCATTCACCAGAGATCAGCGGTGACATCACTGAGAATGCAGCCTATCCATTCACTAGAGATCAGCGGTGACATCACTGAGATTGCAGCCTATCCATTCACCAGAGATCAGCGGTGACATCACTGAGAATGCAGCCTATCCATTCACTAGAGATCAGCGGTGACATCACTGAGAATGCAGCCTATCCATTCACCAGAGATCAGCGGTGACATCACTGAGAATGCAGCCTATCCATTCACCAGAGATCAGCGGTGACATCACTGAGATGCAGCCTATCCATTCACCAGAGATCAGCGGTGACATCACTGAGAATGCAGCCTATCCATTCACTAGAGAGCAGCGGTGACATCACTGAGAATGCAGCCTATCCATTCACTAGAGATCAGAGGTGACATCACTGAGAATGCAGCCTATCCATTCACTAGAGATCAGCGGTGACATCACTGAGAATGCAGCCTATCCATTCACTAGAGATCAGCGGTGACATCACTGAGAATGCAGCCTATCCATTCACCAGAGATCAGCGGTGACATCACTGAGAATGCAGCCTATCCATTCACCAGAGATCAGCGGTGACATCACTGAGAATGCAGCCTATCCATTCACTAGAGATCAAGATAAACATCACTGAGAATGCAGCCTATCCATTCACTAGAGATCAGCGGTGACATCACTGACAATGCAGCCTATCCATTCACCAGAGATCAGCGGTGACATCACTGAGAATGCAGCCTATCCATTCACCAGAGATCAGCAGTGACATCACTGAGAATGCAGCCTATCCATTCACCAGAGAGCAGCGGTGACATCACTGAGAATGCAGCCTATCCATTCACTAGAGATCAGCGGTGACATCACTGAGAATGCAGCCTATCCATTCACTAGAGATCAGCAGTGACATCACTGAGAATGCAGCCTATCCATTCACCAGAGAGCAGCGGTGACATCACTGAGAATGCAGCCTATCCATTCACTAGAGATCAGCAGTGACATCACTGAGAATGCAGCCTATCCATTCACTAGAGATCAGCGGTGACATCACTGAGAATGCAGCCTATCCATTCACTAGAGATCAGCGGTGACATCACTGAGAATGCAGCCTATCCATTCACTAGAGATCAGCGGTGACATCACTGAGAATGCAGCCTATCCATTCACTAGAGATCAGTGGTGACATCACTGAGATTGCAGCCTATCCATTCACCAGAGATCAGCGGTGACATCACTGAGAATGCAGCCTATCCATTCACCAGAGATCAGCGGTGACATCACTGAGAATACAGCCTATCCATTCACTAGAGATCAGAGGTGACATCACTGAGAATGCAGCCTATCCATTCACTAGAGATCAGCGGTGACATCACTGAGAATGCAGCCTATCCATTCACTAGAGATCAGCGGTGACATCTCTGAGAATGCAGCCTATCCATCACTAGAGATCAGCGGTGACATCACTGAGAATGCAGCCTATCCATTCACTAGAGATCAGCGGTGACATCACTGAGAATGCAGCCTATCCATTCACTAGAGATCAGCGGTGATTCAGTCACTTCTACATTGTAAATTGGACAATATAATAATTTTTCAGACATGACACAGATTTGGCATTTCTTTGCTGTGTCACATCTCCTGATGTACAGATGATGGCGCCGTAGTTCAGGTGTCTGGTCTGGTATCTGGCAGGCGAGGGGTTAAGCGTCACAGTATAAAGAGCAGTGTGGCTTTTTTCTTTGTCACACTACACAATTGGCAATGAACGCGCTTAATCAGCTCCCCTATTAATTCCACAGTGCCAGCGCTGCAGAACCTAGGCGGAGAGCTGGAGCAGTAGTCCTCCTGACCGGGGATGATCGCCCGTTCTCCTGGACGACTGCTTTAATATAACGTAAATGTGACCCACAAACTGCACTTTACATCACTTCAACCGCATGACAACAACATTCCCCACGACTCTGCTGTGCGACAGATTAGGGGACAGCTTGGAAGCTAAAAACAGAACTTTGGTCAGGACGGCAGCGCGAGCCTCCGGCAGGAGAAAGGAGTACGGAAATTATCTCATCTTCTCCCGGCTGTAAAAAGTGTAATGTGCACAAAGTCCTGACACAAACTCCACAGTCAGCTGGTGTATCCAAGCCCACGACATGTGATACTGTGATTCTGAGCCATGTATCTAAGCCTGATAGCACCTGCTGAGCCACTGTATATGTCTATTGTGTAATAATGTCTGCTGAGCTGCTGTATCTAATCCTATCATGTGTGATACTGTCTGCTGAGCTCCTGTATCTAATCCTATAATGTGTGATACTGTCTGCTGAGCTGTTGTATCTAATCCTATCATGTGTGATACTGTCTGCTGAGCTGTTGTATCTAATCCTATCATGTGTGATACTGTCTGCTGAGCGGCTGTATCTAATCCTATAATGTGTGATACTGTCTGCTGAGCTGCTGTATCTAATCCTATAATGTGTGATACTGTCTGCTGAGCTGCTGTATCTAATCCTATCATGTGTGATACTGTCTGCTGAGCTCCTGTATCTAATCCTATCATGTGTGATACTGTCTGCTGAGCTGCTGTATCTAATCCTATCATGTGTGATACTGTCTGCTGAGCTCCTGTATCTAATCCTATCATGTGTGATATGGTCCACTGAGCCACTGTATCTAATCCCATCATGTGTGATGCTGTATCTAATCTTTTAATGTGCGAAACTATCTGCTGAGCTGCTGTATCTAATGCTATCAGGTGTGATACTGTCTGCTGAGCTGCTGTATCTAATTCTATGATGTATAATACTATACTGCTGAGCTCCTGTATCTATTCCTATCATGTGTGATACTGCCTGCTGAGCTGCTGTATCTAATCGCACCCCGTGCGATTCTGTCAGAGGAGCTGCTGTATCTAATCCTATCATGTTAGATACTCTCTGCTGGATCTAATCCTAAAATGTGAAATACTGTAAGCTGAGCCGCTGTATCCAATCCTATCATGTGTGATACTATCTGCTGAGCTGCTGTATCCAATCTTATCATGTGATAAGATCTTCTGTATCTAAGCTTACGGTGTGATAAGCGTGTGTATCCATCTCCACATCCATCAGATACTTTCACTGCACGGTTATAACTCGCCACTTTGCTATTCATCCCTTTCGTGAGTGTTCTTGAGTGTGACCTCTGACCTGGCAGCGATGCAGGATCGGGACTGGCTCCTTGAGTCTCAACTTCAACAGGATGCTTGGCGGTACGTGTGCCTTATTCCACCAAAGAATGTGTGTATATGTGTGTTTATATGTGTGTGTGTACATATGTGTGTGTATATGTGTGTATTTACATATGTGTGTATATGTGTATGTACATGTGTGTATATGTGTGTGTATGTACATGTGTGTATATGTGTGTGTATGTACATGTGTGTATATGTGTGTATGTACATATGTGTGTGTATATGTGTATGTGTATGTATGTACATATGTGTGTATATGTGTGTGTATGTACATGTGTGTATATGTGTGTGTATGTACATGTGTGTATATGTGTGTGTATGTACATGTGTGTATATGTGTGTATGTACATATGTGTGTGTATATGTGTATGTGTATGTATGTACATATGTGTGTATATGTGTGTGTATGTACATGTGTGTATATGTGTGTGTATGTACATGTGTGTATATGTGTGTGTATGTACATGTGTGTATATGTGTGTATGTACATATGTGTGTGTATATGTGTATGTGTATGTATGTACATATGTGTGTATATGTGTGTGTATGTACATGTGTGTATATGTGTGTGTATGTACATGTGTGTATATGTGTGTGTATGTACATGTGTGTATATGTGTGTGTATATGTGTGTATTTACATATGTGTGTGTATATGTGTGTGTATGTACTTATGTGTGTGTACGTGTGTGTATGTACATATGTATGTGTATATATATGTGTATATGTATATATGTGTATGTAGTATATGTGTATATATGTGAGTTTATATATGTGTGTATGTATGTGTATATATGAGTGAGTGTGTATATATGCATGTGTATATATATAAGTATATGTGTGTATGTATATGTATGTGTGTATATATGTGAGTGTATGAAGGGGGTGATCATAACCTGAAACATTCTGCAACTTTCTAATACATTTTTATTTCCTCACCATTTCAAGATTTCTGCTTGCCGTCAGTAAAGTTATACAGTATTGTTTAAACCAGGGATGCTCAACCTGCGGCCCTCCAGCTGTTGTAACACTACAACTCCCACCATGCCCTGCTGTAGGCTGATAGCTGTAGGCTGTCCGAGCATGTTGGGAGTTGTAGTTTTACAACAGCTGGAGTGCCACAGGTTGGGCATCCCTGGTTTAAACCATACAGACATAGCTGAGGGATTGTAAGGCTTCACACTATTCTCTGTTCCGGCAGAGGACCGGCCTGCCAGAGTTCATTGTTTCCGGTATAGCCGGAAAAGGCCGGAGCACTGCCAGTGACTATACACCGCCTGTTTCTGGCATTATTGCCGGAATTCGTCCAGCCAAATCCCCGCCTGGTCCCATTATAGTCAATAGCTTCCGGTGGGGATAGGCAGCATGTGGCTATGCCGGATACGATGGACTCCAGCAGGCTGTGGATGATTACGTTTTACAATGTATCCAAAGTCTCTACTGTCCTCATAGTTTGCTACAATGTATCAGCGTGGGTAAAATGTATCAGCCCGCAGTGCAGACTTTTTATCTCTCCTAGGAGCAAGCTTCCGGCTACTAAGGCGAAGGAGAGCGGCGGAGTCAGGAGTCTGAGGATCCTTGCACTTCCGCTTACCATTAGAGCAGCGCCGACGGTTTCCTCTCCTCAAGTCTCTAGGAAAAAGCCCCTGAGAGGAAATCCTGACCGGGCGCAGAAATGGCGGCCTGAGGTCTGTACCCATGAGGAGGGCACGCTGGGAAGTAAACTGCCTGCCCTGATGACATCACCCCACTGCAGCATCCAGACTACAACTCCCACCATCCTCACTGACTGAACAAATTTCAAACAACGTGCACTACTTGATACATTTGGCGCAAATTACTACTCCCCCTGCCCCTATGATAATTTCCCCAATTACTCCATCAGTGCAGGCAAGAATGCAGCACACAGAGGACAACTCCCATCATCCCCAGTGATTCTTCTAGTATTCCATGTAGGAAAACAGACCGCAGAATAGAAATCCCACCATCCTCACCTCATCTCAATCCAAAACACAGACTACAACTCCCCCACTCCCCCCTGATTCCACCAGTGCAAACATAAATCTAATGGCTCATGCCCACGGACGTAAGGGCTCCGTGCCCGTAGTGCGGTCCGCAAATGGTGGGTCTGCAATATATGGGAACTGGAAGTGCGCACTCCATGGTGCCGATTGAGTTGAATAGGTCCGCGATCCGCAAGTAATGGCAGAAGATAGGACACACCCTATTTTTTGCGGATCAGAAGCCAATGGAAACACAACAAAGTGCTTCCTTGGGCATTAGGTCCGTGCCTCTGAACCGCAAAATAAAAGATGTTGTATCTTTTGCCATATTTTGAGGATCCCGGACCCATTCAAGTCAATAGGTCCACATCCGCACCATGGAGTGCACATGGCCAGTGGCCGTGCATTGCGGACCGTTATTTGCAGTCTACAGCACGGGTATAGATCCCTTATGTTCATGGGCATGAGCCCTAATACACAGAATACAACTCCCACTATTCTGATTCCACCGGTGATTGTGGTTAGGGTACGTTCACATATGTGGCATGAACTCCGGTAATCAGTTGCGGCAGAGGGACAGACTAAAGGAGTTTACCGTATTCGGCACGGCTGAATACTACTGGGCACCGCCACATCCCCACTGACTCATGCACGCAACCGTACGTATTTTGCGGCCTGCAAAAAACGGATCTGCAAAAAATACGGATGACGTTCGTGTGCATTCTGTATTCTGCGGAACAGAACAGCCGGCCCCTAATAGAACAGTCCTATCCTGGTCCGTAATGCGGACAATAATAGGACATGTTCTATTTTTTTGCGGAACACAAATACAGACATACGGAAATGGAATGCACACGGAGTGACTTCCGTTTTTTTTTTTGCTGACCCATTGAAATGAATGGTTCCGTATATGGTCCGCAAA
This sequence comes from Rhinella marina, assembly GCA_900303285.1. Lineage (NCBI taxonomy): Eukaryota > Metazoa > Chordata > Amphibia > Anura > Bufonidae > Rhinella > Rhinella marina. Next base: position 283,446 of record ONZH01007609.1, on the reverse strand, counting down.
TAAAAATATGGAACGGACAAAGAAATAAAATACGTTTGTGTGCATGAGGCCTAAAACAGGATCCAATGGCCATCTGGCCTGCTTCCAGCATAAGTGCAAGCAGCGGTATTTATCCAGTCAAAAGCCGCCATTTATGCCGGAAACAGCCCAGAACGCTGTCGGATCCCATTACAGTTAATAGAGATCCGGCTATGCCGTACACGGTAAACTCCGGTAGTCAGTTGCTCTGTTAGAAAAGACTACCGGAGTTCATATAACGTATGTGAACCTAGTCTAAGGGCTCATGCACATGGCCGTAGTTTTGGTTCGCATACGATCTGCGTTTTTTTTTTGATTCCCTGCGGGCCCATTCATCTCAATGAGGCTGCAAAAGATCCGGATAGCGCACTCGTGTACTGTCCACATCCGTTAGTCTGTTCCGCAGACCCCCCCCCATGTCCTATTGTTGTCCGTTTTGCAGATAGGCCATTTCTACAGGAGTAGAAAAAAAAGAAATGGCGGCGTACACTCGGTCGGTATCCGCAAAAGATTTACGGCTGTGTGCATGAGCCCTAACACTTATGTGTATGATAAAGTCATGTGGTTGACAACTCCCATCATCCTCATTGATTATAGCACTATATGTATGATGTCTGTACGCAGATAACTGCTCCCACCATAAAATACTTTCCCCGGTAAATGTTTGAATATCACAAACAGACTACAACTACTACCATTCATACGGGAGCCTGGCACACAGACAACAACCCCCACTAGCCACGGCCAAGAATCAGCCAATGCTCCAGAATAGCAAATTTGCCAGCAGTTACCAGCCCTAATTCCAGGGATTCAGAAGGGCAGGAAACAGTAGGAGGCGGCCCGGGGCCGGGTGATGACGGTCGGATCGGTAGTGGCGGCCTGAACCTCATTACTTCTTCATTACTTCATATAAATGCACTTTAAAGGTTTGCAAAATGATGACAATACCAAGAATCCTGGGTTCAGTCAAGGTCAGATCCCAGATACCACAATAACAGTCCTCTGATAGGAATGTGCAATGTTATGTCTAATAATCACCGGCAGAGACACAGCCCCAACCAAGGGTCAGACCATGGAGCAATAATAAGACAGTTCACACGAGGAGCGAAAGTCACACAGTCACTGTGTACATACATTACTTATCCTGTACTGATCCTGAGTTACATCCTGTATTATACTCCAGAGCTGCACTCACTATTCTGTTGGTGCAGTCACTGTGTACATACATTACTTATCCTGTACTGATCCTGAGTTACATCCTGTATTATACTCCAGAGCTGCACTCACTATTCTGTTGGTGCAGTCACTGTGTATATACATTACTTATCCTGTACTGATCCTGAGTTACATCCTGTATTATACTCCAGAGCTGCACTCACTATTCTGTTGGTGCAGTCACTGTGTATATACATTACTTATCCTGTACTGATCCTGAGTTACATCCTGTATTATACTCCAGAGCTGCACTCACTATTCTGCTGGTGCAGTCACTGTGTACGTACATTACTTATCCTGTACTGATCCTGAGTTACATCCTGTATTATACTCCAGAGCTGCACTCACTATTCTGCTGGTGCAGTCACTGTGTACATACATTACTTATCCTGTACTGATCCTGAGTTACATCCTGTATTATACTCCAGAGCTGCACTCACTATTGTGCTGGTGCAGTCACTGTGTACATACATTACTTATCCTGTACTAATCCCGAGATACATCCTGTATTATACTCCAGAGCTGCACTCACTATTCTGCTGGTGCAGTCACTGTGTACATACATTACTTATGCTGTACTGATCCTGAGTTACATCCTGTATTATACTCCAGAGCTGCACTCACTATTCTGCTGGTACAGTCACTGTGTACATACATTACTTATCCAGTACTGATCCTGAGTTACATCCTGTATTATACTCCAGAGCTGCACTCACTATTCTGTTGGTGCAGTCACTGTGTATATACATTACTTATCCTGTACTGATCCTGAGTTACATCCTGTATTATACTCCAGAGCTGCACTCACTATTCTGTTGGTGCAGTCACTGTGTATATACATTACTTATCCTGTACTGATCCTGAGTTACATCCTGTATTATACTCCAGAGCTGCACTCACTATTCTGCTGGTGCAGTCACTGTGTACGTACATTACTTATCCTGTACTGATCCTGAGTTACATCCTGTATTATACTCCAGAGCTGCACTCACTATTCTGCTGGTGCAGTCACTGTGTACATACATTACTTATCCTGTACTGATCCTGAGTTACATCCTGTATTATACTCCAGAGCTGCACTCACTATTGTGCTGGTGCAGTCACTGTGTACATACATTACTTATCCTGTACTGATCCTGAGTTACATCCTGTATTATACTCCAGAGCTGCACTCACTATTCTGTTGGTGCAGTCACTGTGTATATACATTACTTATCCTGTACTGATCCTGAGTTACATCCTGTATTATACTCCAGAGCTGCACTCACTATTCTGCTGGTGCAGTCACTGTGTACATACATTACTTATCCTGTACTGATCCTGAGTTACATCCTGTATTATACTCCAGAGCTGCACTCACTATTCTGCTGGTGCAGTCACTGTGTACATACATTACTTATCCAGTACTGATCCTGAGTTACATCCTGTACTATACTCCAGAGCTGCACTCACTATTCTGCTGGTGCAGTCACTGTGTACATACATTACTTATCCTGTACTGATCCTGAGATACATCCTGTATTATACTCCAGAGCTGTACTCACTATTCTGCTGGTGCAGTCACTGTGTACATACATTACTTATCCTGTACTGATCCTGAGTTACATCCTGTATTATACTTCAGAGCTGCACTCACTATTCTGCTGATGCAGTCACTGTGTACATACATTACTTATCCTGTACTGATCCTGAGTTACATCCTGTATTATACTCCAGAGCTGCACTCACTATTCTGCTGGTGCAGTCACTGTGTACATACATTACTTATCCTGTACTGATCCTGAGTTACATCCTGTATTATACTCCAGAGCTGCACTCACTATTCTGCTGGTGCAGTCACTGTCTACATACATTACTTATCCTGTACTGATCCTGAGTTACATCCTGTATTATACTCCAGAGCTGCACTCACTATTCTGCTGGTGCAGTCACTGTCTACATACATTACTTATCTATCATGTTGCTCCCCTGTGACATATACAATCACACATATAAATTATACAGCTTACAGACATTTCTACCACTGACTGTTCTCAGCAGACAGTAGAAATAACACTGACTTTGATTGCAAAAATGTGTGCCGCTCCCCCCCATCCTTTCCTGTCCAGAGACTGACAGGCTAGCAGTGCAGTCTTTTAAGGGTTAAAGGACGGAAGGCAGCCGCAGCCAGCTCCTTGTTCCCATGACGACAAGTCCCCACTTCTCAGGTTTAGAACGCAGCCACTTCCTGTGTCTAAATTTTGCAGCCAATGAGGATCTTGTTTACTGATATCAGGCAGCGGCCTGCGAAATATGGAGGCGCCCCCCCGGCCTGGAACTGAGCGTCCCAGTGCTCCCATCACAGCTGCTTCACAACCAGTGCTCAGAATATACAGGGCTGATGTCATAGCAATATATCATATACAACCCTCAGGGACAGCGAGCCGCTGTATCTAAACCTGTCGTGTGTGATACTGTCTGCTGAGCCATGTATCTAAGCCTGTCATGCATGATACTGTCTGCTGAGCCGCTGTATCTAAGCCTGTCATGTGTGATACTGTCTGCTGAGCTGTGTATCTAATCCTATCATGTGTGATACTGCCGGCTCAGCTGCTGTATCTAATTCGGTGATGTGAGATACTGTCGGCTCAGCCGCTGTATCTAATCCTGTCATGTGAGATACGCTTGTCTCAGCCGCTGTATCTAATCCTGTCATGTGAGATACTGTCAGCTCAGCCGCTGTATCTAATCCTGTCATGTGAGATACGCTTGTCTCAGCCGCTGTATCTAATCCTGTCATGTGAGATATGGTCAGCTCAGCCGCTGTATCTAACTCTGTCATGTGAGATACTGTTGGCTCAGCCGCTGTATCTAATTCTGTCATGTGAGATACTGTCAGCTGAGCCGCTGTATCTAATCCTGTCATGTGAGATACGGTCTGCTCACATCACTAGTGTCCTTGAAGAGAAATCACAGCACTTCTGTTCGGCAGGCACATAGTATGGCACAGACAGCAGAGAAATCTGATCTGCACATGACTGGGACGACGTCACTGGACACAGGCCAGGTTCACACAGCGCAGTTGTGGCGCACTGGGTTTTTTTTTGTCTAGGGAAAACCCAGGACAGTGTGACAAAATTAAAGGGGTATCCCACCTGGGACACCGACGGCCTATCACTAGGATAGGCCATTAGCATCAGAGAGGTGCAGGTTCCACATCTGGCTCCCCCTCCTATCTCCAGACGGGGCCCCTCGAAGTGAAGGAGAGCACACAGCGCTTGCGCAGCTTGCGCTTTATTCACTGCTATGGGATCTCACATGTCTGTTTTTGGAGGTCCTATAGCGGTGAATGGAGAGCACACTGCGCATGCACGGCCACCTCTCCACTCACCACTATGGGACTGTCGCTATGGCAACCCATTCCTAAGCTATTTTCAGCACGGAGGGCCATTCTAGAGACAGGAGCAGGACCCAAACCTATCTGACATTGATGGCATATCCTAGCGATATCTCATCAGTGCCCCAGATGCTAATACCCCTTTAAATGGAGAAGTAGAAGTAGCGCCGCTCAACTGTTTATATGGAGAGGGATCCGCTAACCCGAAAAGGGGAAGGACTTCAAATAGTCCTCAAAACTGCTTATTAATGTCCATTATAATATATTTCCCTCCATGGGGAACGCCAAGTCCATAAGGCTTCTGTCATCAGCTGGAAACTCCGCCCACTTTCAAACACCTTCACCCCATTTAAAGGGGTTGTTTGAGTGTTTGATATTGATGATAGGATAGGTCAGCAGTATGTGGTCGGTCTGACCCTTGGGACAGGCTGCGGCACAATGGTGAGCGCTGCAGCCTCCTCGCCTCTTACCAAGCACAGCGCCGTACATTGCATAGTGGCTGTGCTTGGTATTGCAGCCCATTCACTTTAATCGGACTGAGCTGAGTCTAGGCCATGTGCGCTTGGACAACCTGTTTAAAGGGTTTGTTTCATGATGGACAATGGGGGCATATCGCTAGGATATGCCCCCCATTGTCTTATAGGTGTGCGACCTGAATCTATATCCGGAACGGAGCCCCGAAAGTGAAGGAGGGCGCTCTGGCACTGGCTCGGCTATTTCCGTCGACTCCATATAAATGAATGGGAGTGGGGCCGCACAATCGAGGTGCGCTCCCATTCATTTCTATGGGGAGCCGGCTTGGTGGTGGCCGGACCCAAACCTATAAGACAATAGGGGCATATCCTAGCGATATGCCCCCATTGTCCATCATGAGACAACCCCTTTAAACCTGTTGTATGTGCGCTTGGCAGCTGAAGACATCTGTGTTGGTCCCATGTTCATACGTGCCTGCATTGCTGAGAAAAATGATGTTTTAATATATGCAAATGAGCCTTTAGGAGCAACGGGGGCGTTACCATTACACCTAGAGGCTCTGCTCTCTCTGCAACTGCTGCTCCCTCTACACTTTAAGGAAAAGTCAAGGCCAGGCATTGTGATGCTTTCACTGCCTGTTCCTGTCAATCAAAGTGCAGAGGGCGCAGCAGTAGCAGAGAGAGCAGAGCCTCTAGGTGTAATGGTAACGCCCCCGTTGCTCCTAGAGACTCATTTGCATATATTAAAACATAATTTTTCTCAGCAAGGCGGGCACATATGAACATGGGACCAACACAGATGCCTTCAGCTGCCAAACACACATGTAACAGGTCAGCCAGTGTCATAGGTGCAAAACTGCTGACAGATGCCCTTTAAATAAATAAGATTGATTTTAAAAAAAAACTTACAAAAACAGATTATATGAATATTTGATATTCCTGCGCAGCGTCACTGGAGAAGAAGGGCCCATTTACTCAGCCTCAGTCTCTTCTGTAGTTCTGTATAGTAAAAGCCCCGGCGGAATAAGTCTCTTCATGTATTTTATTCTGCAAATATAACTTTAAGGCTCCGGCCCTGATGACTGTAAGAACTCCAGACATATACAGGATCGGTAACAGAATCTGCACCTTCAGAGCTGTCGGGGGATTAATCGGATACACGCGAGCCCCGACGCTTCACAGTGACTCATGTATGCGCCCACTTGTGAAAAGTGACTGCAGCCGATGTAGCTCTCCCCGGATCTCGGAGCGCGTTCACATCAGCCATTTATAGAGCCGACTGTTCAGCTGCTCCCGTGATGTTGAGAGCAATCTTAGCTCTGATCCGCGTCATCAGATGTTAAAATAACAAAGCTCCGTTTCAACAGGCCGCCCCCCCCCCTCGATGCAAGGTGGCAAACGAGATGTTGGCAGTGCGTCGCTAGGAATATGGACGCCAGGCGGTGCAGGCGTCCATAGTGCTGGATGCGTATTACTGCTGCAGGGTTAGTTAGGCGGAGGTCGCAGGTCCACATCCCGTAACACGCCCCTCGTAATGACAAAATGTGGAGGAAGGACACTGAACAGCCAGTACCCACGAAAGCGTGGCACAGATTCATGTCTATTTAGGCTAAGGCTACGGTCGCCAAGATCACACGAAAAAACTATACTTGATAGATTTCTGGTTGCAGATCACAAATTGCAACCGACTTAAAGGGGTTCATCACCTTTTTGGGAGTTTTAGCAAATCCTCCTGCTGGAAAGATTTGCAAAAAGGAAGCATGTTTACCTGCTCCCCTTCATTCACATCCTATGCTCGGCTCCCCCACTGTCAACATCCCATGTGTCAGGTCATGTGACCAACTGAACTGACGCACGAGGAGCAGGTCAGTGCTGCAGCCAGTGATTGGCTGCAGTGGTGTCAAAGCGGATGTGGACAGTGGGGGTACCTGAGTGATGCAGCTGAAGACTGGAGGCCAAGGGGCAGATAAGTAAGCGTCCCTTTTGCAGGTCTGGCCAGGTAGGGGAATTGCCAAAACCTTCAGTAGTAACCTGCTTCCCCCCCATCATGTCACCAACTGACCTGATACATGGTGAAAAAGTCAACGCTGCAGCCAGTGATTGGCTGCAGTAGTGTCAAAGCGGATGTGGACAGCGGGGAACCGGAGCGATGCAGCCGAAGACTGGGGGCCAAGCAGCAGGTAAGTGTGCATTCCTTTTGCAGGTCTGGCCAGGAGGGGGGATTGCCAAAACCCTCAGTAGTAACCTGCCCCCGCATCATGTCACCAACTGACCTGATACATGGGGTGAAGGTCAACGCTGCGACCAGTGATTGGCTGCAGTGGTGTTAAAGCAGATGTTGACAGCGGGGTACCCGAGCGAAGCAGCCGAGGACTGGGGGCCAAGGAGCAGGGAAGAATGCTTCACTTTTGTAAAAAAATAAAAAGTGGCCAACCCCTTTAAGAAATGCAAGTTACGGTGCATTTGTGACTTTTTTTGGGGTGTTGCAAATCCTACCTTCATGTGACCGGCAGCCCAAATCGCACCCTGAACTTCACGTGTAAGTACAATAAGTGTCACCTGCCGCAACGTCATCCCACCAACCCAATCCTGCGCAGGACGGCTGACCATGTGACATCTCCACCGTGGAGCGGCGGTCACACAGCAGGCGTATTGCTTAGTACATGAGCAGTTTACGGCAGAACGTCCCTGTGAGGTAACACCTATTGCTCCGGCCACTCCACGCCACAGCAGCACATTGTGTGCAGGAACGACAGTTTTGTTTCTCGGTCTGCACGACAGAAGGGAACAGCCCCGAAAAAAAAAAAACAGAAACACAAAGTAGCAGCGCAGACAATGTCATCTCCAGCGTGTTGCTGCATGAAATTCTCAAAGTGATTGTCAACAGGAAGCAGACGGCTGCTGACACGTACGAGCTGCCATTTTGCTTTCCCTACAGTGAACGTTTTCTTGTGAAACTTTATCTGCAGCAAAGTAACCCAATCCAGCAATGAAGACACGGAGATGTCGTGCAAGGACACGGCGTAAACCTCCGGAGCTGAACACCGACATATACATACACGCTACAGTATGTGCATACAATGTGTGGGTGGCATCGCTGATGTATGCCGTGTTTACCTTCAGTGCGCTGGGCTGTATGACGGATACGCTGTATCATTAGGAAAACTGATACAATGTCACCGGGTGCTTAGTGTATTGTACACCAGTGATACATTGTATCCTTATATAGACTTGTATATGCAGAAGGATGAGACAAAGTCACCCTGCTGGTTAGTCTTATGGGGTACGGGAGTGATACAGGGTATCTGTAGGCAGAGGTGTGTGCACTGTAGACATGTACAATGTCACAAAGGGGGTTCGGTTATGAAATTGATACATTGTAGATCTGTAGTGATACAATGTCCACTAGGTGGTCTGTAGTGGTAGTATTAGACTGACTTATTGTGAATGATATACACAGTAGAGAGATACAATGTTGCCAGGGTGGTTGGGGGGATGTAAAGTATATGTGTGCACAGATACAATGTCACCAGGATAAGTGGCAGACTGATACATTGTATCCTTAGGTATCTTTTATACAATGTCACCAGGGTATGTGGCAGACTGATACATTGTATCCTTAGGTATCTTTTATACAATGTTACCAGGGTATGTGGCAGACTGATACATTGTATCTTTAGACTGTATACAATGTCACCAGGGTATGTGGCAGACTGATACATTGTATCCTTAGCTAGCCTTATACAATGTCACCAGCGTATGTGGCAGACTGATACATTGTATCCTTAGCTCGCCTGTATACAAAGTCACCAGGGTATGTGGCAGACTGATACATTGTATCCTTAGCTCGCCTGTATACAAAGTCACCAGGGTATGTGGCAGACTGATACATTGTATCCTTAGCTCGCCTGTATACAAAGTCACCAGGGTATGTGGCAGACTGATACATTGTATCCTTAGCTCGCCTGTATACAAAGTCACCAGGGTATGTGGCAGACTGATACATTGTATCCTTAGCTAGCCTGTATACATGTCACTAGGGTATGTGGCAGACTGATACATTGTATCCTTAGCTAGCCTGTATACAATGTCACCAGGGTATGTGGCAGACTGATACATTGTATCCTTAGCTAGCCTGTATACATGTCACTAGGGTATGTGGCAGACTGATACATTGTATCCTTAGCTAGCCTGTATACAATGTCACCAGGGTATGTGGCAGACTGATACATTGTATCTTTAACTAGCCTGTACACAGTACACAGGGATACAATGTCACCAGGGTGGTAATCTACAGCACTGGGAGGTTACAGCACACTAGTTTCAGTAAGGGAATGTCTCTTGAGCAGGAGGGGGCACGAGCCATGTTCCTTACCTTGTAATCCTTGATCTGTGGAGTGTCCTGCCTGCATCAGCCGCTTCTCTGGGGGGTCCGATTATATTCCCAGGCTTGTCCCGGCCATCCTGGTGCTGTTTAATGTGAGGGATCTCTGCAGACAGAATGCAGCCATAACCAGCCCATACTCTCCGAAACAGCTCGGTGTTGTCACTGTTATGAGCAAAACTACAGCAGCCGCCTCCTGGGTCCTACTGCTCATCGGCTCATCTCTCCGGCGAACGGCCCAGCCTTCGGCTTCCCTGCGAAGAACAGAGTTAGCAACAATAAGATCAATATGGCACATGACGATCATTAGATGGCACTGTGATTAATTCATAAAGGGGGCCTATAAATATCTGCCGGACGCGGCTTTTCCTGCCGTTTATGCTGATCATCAAGTCCGAATATTGATAGGTACCATGAGTAAAATGTCAGGGAAGAATAAGAAAATTGTGCAAAGGGACAGAGTGATGTCATCCGCACCAACCAATAAGAGTCCGCCTTAAGGAAGTGCATTTCCTCCAAATCTACCCAGTGCTTAGATGGCAGACCGCCATTGAAACGCGTAGCGTGTATTTTAGTGTTTTAATTGTTTTTAATAAATTGCTACTTACCAAGAAGTTCTTTGGTGTAGAGGACCAAATCATTACTACTAAAGGGCATCTGTCAGCAGTTTTGTACCTATGACACTGGCTGATCTGTTACATGTGCACTTGGCAGCTGAAGACATCTGTGTTGGTCCCATGTTCATATGTGCCCAAATTGCTGAGAAATATTATATAATAAAAAAATATAAATGCTAAAAAAAAATGATATAATTATAAAATATGTTTTATTATATGCAAATGAGCCTTTAGGAGCAACGGGGGCGTTACCATTACACCTAGAGGCTCTGCTCTCTCTGCAACTGCTGCGCCCTCTGCACTTTGATTGACAGGACCAGGTGTGATCATGTTTACACTGCCTGACCTGTCAATCAAAGTACAGAGGGTGCGGCAGTTGCAGAGAGAGCAGAGCCTCTAGGTGTAATGGCAACGCCCCCGTTGCTCCTAAAGCCTCATTTGCATATATTAAAACATCATTTTTCTCGGCAATACGGGCACATATGAGCATGGGACCAACACAGATGTCTTCAGCTGCCAAGAGCACATATAACAGGTCAGCCAGTGTCATAGGTACAAAACTGCTGACAGATGCGCTTTAATGGTGTTAGAATAAAACAGATAAATATAATAGATAAAGAGATAGACAGAAATGAGCTGCTTTCACATGTAGGTTTTTGCTGGTGTTTCTCAGCACCTTTGCGTTTTTTTTTTTTTCTTTTTTTTGCACCTGCGTTTTGCAATAAAACCGCCAGGTCCAGTTGTTAGCTCAAATATGAAATGCAGGATGCACAGTCATTTTTGCGCCTGCTGTTTTTGTTCATCAGTTGGTGTTTTTTTTTCGTCTTTCAATAACGCAGCATGCTGGAGCTCTTGGCGTTTCAGCTGTTTTTCACTTCTTTCACTATGCAAATAACATTGCCATAAAAACTGCTCAAATAATGTAGGCGCCCTAAAAAAATGCATGCAGTTTATATGGAGTGTTTCTAGAGGTAAAAAAAAAAATGGCACTGGAAAATTCGCTATCTACCATAGCAGCAGACCATGCAACTGCTATGGGGCCCAGGACAAGAGGGGGCCCAGTCTTAGTTGGGATCATCTCCTCTTCTACTGGAAGTGAAACCTTGGTCAGGACTCTACCCTCTAAAGGAACAACTTTTAGCAAATGAGGCAGTGGAAGAATGGCCCAAGGGTCATTGAAAAAGGATTAGGCAGAAACCCTTCTGTCCTGTGTGGGGGGCCCGGTTTGATCCTTGCTATGGGGCCCTTACTTCTCTATGTACGGCACTGGGGATGTGCACAATGAATGCATAAAGAACTTACCTTTTAAATGATCTGCTGGACTTGAGCCGCACTCTGATCGTTGCTGGGCCTGAAGCGGTCACGCTTGGTTCATTGTTCTTGTGATCGCTGCAGCCAATCATTGACCTCAGCTGAGCCGCTAAGGCTAGTAATTGGCTGCAGCGGTCACGTGATTGATAAATGGGACAGGAGCAGGGGTGCGAGATATTTAAGTTATATATATATATATATTTAATTAATCACACATCCCCCTGCTCTACACAAAGGGGGAATTTATCATGAGGGATAATATTTGAAATCAGTTTTGCTTGAGTCTGCGTTGCTGTACTTTATGCCACATTTATCAAAAGTCGTTGTTTGCTGGCAGCAGATAGTGCCGTCTAATCACGATCTGCTGCCTGCAAGTAATCATTCTTTATGGGGACTATCAACGGCATTATTGATCGCTCCTCTCCATACTGTGGAGGAGATCACTGCATGTAATATCAGCGGTCTCCTTCACTGATGAGCAGACGATTGCTGGGTAGGAACACTTCCTTCCTGAAAAATGTCAATGTAAAAACCCCTAAACACTTTTGTCTAGAAAAGTTCCTCCAGTTTTCCTACTCCACCCTCCTACTGGAGTGAGACTGCAACTTTTAAAAAAAAAAAAGTCTCAGTGATAAATCTGGAGTGAAACTCATTAACGTAGCTAACCGCGGCCACTTTCCCACGAATACTTCAAAACTGGAGTGAGTTGCAAAATGTTTGTGCAAGTGAACCCAAAAAGTCACGAAAGCCCCATTTTGCAAGTATTTGAAGCCAGAATTCTGGAGTGAAGTCATGATAAATCAGGGCTGACGTCTTTAGATATATCACAAATCCCCTATGGGTGCTTCCTTTTTTTTTTTTTTTTGCATGTTTCCATTGTTCGGATGCTCGGTCTGCGTCTGAGGGCTTGCACCCAGATGTCCATTCACATTAAATAAATGTTTGTCAAACCTGCCAACCATCCAATGTGTATTGGGGCCTCCTGACTCCCCCCTGACCGCAGATAGGGATAGGGTTGTTGTATATGAATTGCCTGATGCTTTCGGTCCTCAGGGTAGATAAGCTACTGCCACAGGAGGGACATCTCATAACCTGTGCAGCTGCTAAGGGGCGGAGGCCCTGTACGGTATATTAGAGACATATGGGGAGTGCAATGGGCCCATATACTGTTCCTGAAGATGGATAGATAGATATGAGATTGATATTAAATAGACAAATATGATATAGATAGATAGATAGATAGAAGAGAGATAGATATAGATAGATAAAATAAGAAAAAATAGGCAGCACACTCACATTAAAATACAACGAAAAGTCCTTTTTATTTACCCAAAGTGGGACCGAAATGTCGCAGTCCCACTTTAGGTAAATATAAAAGAACTTTTTGTTGTATTTTAAGGTAAGAGTGCTGCCTATTTTTTCTTATTTTGTCAGTTTTGGTCATTGTTGGATCTAAGGCTTGCACCTCCATTGCTTTTTTGTCTAGTGCTGCCATTTTCTATATAGTGATAGATTGATAGATAGATAGATAGATAGATATAGATAGATAGATATAGATAGATAGATATACATAGATAGATATAGATAGATAGATAGATAGATAGATATAGATAGATAGATATAGATAGATAGATATACATAGATAGATATAGATAGATAGATAGATAGATAGATAGATAGATAGATATAGATAGATAGAGATAGATAGATAGATATACATAGATATAGATATTTAGATATAGATAGATAGATAGATAGATAGATATACATAGATAGATATAGATAGATATACATAGATAGATAGATATATATAAATAGATAGATATAGATAGATAGATAGATAGATATACATAGATATAGATATTTAGATATAGATAGATAGATAGATAGATAGATAGATAGATATACATAGATAGATATAGATAGATATAGATAGATAGATAGATAGATATAGATAGATATAGATAGATATAGATAGATAGATAGATAGATATAGATAGATATAGATAGATATAGATAGATAGATATACATAGATATTTAGATATAGATAGATAGATAGATAGATAGATAGATAGATAGATAGATAGATAGATATAGATACATAGATAGATAGCTGGTAATCTAACTTTAGGAGAAGTTTAGGTACACTTGTCCTGGGATGGAGGGTGTGTGCGCACCCTGCTGGTAGCACCACAACACTACACCTTGATGATCACCTGCAAACACTACATCAAGGGTTCTAAGGCGTCCACTTTCTTCTGGGGATAAAATTATTTTGATTCTGGAACCAGTCTATGATTTCTTAAGTGATTTGCTGTAATGGTTTGTTGCTTCCATCCATAACAGAAGGAAAGGCTAAGAGCAGGGCCGGCCTTAGGGTAGATGGCGCCCTGTGCGAAACTTTCTCTCGGCGCCCCCCCCCCGAGTGACAGTACTAACGTCATTCAGTATAGAGCTATAAATAGAGTGTAGAGATATATAGAGTGATATAGGACTGTATAGAGAGCTATAAATACAGTGTAGAGATATATAGAGTAGGACAGTATATATATATATGTATTTATAGCTCTCTATACTGTCCTATATCACACTATATATCTCTGCACTCTATTTATAGCTTTCTATATTGAAATGTAACCTAATATAGCGCACATACCTCTTACATCCAGTATAATACAGCCTCATACCTCTTACATCCAGTATAATACAGCGCCACATACCTCTTACATCCAGTATAATACAGCGCCTCATACCTCTTACATCCAGTATAATACAGCGCCTCATACCTCTTACATCCAGTATAATACAGCGCCCCATACCTTACATCCGTATAATACAGCCCTCATCCTTTACATCCAGTATAATACAGCGCCTCATACCTCTTACATCCAGTATAATACAGCGCCCCATACCTCTTACATCCAGTATAATTACAGCGCCTCATACCTCTTTACATCCAGTATAATACAGCGCCCCATACCTCTTACATCCAGTATAATACAGCGCCCCATACCTCTTACATCCAGTATAATACAGCGCCTCATACCTCTTACATCCAGTATAATACAGCGCCTCATACCTCTTACATCCAGTATAATACAGCCCACCTTACATCCAGTAAACAGCGCCCATACCTCTTACATCCAGTATAATACAGCGCCCCATACCTCTTACATCCAGTATAATACAGCGCCCCATATCTCTTACATCCCAGTATAATACAGCGCCCCATACCTCTTACATCCAGTATAATTACAGCGCCTCATACCTCTTACATCCAGTATAATACAGCGCCCCATATCTCTTACATCCAGTATAATACAGCGCCTCATACCCTCTTACATCCAGTATAATTACAGCGCCCCATACCTCTTACATCCAGGTATAATACAGCGCCTCATACCTCTTACATCCAGTATAATACAGCGCCTCATACCTCTTACATCCAGTATAATACAGCACCCCATACCTCTTACATCTAGTATAATACAGCGCCCCATACCTCGTACATCCAGTATAATACAGCGCCTCATACCTCTTACATCCAGTATAATACAGCGCCTCATACCTCTTACATCCAGTATAATACAGCGCCTCATACCTCTTACATCCAGTGACGTCTCCTCTCATGTAGATCTTCTCCTTTCAGACCAGACGCCATTTTTCAGCCATTTCTCATCTC
The DNA here is from genome assembly GCA_900303285.1 of Rhinella marina. Lineage (NCBI taxonomy): Eukaryota > Metazoa > Chordata > Amphibia > Anura > Bufonidae > Rhinella > Rhinella marina. The sequence continues at coordinate 268,369 of ONZH01007609.1, read as the reverse complement.
TGCAGTTTGACAAAAAAAATCTTAGTTTACACAGTGTCCTAAAATAACTGCGCACAGCAAATAGTGTTCCGTAATAGTGTAAACATAACGCTCCCCAGAAATAACTGCGCTGATACTGTGCCAGGGTGCCCCCACAGTAATAGTGCCCCCAAAGTCCCAACTAATAATTCTCTGCCAGAGTGCACTTGTTAGTAATAGTGCCCCCAACAGTACTAATGTCCCCACTGTGCCCCAGAAGTAATAATGCTTCCAATGTGCCAGTAAGAAGTGCCCCCCAATAATGTGCCAGAAGTGCCCCCAAAATTTCACCCAAATTATGTGCCAGTAAGAAACACCCCAATAATGTGCCAGAAGTTCCCCCCAGAATCATGTGCCAGTAAAAAGTGTCCCACCCCCATAGATGCCCCCCAAATTATGTGCCAGTAAGAAATGCCCCAGTGCCCCCCAGTGCCAGAAAAATGCCCCCAGTGCCCCCATGTGCCAGTAAAATGCCCCATGTGCCAGTAAAATGCTCCCATGTGCCAATAAAAATGCCCCCAGTGCCAGTAAAATGCTCCCATGTGCCAATAAAAATGCCCCCCAGTGCTAGTAAAATGCCCCCATGTGCCAGTAAAAATGCCCCCAGTGCCAGTAAAATGCTCCCATGTGCCAATAAAAATGCCCCCAGTGCCCCCTTGTGCCAGTAAAAATGCCCCAGTGCCAGTAAAATGCCCCAGTGCCAGTAAAAAATGCCCCCAGTGCCAGTAAAATGCCCCAGTGCCAGTAAAAATGCCCCCAGTGCCAGTAAAATGCCCCCAGTGCCAGTAAAAAAGCCCCCAGTGCCAGTAAAATGCCCCCAGTGCCCCATGTGCCAGTAAAAAAGCCCCCTGTGCCAGTAAAATGCCCCCATGTGCCAGTAAAATGCCACTATGTGCCAGTAAAATTGCCACAAGTGCCCCCATATGCCAATAAAAATGCCCCCAGTGCCAGTAAAATGCCCCCAGTGCCCCCATGTGCCAGTAAAAAAGCCCCTAGTGCCAGTAAAATGCCCCCAGTGCCCCCATGTGCCAGTAAAAATGCCCCCAGTGCCCCCAGGTGCCAGTAAAATGCCCCCATGTGCCAATAAAAATGCCCCCAGTGCCTCCGTGACTGCAACAATAAAAAAAAATAAACACTTACTGACCTCCATGGAGCTGGCAGCAAAGCGATGCAGGCCTCCTCCGGCCTGTGTCCCGCGCTGTACGGCTCAGGCGGCTCTGGCAGGGCGCCCCCTTAACTGGCCGGGAGTGAAGCGCCCTGTGCAACCGCACGGGTCGCACACCCCAAAGGCCGGCCCTGGCTAAGAGTCAGTAGGCTGAATCTTCTCCAGTCTATCCAATGACTGCTTGAAGTGCAAGATGCCCAGAGAAGTAGTGTAATTGTGGATACAGATTCAGTAGGAGGCAGGTAAAGTACCTCCTAGGCTCACGTTCTCCTGACATCAGGGCTCCAGCAATAGATGTATCATGGACCGCTGCCTTCGTATGGTACAAAGTGGTGGAGTACATGAACTACAGGCCACATGAGCAAGAACGATGTGTCTAGAATGCCATGCAGTCTGCACCTGTATCAAGACACACACATTTCTCACAATGGTCAAGATCTCTGTTGGCATTTAATGAATAGAAACATTCATGTCTATATCTACAAGCATCAACCTGCCCTGACTAGTCCTGGTCGCAGAGCTGATGGCCGCCTTACAATGAATCATGGAGGCGATCAGCCTGGAGTCCAGGGAAGGTCGCAGACACACAAAATAGCCGTGTGCCATGTGATGGGAAAGCATGAGGGCATGTGGTTTCACAATGAATTGCCAGTTTTTCACAGCGAGTATTTTCATATACAGTACAGACCAAAAGTTTGGACACACCTTCTCATTCAAAGAGTTTTCTGTATTTTCATGACTATGAAAATTGTAGATTCACACTGAAGGCATCAAAACTATGAATTAACACATGTGGAATTATATACTTAACAAAAAAGTGTGAAACAACTGAAAATATGTCTTATATTCTAGGTTCTTCAAAGTAGCCATCTTTTGCTTTGATTACTGCTTTGCACACTCTTGGCATTCTTTTGATGAGCTTCAAGAGGTAGTCACCTGAAATGGTTTTCACTTCACAGGTGTGCCCTGTCAGGTTTAATAAGTAGGCTTTCTTGCCTTATAAATGGGGTTGGGACCATGAAGTCTGTTGGGCAGAAGTCAGGTGGATACACAGCTGATAGTCCTACTGAATAGACTGTTAGAATTTGTATTATGGTAAGAAAAAAGCAGCTAAGTAAAGAAAAACGAGTGGCCATCATTACTTTAAGAAATGAAGGTCAGTCAGTCCGAAAAATTGGGAAAATTTTGAAAGTGTCGCCAAGTGCAGTCGCAAAAACCATCAAGCGCTACAAAGAAACTGGCTGACATAAGGACCGCCCCAGGAAAGGAAGACCAAGAGTCACCTCTGCTGCCGAGGATAAGTTCATCCGAGTCACCAGCCTCAGAAATCGCAGGTTAACAGAAGCTCAGATTAGAGACCAGGTCAAGGGTCAATGTTCTATTTTTTTTTATTTGCCGGGCAGTGGAACGGACATATGGAGAACACGCGGTGTGGCGTCCGCATCTTTTGCAGTCCCATTGAAATGAATGAGTCCGCCTCTCATCTACAAAAAATGCGGATCGGATGCGGACCTAAACTACAGTCGTGTGGATGGTGAATGCCTCCTAGATAACTTCTTTCTAAATGTGGAAAATGGTGCCAAAAAATAGGATAACTCAGTGGAAGGACGAGGACGCGGTGCCAATAATACGGCTCATATACACAACACGTTCGCAGGTCCTTGAGGGCTGCTAAGCTGTTCGCGGACACCGTGGATTATCTCTAATCACTATGGAGAGTTGCTGTGACCCCAGGGTATAACGCTCAGGTAGAACTGCTCCACAAGTGTCTTCCCGTGTAATTGTTTCCTGACTTATTAATTAGAGATGATCCTTCTTGGTGTACGGTATGATCACCATGACTGCCGCTCCGCCTCGGCCCATACAGCATTTAATGCAAGACTAAAGAGTCCCCTTCACTTTTAAAAAGGACCCATCGCCTCTCCTGACATGTCTGTTTTAGAATCTATTTGCATCACTTGGAAAATGTTCTGCCGTTCCTCTACTATCCCTACAAGAAGCTTATGAATGAATTGCCAGCAGTCTGCAATGAAGGTCCAGATGGGTTTTACCAGTTGGGGGTGTGTCCCTGCAAATGAGCCTCTAGGAGCAACGGGGGCGTTACCATTACACCTAGAGGCTCAGCTCTCTCTGCAACTGCCGCGCCCTCTGCACTTTGATTGACAGGGCCATGACTTACAATGAGCCCCTGGTCCACATTTTGCTGACGTATTCTTTTTGCATTACGGACATACTGATGCGGAAATCACACGGATGATCCGTGTTTTTCCGCAGTCATTGGTCCATTCCACAAAGAGCTAGGATGTACCCTATACTCAGCCGCAAAATGCAATCCATGGACTCACTGAAGTCATAGGATCCGCATAAAATGCAGATACAACACTGCCAGTATCCATATTTTGCTGATTCGCAATTTGTGGACCACAAAGTTCATATGGTCTTGTGCATGAGGCCTTAGGCTGCTTTCACACTACCGCTAATATTTTCTGGTATTGAGATCCGTCATAAGGTCTCAATACCGGAAAAAAAAAGGATTCAGTTTTGTCCCCATTCATTGTCAATGGGAAAAAAAACGTAACTGAACAGAACAGAGTGCTCCAAAACGTATTCTGTTCTCATACCGGAGAGCAGCATGCTGCGGTTTTCTTTCCGTCCTGAGATGTGGAGCAAGACGGATCCGTCATGACCCACAATGCAAGTCAATGGTGGCGGATCCGTTTTCTCTGACACAAAATGAAAAGGATCCGTCCCCCAATGACTTTCAATGGAGTTCATGACAGATCTGTCTTGGCTATGTTACAGATAACACAACCGGATCCGTTCATAACAGATGCAGACGGTTGTATTATCAGTAACGGAAGCGTTTTTGCTGAGCCCTGCCGGATCCAGGAAAAACCCTAGTGTGAAAGTAACCTTACTGAGCAGTGTGGCTGTGAATCCATCACTGGGGGGAGATGGAAAACTTACTGGAGCAGAATCTCTAGGTCTAGGTCTTAAAGAGATATACAGTGCCTATTTAAAGGGGTTGTCTTCACTTCAGCAAATGCTATTTATCATGTACAAAAACTTAATACAAGAAACTTACTAACGTATTGTGATTCTCCATATTGCCTCCTTTGCTGGCTGGATTCATTTTTCCATCACATTATACACTGCTCGTTTCCATGGTTATGACCACCCTGTAATCCATCAGTGGTGGTCGTGCTTGCACACTATGGGAACAAAATGCTGGCTTATGAGTGCTCCTGGGGTCCCGGCCACCAGAAAGGCCGGCGCTTTTTCCTATAGTGTGCAAGTACGACCACCGCTGCTGGATTACAGGGTGCTTGTAACCATGGAAACAAACAGTGTATAATGTGATGGAAAAATGAATCTAGTAGGCAAAGGAAGCAATATGGAGAATCACAATACATTAGTAAGTGCCTTATATTAAAGGGGTTATCCCATATCAGACAATGGGGGCACATCGCTAGGATATGCCCCTATTGTCTTATAGGAGCGGGTCCCACCACTGGAACCCGCACCTATTTCGAGAACGGGACCCCAAAAGAGAATAAGGGCGCACTGCGCATGAGCAGCCGCCCTCCATTCATTTCTATGGAGCCGCCGAAAATAGCCAAGCACTCCATAGAAATGAATGAGAGCGGTGGCTGCACTCCCATTCATTTCTATGTGCACAGCGGGGGGAGCTGCGCCTGGTGGTGGTCGGTCCCGGGAAACCCAGGGTCCTCCAGGCACAGCGCTCCCCCGCTTCGTTCTCTATATAGATGCGGGTCCCAACGGTGGGACCTTCACCTATCAGGCAATGGGGGCATATCCTAGCAATATGCCCCCATTGTCCGAGTTGGCTTAAGATAAAAAAAAATACACAGTTGAATGATTGCTGCTCAACTCAAATTGTGCTAGTAGTTGTGAGGTTCTAACCAATAAGACTGTAGTCAAAGTATTTAATGAATCAGGAGGATCAGGATGAACAGATCAAGAGATCACTCAAAAATAGTGGCAGCTACAGAGGAGGAAAATAAGGGGGAAAAACATAAATATAAGTGATAAGATGAATCCACAATATAAAACACAACCAGTAACTAAATAAATCAGTAACAATGCGGCATCCATGGCTGCGATCTATAAGAAGCGGAGAGAGAAGGGAGTTCTGGAAGAAATGTTCAAGAAGGAAAAAAAAAATCCCTGAATCCATGTAAACTGACCTTGTCAAGATAAATCTGAGGAGAGTAGAGTGTATCAGAGCCGCCCGGTGTACTGCAGATGAGAACGCGGCTCTATATTTAGACAAATGCATGTGTGCAGTAAATGACTGGGGGATAATTGAATTGAAGGTTTTCAGAAGACCACAAGGCTGGGGCCGAGACTGATGTATTGTGACTGGCAATGAGGAGAGGGGACGACAGGGATGAATGAACCACTTTCCTGAAATGCAGCAGCAATGGTGGCATGTATGCTGCCCGTGTGACCTGTATAGCAGCACATCAGAGACTAAGCCTGACAGCTGACAAGGAGACAGGTGTAATATACAGACGGGGGGTGATCATCACCGTCACTGCAGCCAGCACAGCCAAATAAGAACCAGCAGCTCTTTTTCTTCTTTATCGCTAAATTCTCAGTGTGTTCAAGTGAAGAATGAGTGTACCAGAAATGAAAGAGATTATTACAATACTGCCACCTATGTATAAGAATATAACTACTATAATACTGCAACCTATGTATAAGAATATAACTACTATAATACTGCTCCTATGTACAAGAATATAACTACTATAATACTGTCACCTATGTATAAGAATATAACTACTATAATACTGCTCCTATGTACAAGAATATAACTACTATAATACTGCTCCTATGTACAAGAATATAACTACTATAATTGCTCCTATGTTACAAGATATAACTACTATAATACTGCTCCTATGTACAAGAGTATAAACTACTATAATACTGCTCCTATGTACAAGAATATAACTACATATACTGCTCCTAGTAAAAGAATATAACTACTATATACTGCTCCTATGTACAAGAATAACTACTATAATACTGCTCCTATGTACAGAATATAACTACTTAATACTGCTCCTATGTACAAGAATATAACTACTATTAATACTGCTCCTATGTACAAGAATATAACTACTATAATTACTGCTCCTATGTACAAGAATATAACTACTATAATACTTGCTCCTATATACAAGAATATAACTACTATAATACTGCTCCTATGTACAAGATATAACTAACTATAATACTGCTCCTATGTTACAAGAATATAAACTACTATAATACTGCTCCTATGTACAAGAATATAACTACTATAATACTGCTCCTATGTACAAGAATATAACTACTATAATACTGCTCCTATGTACAAGATATAACTACTATAATACTGCTCCTATGTACAAGAATATAAACTACTATAAATACTGCTCCTATATACAAGAATATAACTACTATAATACTGCTCCTATATACAAGAATATAACTACTATAATACTGTCTCCTATATACAAGAATATAACTACTACTACTATAATACTGCTCCTATGTACAAGAATATAACTACTATAATACTGCTCCTATGTACAAGAATATAACTACTATAATACTGCTCCTATATACAAGAATATAACTACTATAATACTGCTCCTATGTACAAGAATATAAACTACTATAATACTGCTCCTATGTACAAGAATATAACTACTATAATACTGCTCCTATGTACAAGAAATATAACTACTATAATACTGCTCCCTATGTACAAGAATATAACTACTATAATACTGCTCCTATGTACAAGAATATAACTACTATAATACTGCTCCTATGTACAAGAATATAACTACTATAATACTGTACTACCTCCTATGTACAAGAATATAACTACTATAATACTACCTCCTATGTACAAGAATATAACTACTATAATACTGCTCCTATATATACAAGAATATAACTACTACTATAATACTGCTCCTATGTACAAGAATATAACTACTATAATACTAGCTCCTATGTACAAGAATATAACTACTATAATACTACCTCCTATGTACAAGAATATAACTACTATAATACTGCTCCTATATACAAGAATATAACTACTATAATACTGCCCTATGTACAAGAATATAAACTACTATAATACTGCTCCTATGTACAAGAATAAACTACTATAATACTGCTCCTATGTACAAGAATATAACTACTATAATACTGCTGCCTATGTACAAGAATTATAACTACTATAATACTACCTCCTATGTATAAGAATATAACTACTATAATTAACCAGTTCTCTATGTACAGAATATTAACTACTATAATTACTGTCTCCCTATATTACAAGAGATATAACTACTATAATACTGTCTCCTATATACAAGAAATAGTAACTACTATAATACTGCCTCACTATGCTACAAGAATGATAACTAACTATAATACTGGTCTCCTATTGTTACAAAGAATGATAAACTACTATAATACTGTCTCCATTATGTACAAGAATATAACAGAATATACTATAATACTGCTCCTATGTACAAGAATATAACTACTATAATACTGCTCCTATGTACAAGAATATAACTACTATAATACTGCTCCTATGTACAAGAATATAACTACTATAATACTGCTCCTATGTACAAGAATATAACTACTATAATACTGCTCCTATGTACAAGAATATAACTACTATAATACTGCTCCTATGTACAAGAATATAACTACTATAATACTACCTCCTATGTACAAGAGACTTCTTTGTTATACTTGGACTCACGCACCACAGTTTCTTTCATATATTAACTTATAGAGCAGCATTTTAATAATGATCTAATCAAGCTGTCAATATATGATGGATTTCGTTCCTCGGCCATTAGAGCATTGGGCGAAGCTCACGTTTACTTTATTGAATTACCAATTTTCAAACATTTACATAAATAAATGATAGACTAAGTAATTTTCATAGAGAATTCTAAATTTCCATATAACATAAAATACACCGCTATCACCAAAGTCTCACTGCACAAACCAGTTTAAAGGGCATCTGTCAGCAGTTTTGTACCTATGACACTGGCTGACCTGTTACATGTGCACTTGGCAGCTGAAGACATCTGTGTTGGTCCCATGTTCATATGTGTCCGCATTGCTGAGAAATATGATGTTTTAATATATGCAGATGAGCCTCTAGGAGCAACGGGGGCGTTACCATTACACCTAGAGGCTCTGCTCTCTCTGCAACTGCCGCATCCTCTGCACTTTGATTGACAGGTCAGGCAGTGTAAACATGATCACACCTGGCCCTGTGCATCAAATTGGAGAGGGTGCATCAGTTGCAGAGAGAGCTGAGCCTCTAGGTGTAACGGTAACGCCCCCGTTGCTCCTAGAGGCTCATTTGCATATATTAAAACATCATTTTTCTCAGCAATGCGGGCACATATGAAGATGGGGCCAACACAGATGTCTTCAGTTGCCAAGTGCACATGTAACAGGTCAGCCAGTGTCATAGGTACAAAACTGCTGACAGATGCCCTTTAATGGGAGTGAGTGATTCACTGTTACCATAATTGCTTGTGGTGCCCAATGGAACCTCCTCCTAAAAAGAAAACCAGCCTTCAGTGGGAACATAGCATTACACAGTGAAAAAGGTCATTTCATTCATGATTTCGCCAATTACTCCACAACAGGAGCCAATCCAAAAGCTGGGGGCCCCTATCATGTCCATATACCCTATGACATCATATGACAGCTGTAACGCCCACTACCCACTCTTTCACGGATACGTATTCATAGAAATGTTAATTTAAGGCCTATTGCCAGGCAGAATACAGGGCAGCGCCATCGGTATATAGCGGGCGGGCTGCACGGTCTTTGTTTCTAGCGGATTGTTGCGCTTGCTCATGCCTCTCGCCTGCGTGTCTCCGCTGCTATGGAAAATAATAATTTAAAGCAAAAGAAAATAATGTGTTGCCATTCACTGTTCCGTCACTATGGAAATGAGTTACTTGCTCCTTTGTCTGGCGTGACAGCAGCGCGAGCGGCTGCAAAATGATTATTTTACTCTTCATTGTGTGGGAAATGCAGGGAGATAGGCTAATATACTGCTACAGGGGTCAATGGAGAATTTACTGCTGCGGGGGCCGAGATCTGCCTCTACGCAGGATCAATACTCAGATTATATCCCGGCATAATAAGGAGAGGCGAGAGAGGGCCGAGTGTCAGTGGAGAGCGTCAACGTAAACAGGGCAACCTGCTCCATGCTACCGCGACCTCTCTTCAAATGGAGAGCGGAGCTCAAATGTCTCTGCAAACAGTATATACTGGACGAAGCAATTTTTGGACAAGGTTTTCATGCCTCCAACTTGGTGCATATCTACTATATAATTATAAGTGTTCACATGTGTCTGCCTGTATACCCAGAGACATAAACGATAACATTCTGGCTGTTTGCATACACCACTAGGGGGAGCTCTCTGTATACAGATTGCAATGAACTCAAAAATAAAGCCAACCTCCCTGAGTTTCCCCTAGTGGCAGCTGCAAGTTAGGCTCCATTCACAAATCCTGGAAACGGGTCCGCAAAATTGCGGAACGGGTGCGGACCCATTCATTTTCAATGGGGCCGCAAAAGATGCAGACAGCACACCGTGGCACTTCCGGTCCGCAGCCACAGACAAGACCAGGCTTTTCTATTATAGCGCTGGCCATGTACAGTCCGCAAAATGCGGAATGAACATGGCTGGTGTCCGTGTTTTCCGGATCCGCAATTTGCGTACCGCAAAACACTACGGACGTCTGAATGAAGCCTTAAAGGGGTTGTGCGGGTACAAGCTGAACCCGGACATACTCAGATTTCAGCCAGGCAGCCCCCCCCCCCCCGACAAGAGTCAGGCAGGCTGTCTGGGTGAAATTCTGGGTATGTCCAGGTTCAGCTCTGAACCCGGACAACCCCTTTAAATAAATATCATTTAAAGGGCATCTGTCAGCAGTTTTGTATCTATGACACTGGCTGACCTGTTACATGTGCACTTGGCAGCTGAAGACATATGTGTTGGTCCCATGTTCATATGTGCCCACATTGCTGAGAACAATGATTTTTTATTATATGCAAATGAGCCTCTAGGAGCAACGAGGGCGTTACCATTACACCCAGAGGCTCCGCTCTCTCTGCAACTGCACGTTGACAGGACAAGGCCATGAAAACGTCATCGTACCTATGCTTAGGAGTCCAGTGGGTGGTCCCAATCAGTGACTGAATCTTTTCCTGTATTAGGTTACACTTACACAGAAGATTTTGACAAGGTTTTGCCGCGGTTATGCACCCACCCATGGCTTAGCGCTATTGAATGGCGCTAAAACGCAAGCGGAAACCAGCCATGGCTTCAAGTGGCGGCCGTCTGGACACCACGACATATCCCTCCCTGCAGCACCACCTCTCATTGAGCAGCCGCCGCCTGCAATTCCACCGTGTGAACAGTTCCCAAATGTGCAAAGAAAACTAGCTGTCAATCACAGACTAAAACCTCCCACTGGACTCCGAAAGGACTGACATAAGGCGGGACAACCCCTTGTGGGACCCACCCCTGCTGATGTAAGCAGAGATCGACCCCGTAACTCTGAAGACCTCAACCAGAACGTAGCCAGGCCCATAGCTAAGCGAATACTATAAAACCCGGCCAGTTCTGGGGGCACGTCTGCACGCAACGTCCCGTCCGCAGATCTCAGCCTTCGGTCCCAGCTCTTTTCACCAAGCAGAGCGGCACAAGTTTTTGTAACTTTTTTTTATTTTTTTTCATGGAAAAGTAATTATCCGCTAAAAATGTTTTGACAAAACCTACTGCAGTCAGACTGTTGTGATAGGTGCGGTGTGTGATTTCCAGGTTCCCTCGGCTTCTGAAACCCTTCTGTAATTGTATCTGTGCCCGCCCGTCTTGCAGCACATCGGAGCTGGTGGTTGGTGGCAGCGAAGTGTCTGTGTGGGGAAGAGATGTGCCAGCTGGCGGAGGTCCCCCAGTGCTGCACGGAAACAAATAAAAGCAAATAGAAGAGACGCTCTGCAACCGCAAAGGAGCAAAGTCTGCAGCCGGGTGCTGGGATGGGAGTCCCACAGGATGCCAGAATAAAAGGGGGCGGCAGGACAGAGGTCCCAGAAAGCAATACTAGAGGCCTGACGCTGATATACCGACATGGACTATAATATAACAGGCCTGACGCCGATATACTGACATGGACTATAATATAACTGGCCTGACGCCAATATACTGACATGGACTATAATATAACTGGCCTGACGCTGATATACTGACATGGACTATAATATAACTGGCCTGACGCTGATATACTGACATGGACTATAATATAACAGGCCTGACGCTGATATACTGACATGGACTATAATATAACGGCCTGACACTGATATACTGACATGGACTATAATATAACCGGCCTGACACTGATATACTGACATGGACTATAATATAACAGGCCTGACGCTGATATACTGACATGGACTATAATATAACAGGCCTGACGCCGATATACTGACATGGACTATAATATAACCGGCCTGACACTGATATACTGACATGGACTATAATATAACAGGCCTGACGCTGATATACTGACATGGACTATAATATAACAGGCCTGACGCTGATATACTGACATGGACTATAATATAACAGGACTGACGCCAATATACTGACATGGACTATAATATAACAGGCCTGACGCTGATATACTGACATGGACTATAATATAACCGGCCTGACACCGATATACTGACATGGACTATAATATAACCGGCCTGGAGCTGATACTGACATGGTGCTTAGAACACGCAGTATCATTCAGACGCCTGTGTACACAGAGACTGGAGTGAATGGGCCCTGAATGTACAAATCTATGTTCAGTTATGGTCCATCCTCAGTAAGACACGCACCGGTGGAGATAAAGCAATTTCAAGCCTCCCTGACTCTCTTAGCCATGTTTCGTCCTGTCATGTTCTCCACCGACATTCCAGTGCTAACAGAACAATTCCAGGGCTCAATCTATTTCATTTCAGGTGTGCAGCTGTAGTCTATAAATATATCCGTCCTCCAGAGCAGCATTCACTATTCTGCTAGTGAAGTTATTACTCATCCTAATCCAAAGTTACTGCCTGTATTATACTCCAGAGCTGCACTCACTATTCTGAAGTGAATATTTTAAGACGTAACAAAGTAATGTAATGTATGTACTCAGTGACTCCACCAGCAGAATAGTGAGTGCAGCTCTAGACTATAATACAGATATGGAGTGTAATACACAATGTAACTCAGGATCAGTACAAGATAAGTAATGTAATGTATGTACACAGTGACTGCACCAGCAGAATAGTGAGTGCAGCTCTGGAGTATAACACAGGATGTAGCTCAGGATCAGTACAGGATAAGTAATGTATGTACACAGTGACTGCACCAGCAGAATAGTGAGTGCAGCTCTGGAGTATAATACAGGATGTAACTCAGGATCAGTACAGGATAAGTAATGTATGTACACAGTGACTGCACCAGCAAAATAGTGAGCGCAGCTCTGGAGTATAATACAGGATGTAACTCAGGATCAGTACAGGATAAGTAATGTATGTACACAGTGACTCACCAGCAGAATAGTGAGTGCAGCTCTGGAGTATAATACAGGATGTAACTCAGGATCAGTACAGGATAAGTAATGTATGTACACAGTGACTGCACCAGCAGAATAGTGAGTGCAGCTCTGGAGTATAATACAGGATGTAACTCAGGATCAGTACAGGATAAGTAATGTATGTACACAGTGACTGCACCAGCAAAATAGTGAGCGCAGCTCTGGAGTATAATACAGGATGTAACTCAGGATCAGTACAGGATAAGTGATATAACATGAGGACTGATCTATTCTATATGAAAATGATAATGCTTATACCTTTTATATTTACTCTTTAGCGATGTCAATAGTGTACTAACTCGCTTTATTACCAATGTTAGGTGTACAGTGTCATTAAAGGGAACCTGTCATGTCCAAAACATCCCTGAACTAGAGTAAGTGTTGTATAGTGTAAGTGACGTTGAGTCCGGTTATGTAATTTTTATCTTCATACTCACTTCCATTCTGACGCTGTGCTCCCACAAACCTGCAGTAAAATGCACTCAGTGGACTCCAGTGCTCACTCACATGATGGAGAGGACTCAAAGAAGAATCCTCTCAATGTATTTTACTGCAGGTTTGTGGGAGCACAGCGTCAGAATGGAAGTGAGTATGAAGATAAAACTTACATATTCGGATTCAGCATCACTTACACTATACACCGCTTACTCTAGTTCAGGGGGTGTTTCGGAGATGACAGGTTCCCTTTAAAACAACGCTATAGGATTCTCTTAATGTTTTCCAGCCGGATCAGAAAAGCCGGATTTCTGGATGTATCAGTTGTCAGGGGCATGCGTCTTCCGTCAATTCTAAGTGTATTACTGTCGTTGAGATGAACCCCTCTGGCTCCTGCTGGTTGCAGGGACGGCGAAAGCTACGAGTTACGATGGAGCTGAAACTGATTGTAGCACACGTAATTACATTTCATCCTTATTGGCATGGTGGAAAGAGCTATTTCCATTCAGATATTGTAACCTCAATTGAATGTACTGTTACTAAATCACATAAGCCAATAGGATTTGCCAGTCCAATACAATTTACCTCGCTAGTGCAGTTTATCTCAGTGCTAGTAATAGAGGAGAATGAAACCCCGCGGAGATCGCGCTCTAAACCATGTGGAGGACATGGGTCCTTTAAAGGAGTTTCCCCAGACTTTTTGACTGATGACCTATCCTCTGGATCTGATCAGTGGGGGTCTGACACCCAGGACTCCCATCAATCAGTTGTTTGAGAAGGCAGCAGCCCTCCTATGAGCACCGCGTCCTTCTCACAGCTCACCAAGCACAGCGCCATCCATTGTATAGTGGCTGTGTTTGGTATTGCAGCTCAGCCCCATTCACTTCTATGGCTTTTGGATAAGTCATGTGACCAATGAACGTGACATCACCACCTGGCCTACGGAAAGCTGAGAGAATGCTGGTGAACTACTGCCTCTTCAAAGCGCTGATCGTGGGGACCCGGGTGCTGGACCGCTACAGATCTAATGACCTATCCAAAAGTTCTAGACAAAATGGTCAGGAGGGGACCCTATAAGAGAGTTTGGGCATGCTGTGTCACCTGTACAGAGGTCATTGTACAAGGAAAGAATAGATAAAGTGTGACAATCACCTATTGTGAATGGTGGATCCTGTCTTATCTATACACAAAGGTGATATCTGTCATTCTAATCCTGAGTGTAATGATCAGCAGATAACTACAGTGAAGTGATCTGTACAGAACAAGAAGCGGCGCCGATTATTAGACTTAGTGGACAGTGTGAAAACTGCAAGATTTTATGTTTTTTGTTTAAATATAGATATGGACATGGAAAATTAAAAAAAAAAATCATCAAAAATTCTTTAACATTAAAACGTGATTTAAACAAAAGGTCATTGTCTGATGACACATTCCCTTAAAGTCGTGGACTGTTTCTTGAAGGAAGGCTCCACGATATGCTCCTGTATAGGCAAACAGTCAGATAGGTCTTCCATAGCATGACATGCATTTATCTTACTGTATGCCTCCCCATCCAATATGGTATAATCTACTAGGCTACTACATACCGGTACAGTGATGCAAATGGAAACTCTTTTGGCATACACAGCAGGCAAATGGACATTTGGTCCAGCTTGGACAGCTTCCCAGGCACAACCACTGAAGGTATTGCAATAACGACATGTGAACACACCCCAATCACAATAATTCTTCTATAGGCTTTATGCGTTTCATATTGCAGCCCCCCGAAGTCCTAAAATGAACCATGAGGAGCAGGAAGAACATGGCAATAGGCCCTGCATCTATGTCTACAATCTGTGGGGGTTCCTGGTCCTGGTAGGCTACTTTCACAGCAGTGTTTTTGCTCCAGTAAGTTTTCCATCTCCCCCCAGTGATGGATTCACAGCCACACTGCTCTGTAGGGCTACTTTCACACTAGGGTTTTTCCTGGATCCGGCAGGGTTCAGCCAAAACGCTTCCGTTACTCATAATACGACCATCTGCATCTGTTATGAACGCATCCGGTTGTATTATCTGTAAAAGAGCCAAGATGGATCCGTCATGAACTCCACTGAAAGTCAATGGGGGGACAGATCTGCTGTGTCAGAGAAAACGGATCCGTCCCATTGACTTGCATTATGGGTCAGGACGTATCCGTCTTGCTCCGCACCACATCGCGGACAGAAAAACGCCGCTTGTGGGTTATTCTGTCCGCGATGGGGACGCAACCAAACGGAACGGAACGCATTCTGGTTCACTACATTTCGCTCAGTTCAGTTTTGTCCCCATTGACAATGAATGGGTCAAAACGGAAGCGTTTTCCCCCGCCATTGAGATCCTATGACGGATTCCAATAGTGGAAAGGGAAAGTGCAGATGTGAAAGTAGCCTAAATTTAAAAACCGTACCATTAACTCACGACCTTCCCTGACAGGCTACGGTGTGACTTGTAGTTCTACACAATGGCCTGCTAAGACTATTATAAAAACTAATGACTGTACCTTGATCCAGTCTTTCATATTAAAGAATTATTTCCTGGCTGTATGTTTGGGGTTTGCTGAGACGTAAAACGGCCGCTACTTTCTGTCAGCTCTGATTCATGGGCCCGATTATTCCAGCTACGACGGCCTCTAAGTAATTTTCCATTAGCTGAGTAGTCCGATGACAGACGGCGGGGAGGAAGGATTCTACCTGCTCTGTAGAGACGGTCACAGCCATAGAATGCTCTCATGTTTTAACCAAAGTTTCACAATGTAAAATCGAGTGCGTCTTTAAAACATAATTCTGCCTTTGAGCTGCCGTGTAAAAAACAAAAAAATAAATCAGACAACTGCTGAAAAGAGAATTCCACCTTAAAGGGCATCTGTCAGCAGTTTTGTGCCTAGAACACTGGCTGACCTGATACATGTGCGTTTGGGCAGCTGAAGGCATCCTGTGTTGGTCCCATGTTCATATGTGCCCGCATTGCTGAGAAAAATGATGTTTTATTATACGCAAATGAGGCTCTAGAGCAACGGGGGCGTTACCATTACACCTAGAGGCTCTGATCTTTTTGCAACTGCACTTTGATTGACAGGACCACACAATGAAAACGTCATCACACCTGATTCCTGTCAATAAAAGAGCAGAGAGCACAGCAGTTGTTAGAAAGAGCAGAGCCTCTAGGTGTAATGGTAACGCCCCCGTTGCCTCCTAGAGGCTCATTTGCATAATAAAACATCATTTTTCTCAGCAATGCGGGCACATATGAACATGGGACCAACACAGATGTCTTCAGCTGCCAAGTGCACATGTAACAGGTCAGCCCAGTGTCATAGGTACAAAACTGCTGACAGATGCCCTTTAATTTATCTCGTGAAGTATAATAAAAGACATCAGTGCTGCAGATATACAAACAATCCTGAGGGAAATCTGCGAGACATATCTGCTCTGGTTGATTTTAGTGCAGAAAATGAAAGCACCAACAACGTTGTTATTCTGAGGCTGCAGATTTTACTGCAGATCCAGAGCAAAATCTGCAACATTACATTACTTGCAGATTTTTTTTAAGTCAGTGGGGAAAATCTGACGTGCTGCATCCTGTGTAAATTCTCCCTTAAAATGGGGTTGTCCCTTTGGGACATATGTGGCATATCGACAGGATACATAAATGTTCCATAAGTGAGGGCACCACGTCTGGGACCTGCTCTTATATCAAAAACGGGCCCCAACGTGAGCGAAGAGTATACCGCACATGGACAAGGTTTTCTCCATTCACCGCTATGCGATCTCCAAAAACAGCCGTGTGAGCTATTTTCTGAAGTCCCATAGTGGTGAATGCAGGGGTGGCCGGGCATGCAGGCTTGCTCTCTGTCCTTAAGATAGGAGCCAGTTCCAGAGGTTGGACTAGCACCTATCAGACATTGATGGCATGCCCTAGCCCTATGCCATAAATGGCTGTTTGGAATACCCCTTTAATATTCTAATAAAGGGTTAAACTGGTGGAGGCTGGAAGCTCCAACTGTACAAGCTTTGGAAACCACAGTTTAGGTGCCTGTACATTCTGCTTGGCATCCATCTGAAAAGGACATTCAAGAGGAGTGCTATGAAGAACACATTCTGTGATGCTGATTGGCTGAGAGCAAGTGATTGAATAATAACAAAGTCCATTTCAGTTGGATACCAGACACAGGGTACACAGCTTTAAACTATATAATAATAATAATAATAATGTCTCCCCTAAAGAAGCGGATGCGAAACACGTGTCGGGGGGTGTTTTGGAGGTGCCGTCCGCCGGGTCTGTATTTTACATGTTCTGGACTATGTACTTTTTCTTTCTTCGGGAGGGTGCACCATATGGCAGGTAGATTATTGTGATGTGCCCACCCCTTTGCTTCATTTATCTTATGTATACTTACATTTGACCCCACAGTGCCATTTTATGTCTTTTACTACTTCATTTTTAATATTCTAATAAAGATATATTTTGGAATACTTTGTATATCTGTGTGTACAGTGTGCTTTAGGTCATTTAATATAGGTGGTGTTAACCTCCAAACTTTAGTTAAAAGGGTTTTCAGAGATTTTTGAACTGATCCTCTGGATAGGTCATCAGTATCTTATCACTGAGGGTCCAACAGCCGGGACCCCCACAGTCTTTTCTCTGCTTACCAAGCACAGCTCCATATATTGTATAGTAGCCATGCTTGGTATTGCAGCTCAGATCCATTCACTTCAATACAGCTGAGCTATGCCTAGGCCATGAAAGCTGCCTACAAAAAGCTGCAAAAGGCTGAGGTGCTACTTCTCAAATAGCTGATCAGCAGGGGTCCCGGGTGTCAGACCACCACCGATCAGTTGAAACATCTTGGAAAACCTCTCAAAAAGGTAATTGTACATTGGGACTGCTTTGCAACCACTGGTCACGTTACAGATGTCCTTGTCTAGTGCTTCTGTACCAGGGGCAGACTGGGAACTTAAAGTGGCCAGGGGCGAACTGGGAACTTAAAGTGGCCAGGGGCAAACTGGGAACCTAAAGTGGCCAGGGGTGGACTGGGAACTTAAAGTGGCCAGGGGCGAACTGGGAACTTAAAGTGGCCAGGGGCGGACTGGAAACTTAAAGTGGCCCTGGAAAAAAATACTAAAAGTGGCCCCGTTTTGAAGTTGGGTCCAAATTGATGGAAGGCAGGGCCAGCAATACCATATTGTGGCACATTATACTGCCCCACCAGAGCCAAATACCACAGTCCATCACAAAATACTGCCAGCAGC
Source organism: Rhinella marina (assembly GCA_900303285.1). NCBI lineage: Eukaryota > Metazoa > Chordata > Amphibia > Anura > Bufonidae > Rhinella > Rhinella marina. Next base: position 249,769 of record ONZH01007609.1, on the reverse strand, counting down.
ACATAATACAGCCACAAAAACTTCCACTGGCCGGCCATGAGGAGGGCCCATAGGGCCCCCTGGGCATCGGCCTACCTGGAAATTTCCCTATAAGGTCTATGGCCAATCCGCCCCCTAAAACTGGCCCTGGAAAAAAACTAAAACTGGCCCCATACACCACAGTGCAGCACAAAATACTGCCAAAATTAATTAATGCTGAGAGGATCAGATCCTTTTGTACCTGGCATTTGGCCAAGAGGAGGGTTTAGGTGGCCCTCTGGGCATTGGCCCACCGGGAAATTTCCCTGTAGGGTCTATGGCCAGTCCGTCCCTGTTCTGTACAGACAGACCCTTTAAACGTTAAGCAAATAAACAGTAGCGAAAACAGAGGACACAAATCAAAAGGAAAAAATAAAAGACTAAAACGCCTGTCTAGGTTCAGTTTTGCCTTTGCTCAGCCTGACCGGGTAGGTCCCTGTTACAGTTTGATCCCGAGATCTAAAGACCCAGCGTTAGCCTCTAATGATCCTTCCTCTGGTACTCCCGTGTAAATATCAAGACAAGCGATGCTGTTTATGGATATCCTTTTATTTTCTTTCTGCCTGAAGAGCTGGAAGAGACGGTAAAAGGGACACGCGGCAGATTTGAGAGAATCTCTTGTCTGTGAAATGCACTTGTGTGTTTGATCCGGATGACACCCCCAGCGCTTGTAACCTCAGACGACACTTCTGCACCTGCTCCAGTTTTCCTGAGTGGGGCTCCAGAGATTTTGCTTGACTACAGTAGCAAGGTCAGCGCTTGTACGGGGAGAGAGCGTGTATACGCCGCGTTGCCTGGCAACGCTCGCTAAACCTTCTTGAATTTCCGTCTTTCTGCAAGGTTCAGCTTGGTTTCCACGTCTGCAATGCCAGCAATGCTGATTCTGTTATTGGACGGGAACAGAGTGGCCTCTTCTGGGACACCCGACTCTGTGTCCTTTGCTGTTCGTGATACAGGTGTGACAAGCAGGTCTTAAAGGGCCCTTCCCTCTTAAAATAGGATGTTCAATATGGCCGCCATGACTGGGGTTATCACCCAGGGTTATGCGGCGAGGCACTGTCTTCTCCTCACATAACCGGGCAGATTTGTGATATCAGGAGCCTGCAAAAGCTGGGTGACAACCACTGCGGGAGCTAGCAGTCATAGTGGTCGTCACCCAGCTTTCCCAGGAACCGATCACAGAAGAGGACAACTCATTGACCTCCATTTGGAGTTGTGGGGTGGGGACGGGGGGAAGGGGTGCTCATTAAGTTAGGTAATTATTAGGTCATGTGACTGGTTAAGAACTTAGTCTAATCTTCGTCCTCACCGTAGTTCATAGCATATTCAAAGTCTTTGTAGCAGACGAGTCCATCGCCGTCTCGATCCACTTCCCTGTGGGAGAAACAGATAGTAAAGAGGTGTCATCCGAGGGTTTCCTAACATACAGGTCCCCTTCATTTTTAACCTTTCCTTAAATTAGTATTCCACCCCCCCCCATATCTCTCCTTAGGAAATTCTAATAATGCACAGATGGTAATGACCCTGCAATTAGAGCTCAATGCAGCGCCGGGTGACGCAGACCGGTTGCTAGGAATACACTGACGACCAACAACAGCCTCACACGGGGTTACCAAGCAGCATGTCCCTAGCAACGAGCTTGTCAAATCTCTATTCTTTAGCTTCTAATAAGCATTGGGTTTCAAAACCTCAGCATTTTCAAGATCTCTGCTTTCTGTTTATTTGGAAGCTGAAAACACGTCCTGGTTCAGTCTTGCTTACACAGCGGAGGGACTGTTACAGTATACCCACTGCCAGCTAAACGTGTCCCTCTAATGGATCCCAGGCTAACGTCTGTTACAAACACAAATTCAGATCAATGAATGGGACTAAGCTGCAGTAACCAGGCACGGTCGCAACATACAGTGGTGTCCCTGGATTGTCCCTTCCATCAGCTGAATGGTGGGGGTGCTGGGAGTCAGCCCCCCACAGATATGATATGGATAGCACCAGGGACTGGTTTTGGATTTGATTAATTTTAGGGGTCTGATCTGGGCTCTCTGTGAGTTTAGGGTTCTGATCTGGGTTCTACGTGAGTTTAGGGGTCTCATTTGGGCTCTCCATGAGTTTAGGGGTTTCAACTGGGCTCTCCAAGAGGTTAGGGGTCTGATCTGGGCTCTCCAAGAGGTTAGCAGTCTGATCTGGGCAATCCAAGAGGTTAGGGGTCTGATCTGAGCTTTCCAAGAGGTATGGGGTCTGATCTGGGCTCTCCAAGAGGTTAGGGGTCTGATCTGGGCAATCCAAGAGGTTAGGGGTCTGATCTGAGCTTTCCAAGAGGTTAGGGGTCTGATCTGGGCAATCCAAGAGGTTAGGGGTCTGATCTGGGCAATCCAAGAGGTTAGGGGTCTGATCTGGGCAATCCAAGAGGTTAGGGGTCTGATCTGGGCAATCCAAGAGGTTAGGGGTCTGACCTGGGCTCTCCAAGAGGTTAGGGGTCTGATCTGGGCTCTCCAAGAGGTTAGGGGTCTGATCTGGGCAATCCAAGAGGTTAGGGGTCTGATCTGGGCAATCCAAGAGGTTAGGGGTCTGATCTGGGCTCTCCAAGAGGTTAGGGGTCTGATCATGGGCTCTCCAAGAGGTTAGGGGTCTGATCTGGGCTCTAAATGACTTCAGGGGTCTGATCTGGGTTCTCCAAGAGGTCAGGGGTCTGATTCTGGGCTCTCCAAGAGGTCAGGGGTCTGATCTGGGCTCTCCAAGAGGTCAGGGGTCTGATCTGGGCTCTCCAAAGAGGTCAGGGGTCTGATCTGGGCTTCTCCAAGAGGTCAGGGGTCTGATCTGGGCTCTCCAAGAGGTTAGGGGTCTGATCTGGGCTCTCCAAGAGGTTAGGGGTCTGATCTGGGCAATCCAAGAGGTTAGGGGTCTGATCTGGGCAATCCAAGAGGTTAGGGGTCTGATCTGGCTCTCCAAGAGGTTAGGGTCTGTTCTGGGCAATCCAAGAGGTTAGGGGTCTGATCTGGGCAATCCAAGAGGTTAGGGGTCTGATCTGGGCTCTCCAAGAGGTTAGGGGTCTGATCTGGGCAATCCAAGAGGTTAGGGGTCTGATCTGGGCAATCCAAGAGGTTAGGGGTCTGATCTGGGCTCTCCAAGAGGTTAGGGGTCTGATCTGTGCTCTAAATGACTTCAGGGGTCTGATCTGGGTTCTCCAAGAGGTCAGGGGTCTGATCTGGGCTCTCCAAGAGGTCAGGGGTCTGATCTGGGCTCTCCAAGAGGTCAGGGGGTCTGATCTGGGCTCTCCAAGAGGTCAGGGGTCTGATCTGGGCTCTCCAAGAGGTCAGGGGTCTGATCTGGGCTCTCCAAGAGGTCAGGGGTCTGATCTGGGCTCTCCAAGAGGTTAGGGGTCTGATCTGGGCTCTAAATGACTTCAGGGGTCTGATCTGGGTTCTCCAAGAAGTTAGGGTCTGATCTGGGCTCTCCAAGAGGTTAGGGTCTGATCTAGGCTCTCCAAGAGGTTAGGGTCTGATCTGGGCTCTCCAAGAGGTTAGGGGTCTGATCTGGGCTCTCCAAGAGGTTAGGGGTCTGATCTGGGCTCTCCAAGAGGTTAGGGGTCTGATCTGGGCTCTCCAAGAGGTTAGGGGTCTGATCTGGGCAATCCAAGAGGTTAGGGGTCTGATCTGGGCTCTCCAAGAGGTTAGGGGTCTGATCTGGGCTCTCCAAGAGGTTAGGGGTCTTATCTGGGCTCTCCAAGAGGTTAGGGGTCTGATCTGGGCTCTCCAAGAGGTTAGGGGTCCGATCTGAGCTCTCCAAGAGGTTAGGGGTCTGAACTGGGCTCTCCAAGAGGTTAGGGGTCTGATCTGGGCTCTCCAAGAGGTTAGGGGTCTGATCTGGGCTCTCCAAGAGGTTAGGGGTCTTATCTGGGCTCTCCAAGAGGTTAGGGGTCCGATCTGGGCTCTCCAAGAGGTTACGGGTCCAATCTGAGCTCTCCAAGAGGTTAGGGGTCTGATCTGGGCTCTCCAAGAGGTTAGGGGTCTGATCTGGGCTCTCCAAGAGGTTAGGGGTCTTATCTGGGCTCTCCAAGAGGTTAGGGGTCTGATCTGGGCTCTCCAAGAGGTTAGGGGTCTGATCTGGGCTCTCCAAGTGGTTAGGGGTCTGATCTGAGCTTTCCAAGAGGATAGGGTCTGATCTGGGCTCTAAATGACTTCAGGGGTCTGAACTGGGCTCTAAATGACTTCAGGGGTCTGATCTGGGCTCTAAATGAATTCAGGGGTCTGATCTGGGCTCTAAATGACTTCAGGGGTCTCATCTGGGCTCTAAATGACTTCAGGGGTCTGATCTGGGCTCTAAATGACTTCAGGGGTCTGATCTGAGCTCTAAATGACTTCAGGGGTCTGATCTGGGTCTCCATGAGTTGAGGGGTCTGATCTGGGCTTTCCATGAGTTGAGGGGTCTGATCTGGGCTCTCCATGAGTTTAGGCGTCTGATCTGGCCTCTATATGAGTTTAGGATCCGATCTTGGCTCTCCATGAGTTTAGGGTCAGATCTGGGCTTTCCATGAGTTGAGGGTCTGATCTTGGCTCTCCATGAGTTTAGGGGTCAGGTCTGGGCTCTCCATGAGTTGAGGGGTCTGATCTGAGCTCTACATGAGTTTAGGAGTTTGATCTAGGCTCTCCATGAGTTGAGGGGTCTGATCTGAGCTCTACATGAGTTTAGGAGTCTGATCTGGGCTCTCCATGAGTTGAGGGGTCTGATCTTGGCTCTCCATGAGTTTAGGGGTCTGATCTGGGCTCTCTATGAGTTGAGGGGTCTGATCTTGGCTCTCCATGAGTTTAGGGGTCTGCTCTGAGGCCCGAATAAGTTCTCATCTAGGGTATTAATTCATTTTGAGGTCTGGTCTTCACACTAACATTAACAACATCTTTACTGTTCAGCTCGGAGCTTCAGCTGACCACAGAGTGGACCTTTACTAAAACTAATTTAGTACCCCTGCCATAAGGACTTTCCTATGCCCCATCACCTCCATTAGAAAATACAGAACTGGGATATTACATCTGACTGAGGCAGCTGATAGTGGGCAAATAATGTAGAAAAATCAAACGGATAGAGGCTTATGTCAAACGGCTGGGAGACGAAGAAGGCAGCACATGTGCGCAGGCCAGGGGCGCCATTACTTCTATTATCTGGTCCTGACATTACTTTCAATTTCACGCTTGTATTTGGTGTTTGCCAGGAACCCATGGAGGATCAGACTGACGGTATTACGAATGAGGCGGTGACATTCATCAGCCTCTCGAGTGGATTGACACTGTCAATCACGGACTGACGCTCTGCACTGGAGGGCGACCGCGGCGCTGTGCTAATATCCGTAAAGGTAGTTTATACTGTAATGTTCCTGAGGAATCCCAGAGGCAATCACATAATCGGGAATCTTTCATTCCAACCACCCGCAGGCCGATCGTACGGGACCATAGATCAGGATTTCTTTCTCCTCAAAAGTTGAAGCAAGAATAGAAAATGGCGCTATTATGCCAGAAACAGGCCGCTCAAAACCCCCGTTTTTTGCCCTGAAATATTATCTGGTGTACAACTTTCACTGCTACACACACCATCTTTTGTTACCAATGCTTTTGGACCAACTGAAAAACCCATCCTGATCCAGTCATGCCAATATAGCAGCCAATATGGGGTATGTCCCAATGGTTGCGTGGGACATGTGGCCAAGCCACGGCAGCCAATGGCCACGTGATTTTACAGTAAAATGATGCAGCTATTGGCTGCGGCAGACAGGCGTGGCTGGGACGCACGCAGCCCATCGCCACACCAGCTCTGATATACTGTAATTACTTATGAACCTTTTTTTTGCCTCCGAAAGCAAATGTGAGTGTCTGCACTCACTGACAGCAAGCAGAGGTCTTGAGATGCAAAGTAGAATAGATTATTTCTGTTTTTTTTTTTCATATACTGAGTGAAAGCTGAAGTTAAAAGAGCACAAAGAAAATGAAGACACATTAGAAAGAAGCTGAGAAGATGTCAATCGAAGGCGGAGCGCCGCTTTAACTTGCAGCAATTACTGCAAAAGCAATGATGAGATGGGGAGTAAGAATAGGTGTAAGGTTCGGGAAGCGTCTCCAGACACTTCCACAATAAAGTTAAGGATACACATCTGATACCTGGAGACAGACCCGGCAAATGACTCCAGCCGAGAGAGACTGATTAACCAGCCACAAGCTGCAGAGCTGAGTGGGCTCCCCGTGGGGGATCTGCCGGCGTTTAGATGAGCCTGTGCGCAGGCAGCAATCAGAAGCACAAGAAAAGCTGATGCTTACGCAACGGAATTTCACACAGGGTATTCAAATCCTGCAATCTGCATCCCATTCACGGGAATGGGGTTTTCTGAGATCCAGGAAAATTTCCAGCACTTTTTTTCCGCCACTTAAATAAGTAGCATTCATTTCTGGCGGAAACTGCAAGGATTAACTCCAGTGAAGGACAATGGGACCCGTCTTCATGGTTATCCACGGAGGTGCAAGCAGAAAATTAATGTCAGAGAATATTCCGTTGTGTGAGCAGAGCCTTAAAGGGGTTGTCTAATTATAGACAATGGGGGGCATATTGCTAGGATTTGCCTCCATTGTCTTATAGGTGCAGGTCCCACATCTGGGACGCGCACCTATATCGAGAACGGAGCCCCAAAAGTGAAGGAGGGCGCTATGTGCAAGCAGAAAATGAATGTCAGAGAATATTCCGTTGTGTGAACATAGCCTTAAAGGGGTTGTCTAATTATAGACAATGGGGGCACATCGCTAGGATATGGCCCCATTGTTTTATAGGTGCGGGTTCCACCGCTGGGACCCGCACCTTTATCGAGATCAGAGGGGGGAGCGCTCTGCCTGGTGGTGGCCGGACCCCGGGAAACCTGGGGTCCTCCAGGCACTCCCCCGCTGCTCCCATAGAAATGAATGGAAGGTGGATGTGCATGCGCGGTGCGCCCTCCTTTACTTTGGGGGCTTTGTTCTCAATACACCGCTTGGACCCGCACCTATAAGACAATGGGGGCATGTCCTAGCGATGTGCCCCCATTGTCTAAGATGAGAATAACCCTTTAAGGCACCTATTACACATTAGTGCCATGTCCGCCGTGAACAGCAGGTTTGGCTGACGGTCTAACGCAGGGATCTCAAACTCGTGGCCCTCCAGATGTTGCAAAACTACAACTCCCAGCATGCCCTGGTAGCCGAAGAATGTCCAGGCATGATGGGAATTGTAGTTCTGTAACAGCTGGAGGGCCACGAGTCTGAGATCCCTGGTCTAACGTATGTGGGGAGCTCCCGACTCTCCCTCTTCTATTCGCCAGGGAGATAAGCCAGAAGTGCCCCCCATAACTTTTTCTATTTACACCTATGGAGCTGTGTTGAGGGGCGATCTGTAACTTTTATTGATGCAATTTTGGGTTGTGTGTGACTTTTTGCTCACTTTTTATTCAATTTGGGAGAAGATGAAGTGACGAAAAAACAGCGATTCGGTCATTTTGATTGTTTGTTCCATTACATCCATATTCGCCGCATGTAATGAATATTTTTATATTTTAATAGTACTGGCATTTTGGGATGCAGTAATGCCTATGATGATTATTGCGGAAAGACGGGTGAGATGATATATATGTATTTCCACACACACAATGTATATATACTTTTTTTTAAATTGTTAAAACATTTTTTTATTTATTTTATATTTTACCCCCCCAGGGAACATGAACTTGGCATAATCAGATTGCCTTTTCCACGCTCTGTATATTCCAAAGCAGTGGTGCCACCTGCAGGCCTGCATTGGAATGTATCTGTAATAGGCCTGGTAGCCTTGTATAGGCTCAGGCCTATCACCACTAAGGAACACATTCCCGATCTCAGTGCAGGAAGGCATTCCAGCCTTGGGATTGCAGTGCGCTCAGGTTTTTCCGCTCTCAGATACCTTCATCACATTTGACCAGAGCATCTGAGGGGTTAATAATCTGCAATTGGCATTATCTCCGATCGCAGACATTAGTCCCCGAGTGTCTGCTGTGTAAAACGGAACAGGCACCATCTTTATAGAGACCACTGAGGATAGGCCAACAGTATTCAAATCCTTGAATACTTCTTTAACTCCTTGATGACATCTGCCTTACATGTACTGATAGCCTATCTTCTGTACAGGCCATCAATATCTGATCGGCAGAGGTCCAGGATCCTGCATACCACAGATCAAGTGCTCCAGAGTAGCCCCGGCACTGAAACTAAACAGCTCCAACTATTGCTCAGTGGTTGGAGCTGGTAACTGCAGTGTCGCTATGGAACCAGCTCTGTCCACTCCCCAATGGAAGGAACTGTGTAGCTCCAAGGCTACTCAGGAACAACTAATCAAACTGGGTTGCAGGGTGTCAGCCCCAATCCCCCCCACCCCCACCCCGGGTGGATCAGATATTGACAGTCTGACCTGAGGACTGGCCACCAATAAGAAAATCCTGGAATACCCCTTTAACCAAGTGTGAAAAGTAGCTAACTGGAGGGGGAAAGGCTGCTTTAGATGGTGATATCTCCTCAATGGTAGCAGCTAGAAACATGCAATGAAAGCTGACAGTCCAGGCTTTCATACAAGACCAATATGACAGCTAAAGTCCAAGCATCAGAGGAGAAATCACTGTTAGAAATCAAATCGGGAATAATCGCAAGTAAAACTTGTTTTTACTTTCGCTTTCAGCTGCATTTACAGCATCCCGATTTCTATCAGTGATATCTTTCTCGGTCCTGAACATATTGCTGTCATTGGTATTGTCTGAAAGCTTGGAATGTCTGCTTTCAAATAAGATCAGTTTCATGTTTCTAACTGCTACCATTCAGTAGGTAGCAGCATCTAAAGCAGCCCTCCCCCGTCCAGTTAGCTACTTTTCCCACTGCTGAAGCTCCACACTGGCAAAAACAGTTAGGGGGTTAATCTGAAACTGTTTGTTATTTTTCATGATGATGGAATCACCTTATTAGCATGAGAAATGTCCAATCATGATTACATATACTACAGAGATTATAGACGAGGAGGGATCGGAGCTCTACGTTAACCGGGATTAACCGTCGGGAGACAAAAACATCCATCTATAAAGCCACATTAATGCCTCGCCCTCATCAGGAATACTGCACACACTCCATTCACTGCGGCTAATATTCCAGCAGCTGCAGTCATTACTTTTGATTATTCACTAAAGCGGCGCGCACAGTAGATTGATCATGATGGCCGCTATCATGTTTCCCGTTACTGGACATCGATAAAACCCGCGCTGTTTTCTCACATTACTGGAGACGGTTTTTAATTTGGTTGTTTGTACTTGGTCAGTAAAATGTGATGACTGAATACGTCTTATTAGAGTCACATCGGGGAGTGCGGGTGCAGTCTATTAGAAAGAAAGTATATCTTTAGGGCGTGACCACACAGCGCGGCCGTATGGGTACGGCTGGCTCCCAGCCGTCCCGGATCCAGCGGGACAGTCCCGGATTGCAGTGGCTGTCCCGGTACGGTGGAGGTATGTCCCGGTTTCTGGCAGCTGTCCCTGCGTCCATAGGACGCAGACACAGTTGCCTGTATTGTGATGAAGCAGAGAGCCGGCGTCGGCTCATTACTTCATCCATCATCCCTCCCGTCCTCCCTGCCGCTCTCCGTACCTCTGGTCCGTACCCTCCAGCCGATGTCCTGCTGCTGATGCTGCTAGGAAGGTAAGTATGGGGTGTTTATTTTTTTAACTTTCTGTGGGGCCCAACATATTACTGGGGGGCACAGTGGGGGCATATTACGGGGGACACATTACTGGGGGACACAATGTGGGCATATTACAGGGGGGCGCAATATGGACATATTACTGGGGGGCGCAATATGGACATATTACTGGGGGGCGCAATGTGGGCATATTACTGGGGGGCACAGCTGGGCATATTACTGGAGGCACAATGTGGGCATAATACTGGGGGGCATAGCTGGGCATATTACTGGGGGCACATAACTGGGGAATAATTACTATGTGGGGCAGTAAAGGGACTGGGTGGGATTATGTGTATAGTTATGTCTTGGGAGGAGTTAGAGGCGTGGCCAAGTGATGGAAAAATGTGTCCCTCTTTGTTCATTTACAAAGTTGGAAAGACCTCACTGTTTTGTGGGTCTGCATTGTTAATAGCTGCTCGGTCATTTGCAATGCAAGACGACTAAACAGTGAGGTCTTCATTAGTTAACAAGAGCCAGCTGCGGCCTCAATGGTTGAGCGGTACTTGATGCAACGCAGTCGTCATGCCGTCTGGTCGTACCCTCACAGTGAAGAGTTCTGTAATTCTTTCATACACCTAGGGGGAGATTTATTTAAGGGGTTCTCTGGGCTTTTCATGAAATCCCACCATCTTCTGTTACTTTGGTTACAACTTACCGGTCAATTGTGACACTGATGCCACCGTCTCCTTCGCGCTTAGACGGGCCGTGGCCTCTTCCACTCGAGTCCCGACCGGACATATTCAGTTGCATACACAGTATACACAGCTGAACTGGAAGTATCGGAAAAATATTCGGTCGGGACCTAAGTGGAAGAGCCCACAGGGAGTCTGGGTGCAATGGAGACGGCGACGTGACGGACAGGTAAGGCCTGTTTCACAATGGCGTTACTTAGTGCGTAGGGTTGCACCGGGTATTGAACTTTCGATATCCAATTGATACTTTTGCACCTGGATCAATCTGATATCGGAATTTTCCAATACTAGGCTGTGCCGCCCTTTGCCATTTTTTAGTCACCTTGGCCTCCCAAAAACAAGGATAAGACTGTTCTATTATGGGCTGAAGGTCCCAAAAAGTGCGGAATGCACGTGGCTTTTTGGTGTTTTATTTTTCTTTCGTGTGATATCAAATGGTATTTTGGTATCGTGACAACCCTATTAGTGCGTGCAGCGGTATTTGTCCAGCTGCCTTTTGGCATATTTGCCATGCTGCAGCCAGATCTCCACTGGTCACCATTATAGTGAATGGGGCCAGACAGACTTCCGGCAGCGCAAAGATACGCATGGTAGTTACGGATCCGGCAGGCGGTTCAGGCTGTAGGAACCAGTAAAGTGTGAAACTGGCCTCGGTATGACCAAACTATCTTTCCGGACCGAAGGTACCGGGATTTTACGAAAAGCCTGGAGAATCCCTTTAAAGGGGGAACAGTCAGCTCCAAAACACTCCTCAAACTAGAGTATACGCTGTACAGTATAAGTGATGGCGAGTGTAATTTTCATCTTCATACTCACTTGCTGTGCTCCCACTAACCAGCACAATGCATTGAGAGGACTCCTCTACGAGTCCTCTCCATTATCTGCATGAGCTCAGGAGTCCTCTCAATGCATTTTACCACCGGTTTGTGGGAGCACAGCGAGTATGAAGATAAAGATGACATAATCCGATTCAGCGTCACTTACGCTATACTCCACTTACCCTGGTTTGGGGCCGACAAACTCTTTTTAAGACTGGCGTTGCAAGCTGGAGCAAAGTGTGCCAAATCGGCCTCATCTTTCTGGTTGTCTTGTGAAATCTACACAAGAAAATTGATGCCAATTTCTGGGGTGAGTTACGATAAATCTACTGGGCTGTGGGAAGCCACGCCCCTCCCACTAAGCCCCACCCGCCCCAGGAAGAAAAAAAAGTGCAGAATTGCAAAACGTTGAACAATTCTGCAAAAAATGGTGACTTTTGTATGCCAGAAAATTGGCGTAAATGGATTAATAAAATTCTTCCTCAGTATTTAAGTTCTTCATAATTATAAGATCTATGCTTGCTGTCAGTGAATGGAAACACTCAGATTCGTGGACTGAAATTCATACTCGGGGTTTGCCATCATGCATCAGGGTTGGCTTTTTAATTCTTTCCAAACATCTGCTTGAAGTCACTGAATTGGAACCTGCTCGCCTTGCGTCCAGAGGCTGAAAAGCCCTACAGACCTTGTACTTGTCACTGCTGAGGGTTTGCTACCATTGTATCCGGTCTAGGCAGCACCGATATCTCATATCCTGATACTTTGCTGCAGTATATCAGGGCAGAGAAGTCTGCGTAGCTCACAAAGCATTGCCTAGACTGGATACCCAGGCATATTGGGTTTGTACAGTTTTCGTTCACTGACAGCAAGCAATGATCGTAAGAAGGGTGAAGAATTGAAATAAAAAGTTGAATTTAACTTGGCATAAAACCGGAAAACCACTTTAAATGTGCAGAAAATGCGGAAACCGGAATCTGCTGGAAACCACTCGCGTCCGCTTAACTACAAGAACGCGATCAGTGTAATATAATGTATTTGGTTCGAAACCATTCCCTGAAGACAGATTAAAAATTAATCTGTTTTTCCAGAAAGCGTTGCAGAGACGAGTTTGTCATTTTTTTAGCCCCCACAACAATCCTGAAATGAAATAAAACAGATTAAGCGTCGGCGCCGTTCTCTCTAATGTTCATCTCCTGCGATAAATGTTCATTTTCCACCGTGAAATTATTTTACCAAATTCCTTTGCAAATATCGTAAAACTTGAGGAGGCGAGCCCGGCCGTCCAGCCGCGGAGACTTTGCCTTAATGCTCCGAGCTTGTTGTGATCGCTTGATTCTCCTTAATATAAACGGCGGCGGCGAGGGATGAGCGGCGCCACATGTTTTCCCGGTCAGATGTTGTCGCTTAATGAAAACGTCTGTACTTGGTAATGAGTTGATGCGTTTAATTCCACTCCGTGGGGGATCGCTAATGAATTGTGTGAACTGACACACTCCCGCATCACATGGTCATGTCTTTATCCTCTCGAAGCATCGTCTTAGGCGTGCTCGTACTAGTTGGCGGTGCTGTGTACGGTTTTCTGTCCTCTCAGTACTCAGATGGAACGGTCATTATAAACAATACTTTCCTATGTACCCTCTGCACACAGCATACGTGTACTGATGTTAGCCTATAGAAGTCAATGGACTGAATTTAAAGGGGCCAATCCTCGGGATAGGTCATCAACATGAGATCTGCTGAGGCACCCAGGCCGATCCGCTGTCTGAGGAAGCTGGAGCTCTGACAAGGATCGAGGCCTCCTGTCAGCTTACTGAGCACAGCGCTATGCTTTCGATAGCGGTTAGTGGTTGGTATTACAGCCTACTTGAATGGGAATGAGCGGCGCCTAGGTCATGTGACTAATGAACGTGATGTCACTGGCCTAGGATGAGGCCTAAGCGCCCGCGCAATGCCACGGCCTCTTCATACAGCTGAGCGGCGTCAGAGCCCCACCTTTCTAACGCTGAGGACCTATCCTGAGGATAGCCTATCAATATCAAAATCCCAAAGAACTTTCTGTGTTTGCACAGTTCACCTTTAGCTTCGTTAAAGGGCATCTGTCAGCAGTTTTGTACCTATGACACTGGCTTTCCTGTTACATGTGCACTTGGCAGCTGAAGACCTCTGTGTTGGTCCCATGTTCATATGTGCCCCCATTGCTGAGAAAAATGATGTTTTATTATATGCAAATGAACCTCTAGGTGCAACGGGGGTGTTGTCATTACACCTAGAGGCTCTGCTCTCTCTGCAACTGCAGATCCCTCTGTAATTTGATTGACAGGACCAGGCAGTGAGAACATTATAATGCCTGGCTCTATCAAAGTGGAGAGTTTCAGAGAAAGCAGAGCCTCTAGGTGTAATGGTAACGCCCCCGTTGCCCCTAGAGGCTCATTTGCATATATTAAAACATCTTTTTTTTCAGTAATGCGGGCACATATGAACATGGGACCAACACAGATGCCTTCAGCTGCCAAGCGCACATATAACAGGTCAGCCAGTGTCATAGGTACAAAACTGATGAAATTCAGTCTGTTCTACAATGATGAGCTGCAGGATCGATGCCGATCGCTTGATTGCTGGTTTCATCTTCAGCAGTGATCAGATACACGAGCGGAGGATGCATCACGCCTCCTCTCCCAGCAGTATAACTCCGCGGCTGTTCACTTGAACGCGGCATTTATCAGCCCATCTCAGGACGACGCTGGTTAAATGCGACATTCCCACAGTCAACCAGTATGAAGGCCGAGCGGCTGCGGAGAACAATTACACGGTGAAGTATCTCTCCAGGTTTAAAAAAAAAAAATAGGCAGCGGAGAGGAGCCCCGAATGTGGGGAACAGGTGCACAAGTGCCATCCACATAATGCTGCGCTGCGCACGCTCCTGTGAGTGGGGATCTAATCATTTCAAAGCACTTTGGCAGGTAAGTATCTGGAAGCATCTTAAAGTGATTATATGCTGGAGATAATAGGCCGGAGAGGCTAATCATTTAATCCTCTAAGAAGTGCGATCCTGAAGATCCATGCCCGGCATGCCGACACTGCCGAGGGAAATTAACTGGGAGCTCCGAAATACAAAGGGAAGGGGGCCATGCCATTACGGGGGGGTGCATGGTCGTAACACGACTATGATACATGTGATATCACAGGTCGGTTCCGGCAGACCCCCCCCCCATCCCGCATTGGTTAACGATGACAATGACATTAAAAACTTGATACCAATATCTTGTTTCTATCCTCCCACAATTTCATGCTGTGGAGGAGTCCCTTATCAGGTAGTAGCCCATGTCATGATCTTAACGGTTCATAAACGGAATGCCCGAATTGCAGTAAAGACCGACACTCATGCATGCTAAGAATTTGGAGAAAAGAACTAGAAGGCTGGCAGCAGGGGGGAAGGACCCCTGTGGGAATTAGAGATTGTTACCCTTCTTCTATGACCTAAACAGGTGCATACTTCTATTTCAGCAACTTGTACTAGTGACGTCAATGACATTATACTGATTTCTGGTGACGCGGTGTGACAACCACAATGGCCGCCAGCGGGAAGTGACATTGGGGCAAATTTATCAAGTTTGCCTGGGTGTAAAATTAGACTGGAGTATTTCATTTGTCCGTCTTTCTTTTGCAGAGTATTTATTAAAGGGGTATTCCCATCTTAGACAATGGGGGCATATCGCTATTGTCTTAAAGGTGCGGGTCCCAGTATGTATATATATATATATATATATATATATATATACACTCACCGGCCACTTTATTAGGTACACCATGCTAGTAACGGGTTGGACCCCCTTTTGCCTTCAGAACTGCCTCAATTCTTCGTGGCATAGATTCAACAAGGTGCTGGAAGCATTCCTCAGAGATTTTGGTCCATATTGACATGATGGCATCACACAGTTGCCGCAGATTTGTCGGCTGCACATCCATGATGCGAATCTCCCGTTCCACCACATCCCAAAGATGCTCTATTGGATTGAGATCTGGTGACTGTGGAGGCCATTTGAGTACAGTGAACTCATTGTCATGTTCAAGAAACCAGTCTGAGATGATTCCAGCTTTATGACATGGCACATTATCCTGCTGAAAGTAGCCATCAGATGTTGGGTACATTGTGGTCATAAAGGGATGGACATGGTCAGCAACAATACTCAGGTAGGCTGTGGCGTTGCAACGATGCTCAATTGGTACCAAGGGGCCCAAAGAGTGCCAAGAAAATATTCCCCACACCATGACACCACCACCACCAGCTTGAACCGTTGATACAAGGCAGGATGGATCCATGCTTTCATGTTGTTGACGCCAAATTCTGACCCTACCATCCGAATGTCGCAGCAGAAATCGAGACTCATCAGACCAGGCAACGTTTTTCCAATCTTCTACTGTCCAATTTCGATGGGCTTGTGCAAATTGTAGCCTCAGGTTCCTGTTCTTAGCTGAAAGGAGTGGCACCCGGTGTGGTCTTCTGCTGCTGTAGCCCATCTGCCTCAAAGTTCGACATACTGTGCGTTCAGAGATGCTCTTCTGCCTACCTTGGTTGTAACGGGTGGCAATTTGAGTCACTGTTGCCTTTCTATCAGCTCGAACCAGTCTGCCCATTCTCCTCTGACCTCTGGCATCAACAAGGCATTTCCGCCCACAGAACTGCCGCTCACTGGATGTTTTTTCTTTTTCGGACCATTCTCTGTAAACCCTAGAGATGGTTGTGCGTGAAAATCTCAGTAGATCAGTAGTTTCTGAAATACTCAGACCAGCCCTTCTGGCACCAACAACCATGCCACGTTCAAAGGCACTCAAATCACCTTTCTTCCCCATACTGATGCTCGGTTTGAACTGCAGGAGATTGTCTTGACCATGTCTACATGCCTAAATGCACTGAGTTGCCGCCATGTGATTGGCTGATTAGAAATTAAGTGTTAACGAGCAGTTGGACAGGTGTACCTAATAAAGTGGCCGGTGAGTGTATATATATATAAAATGGAGGGGGAGCGCTGCCCCTGGAGGGTCCGGCCACCACCAGGCGCAGCTCCCCCGCTGCTGCCATAGAAATGAATGAGAACGCACTGCGCATGCGCGGCCACCGCTCCCATTCATTTCTATGTAGCCGAAAGAAATAGCCCAGCCAGCACTCGGCTATTTTCGGCGGCCCCATAGAAATGAATGGAGGGTGGCTGCGCATGCGCAGTGTGCCCTCCATTACTTTGGGGGCTCCATTTTTGATATAGGTGCAGGTCCCACTGCGATATGTCCCCATTGTCTAAGATGAGAATACCCCTTTAATGGTAGAGGGCTCCACATAATAGAAACTTTGACTTCTAGAGTTGGAGGAATCATGGACGGGTCAATCCGTGGACTGCCAGTAGGAATTTCGGAAATCCCGGTAATGCAAGACAGGCTTGTGCGCTTTCGCTATGTGTCCAGATATGACCGGTAGGACGCCTACATTAACCCCCCGCTTCAGTGGCTGCTCAGCCTCCAGGCACCTCCTGTGGCGAATCTCCTGCCGGCTATCTCTCCACTAGACTGCATTGTTTCCCAGTGTTCGGCAAGTCAGATTAATTACACAGCTCATTTTGTTTGTTTCTCTGTTACTGAATACAAGAGACGCCGTATCTCGTACGGATAAGGACGCTTGACAATACAGCCTTTAGATGCCGCGCGCACATTAAGTAATTGACTTCTCTCCCAGGGACCAATTATAAATCAGTAGGGAGAATGGCTCCTAATCAAGTGAAACTTAACACAGTCGCTGCTGGAAACGATACGGGATGAGCAGAACGAGTGGTTAAAAGCAGGTAAACGGATAATCCATGAAAAATGCAGGAGGTCACGGGACAAAAAATATAAAAAACTATGCAGTCAGTTTATAGACTGTGGAGAATGGACCTAGTTCAACATTCACAAATTCAGTCGCAGATATTAAAGGGGTTCTCCGGGATTTTAATATTGATATTATTTGCTATGTCTATGGCAAAGCAGCAGCAGAGCAGGAAGAGAGAAGGGAAACAGCACGTGCACATTGCATGCCGTCTCCTCGTACCGCTGGTCGGCGGGGGTGCCGGGTGTCGGACTCCCGCCGATCCTGAGGATAGGTCATCAATATTAAAATCCCAGAAAACCCTTTAAAATGAAATGGTCTCACTTGCAGGTGATGCTGGAAAGATTTCCAGATCTTAAAGAAACACTTCCACAAAAAGTTTTATTCTCTGATGTAATCTGTAGAGAAGGTACCATAATCTTCTTATCAGTGACTGTACTTGTGAGTTATAACCTCCCTTCTGATCCTCAGTTGTGTCATGTGACCAGCACTCTGACTCTCCAAATAACACAGCATCTTATGTGTGAACAGAAAGCCAGCTTCTCTATGCAGAGCTGCACTCACTATTCTGCTGCTGCAGTCACTGTGTACATACATTACATGACTTATCCTGTACTAATCCTGAGTTACATCCTGTATTATACTCCAGAGCTGCACTCACTATTCTGCTGGTGCAGTCACTGTGTACATACATTACTTATCCTGTACTGATCCTGAAATACATCCTGTATTATACTCCAGAGCTGCACTCACTATTCTGCTGGTGCAGTCACTGTGTACATACATTACTTATCCTGTACTGATCCTGAAATACATCCTGTATTATACTCCAGAGCTGCACTCACTATTCTGCTGGTGCAGTCACTGTGTACATACATTACTTATCCTGTACTTATCCTGAGTTACATCCTCTATTATACTCCAGAGCTGCACTCACTATTCTGCCGGTGCAGTCACTGTGTACATACATTACTTATCCTGTACTGATCCTCAGTTACAGCCTGTATTACACTCCAGAGCTGCACTCACTATTCTGCTGGTGTAGTCACTGTGTACATACATTACTTATCCTGTACTGATCCTGAGTTACATCCTGTATTATACTCCAGAGCTGCACTCACTATTCTGCTGGTGCAGTCACTGTGTACATATATTACTTATCCTGTACTGAACCTGAGTTACATCCTGTATTATACTCCAGAGCTGCACTCACTATTCTGCTGGTGCAGTCACTGTGTACATACATTACTTATCCTGTACTGATCCTGAGTTACATCCTGTATTATACTCCAGAGCTACACTCACTATTCTGCTGGTGCAGTCACTGTGTACATACATTACTTATCCTGTACTGATCCTGAGTTACATCCTGTATTATACTCCAGAGCTACACTCACTATTCTGCTGGTGCAGTCACTGTGTACATACATTACTTATCCTGTACTGATCCTGAGTTACATCCTGTATTATACTCCAGAGCTGCACTCACTATTCTGCAGCTCAGGATCTAAAATCCCCCCCCCCCCCCCCGTGTTCCCATTCTGTTCAGTATCAGCCCTAATGATCTGCACGCTTTGTACACTCACCTCATACCGCTCTATGTGTACGGTCAGGCTGTGACATTAAGATTTACAGTCAGTCCTCTGTTATCAGCCCTGCTCTGATGTAAAACACCCAACTATCCATGAAAGTTTCCTCCTCTCAGCGAGTTTGCTTTGCTGCACACACTCAGCACGTGAGAGACTGTGCCCGGGAGGCTTTGTGGCGTCCGTCCGCTGACACGTTTCTCGAGCCATATGGCAGAGATATTTTTTTTTATTTTTTTTAGAGTCATATTTTGTTTGGTTGTCAGAAAGCTGAGAATACGAAGTGTTGCCGTTTATTGCTTCACACGTTAGCGGGGGATGATTCCATGATCCCTGCTGGGGAGGGGGATCTTTTCTCAAAATTGTGCAAAAAAATAAAAAAAGAGGAAAAGTGATAAAAAGAAATAGATGCGACTGACAACCGCAATGCAGAGCAGTGGCGGGCTCTCCCAGATGTCACTTACATTTAATGCAAAGGGGGTCACTGTCCCCCCCTCCTCCCATGTCCTTACTGGTCCCAGCTTTTCCAGAAAGGGATTTTAAGAGGGTTCTGGTTAAAGGGGTTATTCGACCCCAGAAATGCCCCCCCATAGGTTCGGGTCCCTCACACACAATGTGCTTCCCTCGCTCCCCGGCACCTGCGTCACTTCTGATGCCCGGACGGCCCCCGCTGCATCTCTACGGGGGTCGGGATGGGACGAGCATGGGTGACAGGGACAAGCCTCCCTAGCGTCACCCGCGATGCCCTTCTGATGTCTCTCTAGCATTGCGGGTGACGCTGATCGTGTGCCACAGCAGAATCTTCTTCTCCGTAAGCACCTCTTTTGGGGGATTGGCTGGGTACCTGGTGACCAAAGGTCTTTTCTCTATACAAGTCTACAACAGGGTTGTGCCTGTTTCAAGCACAACCCTTTAAAGGGGTATTCCCATCTTAGACAATGGGGGCATATCGCTAAGACCCACTGCTGGGACCTGCACCTATATTGAGAACAAAGCCCCCAAAGTAAAGGAGGGCGCACCGCGCATGCGCATCCACCCTCCATTCATTTCCATGGGAGCAGCGGGGGAGCGCCTGGAGGACCCCAGATTTCCCAGGGTCCGGCCACCACCAGGCACAGCGGTCCCCCCTCTGATCTCGATATAGGTGCGGGTCCCAGCGGTGGAACCCGCACCTATAAAACAATGGGGGCATATCCTGGGACCCGCACCTATATAGAGAACGTAGCCCTCAAAGCGAAGGAGGGCGCACTGCGCATGCGCAGCCGCCCTCCATTCATTTCTATGGGACCACCGAAAATAGCCAAGCACTGGCTCTGCTATTTCCGTCCGCTCCATAGAAATGAATGGAAGCAGTGGCCACGTATGCGCAGTGCACTGCCATTCATTTCTGTGGGAGCAGCGGAGAGCTGCACCTGGTGGTGGCCGCACCCCATGAAATCCGGGGTCCTCCAGGCACAGCGCTCCCCGCTCAGTTCTCGATATAGGGTGGACCCGCACCTATCAGACAATGGCAGCATATCCTAGCGATATGCCCCCATTGTCTAAGATGGGAATATCCCTTTAAGGTGAGCCTCCAATCTCCTCACTTTCTGATTATATTTTATCGAATGCACTATCCTATTGTGCGCCCTTTCTTTCTTTCTCTCTAACATTGAGCGAAATTTCGATACGCCTGCATACAGAACATGGTGTAGAGAGGAACAGGGAAGAGGATGAAGGACCACATTCTCAGGACTGGTCGACACCCCCCCCCCCTCCACTCACTCACCGTATGCAATCACTCTGAAAAATGTAATACCATATGATATAATACAAAATAACACCACGTAATATGTAATATAAACCGTCTGCTGCACCCCTTTCCTTTTATTTCCTACAAGCTGTGACGGCGGGAGGTCATTAGCAGCATCAATGACAAAACCGCGAGGAAGGTCACGGAGAAAACGGCTAGGACGCGGGCGGCAGTCGTATCTGTGAAAAGAGCAAACTGTTTTCATCAAACAGACGGCAGGGTTTCCAGGAGGTTGCACGGCATCTGATTCCCTTCACAGGCCTGAGAAGTGTGGAAATGTAACGCGTGACTGATAGCGGCGGCGCTGGACCTGTGCGGACTCATTAGCATATAATGAGCTGAACACAAGTGCAGTGCTACAGAGTGTCGGTGGAGCTGGCACGGGCAGGAACACCGGGACGGATCAGTGGGGCGCATGCACTGACAGAAGGAGCAAGGACTATATATCTGCGCTAGTATTTCCTTCCCTCTGAATGTGTGTTAATCTATTCCGACAGATGACAGGCGTAGTCTTTACCCAGTGGGCAACTATTTAATTGCTTCCTAACCTCCAGGGGCACAGCGTCCGCCTTCACCAGATTTCTGGTAGTCTATACATGGCTGGCACTGACACAACACAGCGTCTCCGGCCACTTGGAAGTATGGGGAAGAAATCGCGCACCAGATGGATGGTTATGGACGACGATGACAGAATTATTCAAGGTCGTTACTAAACTGATGAGAATCTTTCTTCTAGATAAATATAAAACGGGGGAATTTATCATTTATTGATGTTTTATACAGCAGTCAATACAAATGCAGTCTCTTAAAGGGGTTTTCCCATCTCAGAAAATGGGGGCATATCGCTAGGATATGCCCCATTGTCTGATAGGTGCGGGCCCCACCTCTGGGACCCTCACCTATATCAAGAACAGAGCGGGGAAATGAACAGAGGGCGCACTGCACATGCGCAGCCGCCCTCCATTCATTTCTATGGGGCCATAAAAATAGCCGAGCACTAGCTTGGCTATTTCCGTCGGCTCCATAGAAATTAATGGGAGCGGTGGCCGCGCACGCACGGTGTGCTCCCATTCATTTCTATGGTGGTGGCCAGACCCCAGGAAAACCGGGGTCCTCCAGGCACAGCGCTCCCCGCTCTGTTCTCCATATAGGTGAGGGTCTCAGTGGTGGGACCCGCACCTATCAGACAAAGGGGGCATATCCTAGCGATATGCCCCCATTGTCTATGATGGGACTACCCCTTTAAAGCATCAGCCACCATGATCAACCTTATTGAACCAGGCATACGGCTTGGTAGGGTTGACCGTGACGAGTTTAACGCTGCCTCCCTTTCTGTAATCGGATGTTGCATTGAAGAGAAAGACTAACTTTTATTAATATGCTAATAAGGTGCTCGGAGCACCAAGAGGCAGACAGGGCCACTCAAGCACCATTTTACCGCCTCCCTCGTCGCCACTCCTCCTCTCACACTGATTGACAAGGCCAGGCATCTTCCCTGCTCATATGTCTGGCTCTGATATCATGCGCTGGTGAGCTTACAATCGGCGCTTGCGCAGCTAATCTAATTCAGCTGATTCTGCGCAGAGATTTGAACTGCACATGCGCCGATTATAATGTTGCAGGAACACGAACGAGATTTCAGGGTCAGCCAACAGAGCAGTGGGGAGGCCGGGTCCTGTCAACCAGGGTGGGAGTGGGTAGAGGTAACGTCGGAGAAGAGGAGGTGAAGTGATCTCCAAGGGGCTAGGCACACCCATTAATGCTCCGGGCACTTCATCAGCATATTAAAGGGGTTTTCTGGGAATACTGCTTCTGCTACTAAAATAGTCATACTTACCTGTTCCCTGCACACTGGCTCCCACGTGTCCATCTTACGGTCCACAGCTTATTTAGTTCTGGCCAGACACGGTCGTCTGTTCTGCTGCAGCCAACCCTTGGCTTCAGCAGTGCCATGTCCACAGGTGACCTGGACAAACTTTCCTGCAACGGAATATCCAATTGCAGAAAGGAAGGTAGCGTTGAAGCCAGAATGATCAACCCGACCAGGCAGTATGCCTGGTTTAAAAGGGTTGATCATGGTGCCACATGCTCCTTAATAGGGGCGCATCTTCTGGTAATCCGTGCCCAAAATCTCGTGGCTGTAAATCTCATGGCGTTAGAATTTATGCAGTTTCGGAAATAAAAGGAAATCTGTCCGTCTGCTAAACCCTGCCCACCTCTTCCAAAAGTGGCGAGAGTGGTATACAAAATGAAAAAAGTTGTGTGTTGTTTTTTTTTTTAATTATTACTTATTTTATCTGTTGCTGGGCGAAAGATAATCTGAGAAAGGACCAGGGTTGTCCCAATACCAACATTTTGATTGCATTTTAATACCATAAAAAAGTATTGTGATACTTGATACCATGCAAAAGAAAAATAAAACACCAAAAAATCTTGTTTTGGAAAGTCCGGCCATATATTTTTTTTTTCATGTTTTTTAATTTTTTTTCTCTGCTATGGCATTCGCCGCATAGGAGATATTTTTATATTTTTTAATATTTTAATAGTTCTGACTTTTTTGGACGCAGCGATTTTTTATTGTTTATATATTTTTATATGTAAAATTAGGAAAGGGGATGATTTAAACTTTTAATATTTTGGTGGTTTTTTAAAAAAAACTTTTTATTTAATAACTACTAGCCACCTTGGCTGAGGGCGGTACGCCATGTTTTCTAAAAGCCCAGTAGTGCAGACTAGAAAACAGCAAATCCCAGTATCGAATCGATCCAAGTGCAAAAGTATTGATTGGGTATTGAACGTTTGATACCTGGTGCAACCCTAGAAAGGACAATGCTGAAGTGTATGATGGCCCCATATAGGATACAGGAACTACGTAGATAAACATGGCGTCCATCATATGCACTACAGGGGTTGTCACCCAGCTTTCCCAAAACCTTGCGTGTAAAATCTGCCTGGCTATATACAGATACGTCCTCTGCTCCTATACTGCTGGTAATCTCCCAACTTTCCCAGTAATGGATATAACTGGGAAAGGGGCAATATACTTGTGCACAATAAGTTCTATTTCCATCAAATTCGAGACTTCCCAACGCTTCTGATGGGGGGCAGCTAAAGGCTCATGGACCCTGGTGCAAGAGTTCAGCTTGGGCCCCCCTTCCCTCAGTGCTTTGTGGCCAGGGGCGCACATAGCCTTCATGCTGCCTGAGGCAAAAATTTGAAGCGGCACCCCCCCCCCCCCCATGCCAAATTCTTGACCTAACCCTGACCCTTCCCTAAAGCCAGAGATGTAACCTGACCAGCATGCACTTTCTATGATACTGGTGTCTTCTTATGTGGCACAAGGGTCTTTGGGCCCCCCCGGGCTCCTGGGCCTGGTAGCGACTGCTACCTTTGCACCCTCTATAGCTACGTCCCTGATGGTAGGTGCTATCATTGTCAGGTGTCAACCAATGGACGACAAGTTGTACAGATAAAACCCTGCCCTGTGCTATTCATATATTTCAGTGCAAGATCGACACACCGCTCCAATAGACGCAGCGCCTCGCGCCTTGGCGATGCCTCGGCCAGTCAAGTAAGGTTGTCTCCTTCCAGAAAATGGCTGCATCTACCTGAGAGTAGGAGATAAATGAGCTGTAAATGGCAGCCAGTTCAGCCGTTGTTCTCCATTTTATTTATTAATTTATTATTTTTTTTTTTGCAGTGCGAAAAAATAAAAGAAGTTCATAAATGTTGTATGAGGAAGACGCGCAGAGGAGCGAATAACCTGCGCCAATGATTAATTGTCTGGTGATGAAAGGCTGGGAAGACAGCTGCTTAAGCCGGAGCAACAAAGAAGAAAATCGTCTGACGGAATCACCAGAGGTGAAACGCGCTGCTCTGTGTATGTGGTTTCCATGGGAACCGGCGCTGGGAGATGAGCGCAGGAGATTCATTCCGCTCTGTCGTACAGGTTCATAAATCTAAACTTGCAGAGGGAGCGCGGTATCAGCGCGCCCCCATTGTCGGACGCCGCGCCTCGTTTGGCTACTGCTTCTAATTACAGCAGAGCGGCACGAAACAATGAGGTCGTTATTAGCGGACAATGAAGTGAAATAATTGGAGGCGCACCTGCCATCTGACCCCCGTGTTTATCTAATGCGGAACAGAAGCCGCCGGGATGGACCGAGAGGAGATAATAGAAGGCAATAACCGTGCAATAAAAAAGCAGGAGCGCGCGCTGGCTTCCGAGCCTGCTAATCAACGCGCAATAAAAAGCGCCATTTCCAGTTTGGCCAGTCGCATTTATTACGTTCCAGGGGCCGGCTGGACGGGACGTGTCTGTTCGGATTTGGCCGCTTCTCTGGGGCTCGGCGGCAGATGTAGCAATTACCTTAGGGTTTTATTTCTAATGCAGGAGGTTTGTAATAGCGCGCGCTTGGGTACTAAACGCTTTTCGACCACCTCCTGTGTTTCTGTCTGGGTTCATAATTCCGCAGCAACTAGTCTGATCGCCTGGCTGGAATTTTCAGCCGCAAGTTAGAAGTGATAAACGGGAGAGGACAGACTGGAATGTTAAAATCGGCTCGTCGCTACAGATGTCACTGCATATAATGGAAGCAACTGTATCATATTCCATAAATCATCCGTAAATGCTATTCTCATTGTCAGTGCTGCAGTTACATACGCGGAGCCTGAGCAGATAGGAAATATCCTTGCTCGTTACATAAATGGTAGGCATTTTTTGCACACTCTCTTTTAGAGCATAGGCAGGTAACACAGGAGTGGTCCCCCACAGTCAGGGCTCATCCACACGGCCATTGCCCGAACCGTGCCCGTATTGCAGCCTGCAAACACTTGAATGGGCCTGAAATTTGGAAGGTGCTTCCGTGGTGTTCCGTGCCTCCGCACCCCCCCCAAAAAAAAAAAGTTCTATTTTTTTGCAGTGTGGATAGATCATGGACCCATTCAAGTTAAATGGGTCTGTATCCGTCTGCGGAAACCATACAGATGCTGGCCGTGCATTGGGGACCGCAAATTACGGTCCCCGATGCATGAAAGGGTCAGCACACATTCGTGTGCATGAGCCATTACCCAGAACAGAATTGGGGAGTCGTCTAATGCATCCTCTGCAGGGTAAATGAATGCTTAGAAGCCAAATATTCCAATGATAAAAGCGGATTCCTAGATGCCCTAATGACTGGACTCAAACTAAGGCCCCTTGCAGACGAGCGTGTCATGCATCGAGTTTGCAACGCAGCTCCCGGCCTGACCTCCCAGCACTGACGGGGTCACATAGTATTATATTGATTTATGATGCTATGTAACCCTTACAGTTCTGGAATGTATTAGATGACACTGACATAATGCTGTTAGTGTTATCCAATACATTCCAGAACTGTAAGGGTTACATAGCATCATAAATCAGTAAAATGCTATGTGACCCAGTCAGTGCCGGGAGTTCAGGCCAAGAGCGGCGATGCGGACTCGCAGCGTGACCCACGCTCGTCTGCAAGAGGCCTAAAGGGGTTGTCCAGGATTAGAAAAACATTTTTTTCCAAAAACTGTGCCACCCCTGCCCATGGGTTGTGTGTGGAACTGCAGTCCTGCCCTCCAGCCGAGCTGCATATGAATTAAAATACCAGATGAAACTCACAGACAGGTGTAGTGTTGGTTCTGGAAGAATCAGCAGCCATGGTTTCCTAATCCTCGACAAACCCTTTAAACCTGGGTTTATATGTGGGATTAGTTGTGCAGCGGGGTGAGTGCAAAATTATAATATTGATGGCTCAGGCTACTTTCACACTGGCGTTTTTCCTGGATCCGGCAGGGTTCAGCAAAAGCACTTCCGTTACTGATAATACAACCGTCTGCATCCGTTATGAACAGATCCGGTTGTATTATCTTTAACATAGCCAAGACGGATCCGTCATGAACTCCATTGAAAGTCAATGGGGGACGGATCAGTTTTCTATTGTGTCAGAGAAACCGGATCCGTCCCCATTGACTTGCATTGTGGGTCATGACAAATCCATCTTGCTCTGCATGTCAGGACGGAAAGAAAACCGCAGTATACAGCATGCTGCTCTCCGGTATGAGAACAGAACGGAATGCATTTTGGAGCTCTCTGTTCTGTTCAGTTACGTTTTGTCCCCATTCACAATGAATGGCGACAAAACCGAAGCGTTTTTTTCCCACTATTGAGACCCTATGACGGATCTCAATACCGGAAAATATTAACGCAGGTGTGAAAGTAGCCTTATTCTCAAGACGAAGGTCATCAGTATCAGACTGGTGCGGGTCCAACTCCCGGCACCTCAGTGATCAGCTGTTTGAAGACGTGGCAGTACTCCAGTGAGCACTGCAGCCTTGTCCTAGGCGATATCAAGTTCATCAGTCACATGGCCTAGGAGCAACCCAGTCCTGTTAAAGCGAATGGGTGTGAGCTGTAGTATGGCCACTATACAATGTACAGCACCATACTTGGAAGCTGTGAGGATGCTGTGGTGCTCACCGGAGTGCCGAGGCCTCTCTGAACAGCTGATGCCAGGAGTCGGATCATCAGTAGAATAGAATAGGCTACCAATAGTTACTAAAATATAGTTACTAAAATACGACTGTATTACAGCCCTTAGTAACTGACCTATGGGTGCTATTATATGGGAGCAGTCACTTCAGTAAAGGGCATTTATCATTTAGAGAAAGTGAATACAAGGCACTTACTAATGTATTGTGATCGTCCATATTGCCTCCTTTGCTGGCTGGATTCATTTTTTCACATTATACACTGCTCGTTTCCATGGTTACGACCACCCTGCGATACAGCAGCAGTGGTTGTTCTTGCACACTTTAGGAAAAAGCGCATGCCTATGCACATTTCTGTGGTTCTGGCCACAAGAAAGGCCAGAGTCTTTTCCTACAGTGTGCAAGCATGACCAGTGCTACTGGACCCAGTGATGGCAAATCACGCCCGCTAATGTGTAAACAGGATCCTATGGTAAAGAATGTCTTGCAGTCTTGACCATACAAGCTCCTTACCTGAAGGCCTCAATGATCGTCTGCTCAGATAAATGTGGAGCCACGCGTTTAAATGCGCATTTGAAGTCATCCAAATTTAAAAATCCACGACCTGTCGACAAAATCAGACACAGTATAATTGATATGGTGCAACCAGGAAAATATTTTTTTTTTCTTTAACTCCCTTAAGACCATCGTCACAGAATGGTGCACGCTTACAAGTACATCGGGCGTCACAGCCGCTCGTCCTGAAAGGGTTAAAGTACTATGCATATACATATTGAGGCTCATGTATCAATATTGGTTTCCTGCAGGCACAAAGCACAATTTAACCCCTGCCCAATTCTGCCCCACCGAAATGATCACTGAGTGATTATGGGGCTGTATATTAGCCATTGGACGTCTCTCCTATCTGCAGGGTTCTTCTATACATCAATGACTAGGGATGAGCGAACTTGTGTTTTCAAGCTCGGCGTACAAGGTTCGGGTTTGGGTTATCTAAAATTCCGTTATGGATTCCACTACCACGGACCATAAGTTATGGTCCATGGTAACGGAATTCTTAGATAATCCGAACCCAAACCTTGTACGCCGAGCTTGAAAACACAAGTTCGCTCATCCCCATCGGTGATCACTTCCCAAACAACGCATCCAGAACTTCACCCCCTACAGCTCCACTCTGACCTCATGATGTATATTTGTGACTGCTGGCTTATGCAATGGAATGCAAATTATGAACATTTCAGACACGTTCCGGCCGGGATGCATTTGTATAAAAATAAATAAAATAAAATAAAATTAATAGGTAGTTGACAAAAAAAGATAAATAAAAATTTTGCATTATTGTAAGGTAAGGCTGGGATGATGGGGGTCATGTATGATGAGTAAGCCAGTTTTTGTTGTACTTTTGTCGCAGATTTGGTCGCAAGGGGGATTTGCGGACGAATCTGGTACTTTTCCCCGCTCGTGCCACTTTTCTGGTGTGGAATGGGCAGGGAATGGAGTGGATCGTTTGGCCAGTTTCATTTATCACTTTCTACGCCTTTTTTTGGTGTAGAAAATGACAAATCTACGCCAGCAAGGTAGATGACGTAGATGTAAGCAAGTCACACGGCACTTAAGTTATGTAGAGGTCGGCGCAGAGCTATTAAGACCGGTGTCTTAAAAGCCAGTCTTAAAGGGGTTTTCCAGGATTTTACTACTGATCAGTATCTGATCGGTGGGGATCCGATAGCCGAGACCCCTGCTGATCAGCTGTTTGAGAAGGCACTGGTGCTCCTGTGATCGCCGCTACCTTCTCTCAGCTCACCAAGCACAGCGGCATACATTGTACAGCGGCTGTGCTTGGTATTGTGCTCAGCCTTTGAATGGGGCTGAGCCACTCCTAGGCCACATGACCGATGGACGTAACGTCACTGGCCTAGCAAAAGCTAAGAGAAGGCCACAGCCCTCACAGAAGCGCCGGTGCCTTCTCAAACAGCTGATCGGTGGGGGTCCTGGGTGTCGGACCCCCACCGATCAGATACTGATGACCTATCCTGAGGATAGGGCATCAGTAGTAAAATCCCGGAAAACCCTTTAAATAAATGACCCCATGTCTCTAGGATTACATGAACTATACACTTCTAGGTGGTGGATGTCATTACTTAAAGGGGTTATTCCCATCTTGGACAATGGGGGCATATTGCTAGGATATGCCCCCATTGTCTTATAGGTGCGGATCCCACCGCTGGGACCCGCACCTATATCGAGAACGAAGCGGGGGAGCTCTGAGCCTGGAGAACCCCGGGTTTCCCGGGGTCCGACCACCACCAGGCGCAGCTCCCCGCTTCGCTCATAGAAATGAATGGGAGTGTACTGTGCATACGAGGCCCGGCTACCATTCATTTCTATGGAGCCGACATAGACCCCGCGCCTATAAGACAATGGGGGCATATCCTAGCGATATGCCCCCATTGTGCAAGATGGGATAACCCCTTTAAGTGATTTGTCCTTTCTGTACCTGCAGTTTTACAGTGACTATGACACTTTAAGGCGAACTATACTCACAGTGCGTATCAAACACTGAAAATATCTGTCTCTGGTCTCCAAAGCTCCGCTGTGCACTTCTCTTCAGGGCCATCAGCTTCACAAATTCATTAGGTCTCACTCCTGTGGTTTAAGAAGACAACTTTACTCTCCAGTAGAGTTTCCTGACGCTGACACCTGTGATCTCCCAGCACTGGACTACTCAGCAGGACCATACACCACACCTGTCAACCATATTGGGTAAACCCACCCACATCCAGCTGCTCGGCTTGTAAACATGAGGGGCAACACAGCTGTGATCAGTGCAGAGTAAGGCCCCATTCACACGACCCCGTATTTTCGCAATATTGCGGAATAGATGTGGCCCCATTCACCTCTATGGGAGCGGTTCCGCATAAAAATATAAAGCATGTCCTGTACTTCTCCGCATGAACGGACAAGTATAGGCATTTAATGGGGCGCCCGACCGTGTGTTCCGTAGCGTGCCAAAAAAAAAAAAAACGCATCATAAATGTGCCAAGAAACGCACAACAAAAAATGTGTTTTTTTGGCACTGCAAAAAAACACATGGATTCCACACTGATTTTTTTAAGCATGTTTTTCAAAATCAGTTGTGTGAACTCGCCCTATAGGTACGGATAAAAGTATGGCCACATGCCCCTTCAAACTGCTAGTATGCTGTATTACGTGGGGTGACATCTTCTCTATATAGAGGCCCATTCACACAACCATATGGTCACTGTGCCCGTGTTACGGACTGCAATGCACGGGCACCAGCCGTGTGAATCCCGTACTGCGGTGCAGACCCATTGACGTAAACGGGTCTGCGATCTGTAGGATACGGACATGTCCTATCTTTTGCGGTAAGTAGGAACTGACCCGAAAGCCCAGAGAAGTGCTTCTGAGTGTTTCCGTGCGCTTCCGATCCATGCCTCCGCTCCGCAAAAGACATGTCCTATCTTTTGCCATATCTTGCAGATCGCGGACCCATTCACGTCAATGGGTCCATATCGACAGCATGGAGTTCACACAGCCGATGCCCGTGTATTGCAGATCGCGGACCTATTCAAGTCAATGGGTCCATATCGGCAGCATGGTGTTCACACAGCCGATGCCCGTGTATTGCAGTTCCGCTGTTTCTGGTCCACAACACGAGCACAGAAACATATGGTTGTGTGAATGAGCCCTAACTCCCACAAGGACTGCACTGATGAACATTCCCTCTGGAGGGATTTTAATGATGTAAATGGAGCCTTGTAGGTCAAGCGGCATTGTGGGCTTAAAGGGGTTATCCAACACCTATAACCTCCCCCCCTAATTCCCAGGCCCCTCATATAGGTTATATTAATCCTTCCCCCGACATCCACGTTGCTCTTGATGGCCACATGGCCGCCGCTGTATCTCCTGTTGCAGGGATCAAAACATCCTGTGACGGGGGTGGGGTTTCAGGGTTGGTGGCAGCCAATAGCAGGCTGCGACGGGGAAGAGCCTCCCTAGCATCAACCGCGATGCTAGGGAGGCCTGTTCCTGTCACGCCCTACTATTGACTGACTCCCCCCATACTGCCGGATATTTTGATCTGCGCGACGGGGAGATGAAGCGGAGGCCATGCGGGCATCAACAGCAACGTGGGTTTCGGGAGCAGAGTAACTACAACCTATATGACGGGCATTAGGGGGACATTATAGGGGTTGGATAACTCCTTTAAAGGGGTTGTCCGGATTCAGAGCCGAACCCGGACATACCCTTAAATTCACCCAGGCAGCCCGCCTGATGTTAGCAACGGAGCATCTCATGCTCCAATGTCCTCCCTTGCCCCGCGCTGAATCGAGCTCTTCTGTTTACGATAACACACTGCCAGGTGCAGGCTTCCACCCGGCAGTGTGTTCGGTGACGTCACCGGCTGTAATGGGCCAGCTTTAGCGCTGCCCTAGCCGTTTTACTGGCTAGGGCAGCACTAAAGCCCGCCCATCAGCACCAGTGACGTCACTGGAACCAGGCTAAATGCTTTTTCCCTGCGCTAATTAGCACAGGGCAACGGAGGGCATCAGAGCTTGAGATGCTAACATCAGGCGGGCTGCCTGGGTGAAATTAAGGGTATTTCCGGGTTCAGCTCTGAACCCGGACAACCCCTTTAACATAAAATAGTGCTTTTTTGTGATCCACAAGATTTTTGGGCAAAATGGAAGGAGACGCCATCGGAACATAGGTGGGAAACCATTCCTAACACCTGCATGTAAGGAGAGCAGTGCTGATGCTACTCGTATGCCAATTCAAATGCTGCAAATTTAGCAACTTCTACAGCCAGCTCCTAGTTACCTCCAGCCTTCAACAAGCCCGACACCATTGTGTCCACTTCAATCTGGAAAAAAAAGAACCATAAGTATGTATCAGAAGCGGAGTCATGACTTATAATAATGTAGTTACACGGGAACAAGATCTGAAATAAACTCCACATCAGAAGATAGATCTATATAGTGACTAAAGCCTCATTCACACGTCAGTGTCCGTGCTCAAATCCGTGAGCAGGTGGTCAGTGAGGCATCCCTGAAGCTGTCCGTGAAGGATCCATGTTGGATCCGTGTGTCCGTTTTTTTGCCGTCCGTGTTGCATCCGTATTTCACTGACACTGAACAGCTGAAAAATAATTTTCAAAGCATCTTTTCTTAATGATCCATAAAACACGGATGCAATAAGTGTAACTAATCTTAAAAATTGTCCCAATAAGTATATAATACATATAGGCTGACCAAACATTACCGTATCTTTTGGCTCACACTATCTGCTTCCAGCTGCGTACACTTTATAGTTTCCGGCGCCGTGCCTGTCCGAAACAGCTGATCGGAGCAGATGCCGGACGACCACCAATCTGATATTAATGAGCTATACTGGTCATCTGTATCTCTAGGCAGGAGAGCCACTTTAATAATACAATTTTCAGGTGTAATTGTATAAAAAAAAAAAAGCTAAGTACCATATTTATGAAGAAGTCACTTTTACAAAAACATCCCAGAAGCATAGTCATCCCTTTTCCTGTGGACGGGCGATGTATTCAGATACCCTTTTAAGAGACTCCAATTTATGAATATTTTTTAAAAGAAAAGTGTCAGCAAAAGATGCCGGATACGTCCTTGGATGTGGTTCACTGCAATCCCCACAGGTGTGCGCACATTAGGAGACATAAGTAAGAATGCCGACTGTGAACATGACAGACAGTCCCCGGATACTGGGGAGCCTCACAAGCCGCTAACAGTGACTCTGCTGACACCTGCTGGGCATCAGTGGAAACACGCAAGGTCTGGATTAGGCTCCATTCACACGTCCTGTTTTTCTTTCCTGATTCGATCCTGATCTGGATCCATTCATTTCAATGGGTCCTGAAAAAATCAGGATCGAATCAGGAAAGAAAAACAGGACGTAGGCAGTATAACAGATCCCGTCTGAACGGTTGTCCTAATTACCTTAGAGGGCTTATACCCGAATAACATCACAACAGCCACCTTGAGGTCTTCTCTGCTCAGACAACCTTTCTTGCCTTCATCACAAGCTTCGAACACCTGCACCGACAGATCACAGGGACATAGTGACCATTAAAAACAGAGGAAACCGTCCTAGTGCACTGAATATAATGGGGGGGGCAGTTTATTAATATACACTCACTGGGGGCAGATTTGATGAATATCAGGGACGTGTTTTTCTCATCTCGTGATGATGTCTCTAATCCTATATCTAGCCTGTTGGACACAGCTCCGGGCGGAGAGATGTTTGTAGCTGTCATCCCAGACTACAACTCCCACCGTGCTCATCACCCACTCTGATTGTCCGGAATGGTAAATCCACCTTGTTATGCACTCTCCATCCGTACGTTGGTAGATTGACCATTCAGAAGCCTAGAAAAGCTGGGTGATGACATCTGAGAGAGCACTGATGATGCTTTCCCTGCTTCCTGAATGGTAGCTCAGCCATGTTATGGAGTCTTGGTCCTATACTGATGCAGCGGGATATCTATCATTCAGAAGCCTAGAAAAGCTGGGTGATGACATCTGCGGGAACAGTGATGAAGCCCTTATGGGTTTTATGCAGCTTTCCCTTCCTCCTGAATGGTAAATCTGTCCTGCTGTGCAGTCTTTGTCCTATATTAATGTGTATGCGAGTAGATTTACTATTCAGTGGCCCAGAAAAGCTGGGTGACGACATCGGTGAGAGCTCTGTTGAGCCCTTATGGGTTTTGTGCAGCTTTTCCTGCTTCCTGATAAATCAGCCTTAGGGCTCACGCACACAAACGTATTTTCTTTCCGTGTCCGTTCAGTTTTTTTTTTTTGTGGACTGTATGCAGAACCATTCATTTCAATGGGTCTGCAAAAAAAAAAAAAAAAGGAAGTTACTCCGTGTTACATCCGTATTTTTTGCGGATCCGGTTTCTGCAGACCACAAAATACATACGGCCGTAGCTCGGCCGTGGCCGTATTGCGGCCCGCATGCAGTGGGTCCACAATACACGGGCCATGTGCACCCCGCAACACGGATGCGGACCCATTCACTTGAATGGGTCCGCAATCCAGGAGACGTGGTGTGGAACGGAGGCAGGGATCGGAAGCATTGCGGAGTGCTTCTGTGGATATACTGTCTGTGCCTCCGCACTGCAAAAAAAAAGTAGTGCATGCACTCCTTTTTTGAGGTGCGGACCGTCGGATACAGATTGCGGACCCCTTTCAAGTGAATGGGTCCACCGTCCGCATGCAGCGGCCACACAGTCAGTGCCCATGCACCACAGGCTTGGCCAGCATATGGTCGTGTGCATGAACCCATAGGGCCCTTGCACATGACTGTATGCCCTCCGAGACCTATGGTCCGTAAGCGTGTGCAGGGGAGCGCACAGCTTCATATGATCTTATGAATGCGGGTCAATAGCCCTGCGGGCGGCCCTACGTGCACAGCATCATTATATCTATGATCTTCTGCTCTACACCCCCTTTTTTCTTTCTGCCTTGTCACGCATCCTATGCCAATATGTACGTGGGTAGATTCGCCATTCAGAGGCCTAGAAAAACTGGGTGATGCCATCTGTGAGAACAGTGATGAAGTCCTTATGGGTTTTATGTCACTTTCCGTGAATCCTGACAGGTACATCTTCCTTGTCATGCAGTCTTGGTCCCACATTGAAGCGTACATGGGCAGATTTACCATTCAGACGCCTAGAAAAGCTGGGTGACATCCGTGAGGTCAGTCCGCTTTGTTACACAGTCCTGTTCCCATATTAATGAGCAGATAGGTCCATTTAACATTCAGAAGCCTAGAAAAGCTGGGTGACAACCCTGCGGGACACCATGACTATAGTTCTGGGTGAGCACCCCTCTGGCTGCCATATTGGCTTTCACCCAGCTTTCCCAGACACGTCAGCTCTGCAGTTACAGGCAGTGGTGACGTCATACTTACCTGCAGATACTTCTTTCTGTCAGAGTCACTTACGTCCCGCGCTGACAGAGAACCCACAGCAAACATGACTGACTTCCCAGAAACCAGGCCTGACTGACGGACCGCGTCTCCATAGCAACCCACAATCCAAAACGGCCGCTCAAATCTATGGCTGCACCCGATTGGTCCGCGTCAGGTGACGTCACGTTGTAAACAACGCGGCCATTGGCTGGCTCCAGAAGCCCCTGTTATTTCGTCTAGTTAGTGTTAGGGCCGTCTGCTAACCATAGTTCCCAGCAAACCCTGTCAGGAGCTGTTGAGACTGTCACAAACCGAGAGACAGCGGATGCTGGGAGTTATAGTTCCACAATACGAAGCGTGGTTAGGATATGCCAGTGTGACTATACAGCGGCGGGGCTCACCGCGACAGCTCCGGTCAGTAATAACCGGAGAAAACGGTGGAAACGGGTGTCGTTAGTTAGGCTGTGACGTCTATTTATGTGCGCCGGCCGCGCGGTGACGTCATCAACCTGCGACCCATGTGGAGCTGAGCCGCAGAATGAACAGGTGACAGCAGGGACCCGGGGGACACAGTGTTACAGAGGGAGGGGGCAGGGGATAGGAGACGTGGGGGGCCGGTGAATTTGGGAGGAGAAGGGACAGGAGAGCAGCTAGTGGGAGAGGTGGATGGCAGATGTTAGTGACAGTTCACATGGCACAGATCCGCACTGGTTTATTTGGGTCAGGTTCACACCATACATTTTGACTGAATCAAAATCAGCCACGTTCTCCACTGCAGAATCCGCTGTTTCCGCTTTTGAAAAAAACTCCATTGAATGGAACTAAAATATGAGCAGACCCCTGATGCGGTTTCCTGAAGTGTCCTACCTAAGCAATTTCTTGCTGCAGTTTGGAAAACCGCACTGGAAAAATCCATAGCCGGATTAACTGCGCTGTGGCCTCCCTTTGAAAACAATGGGAACCATATTGGGTGCGATTTTTCAGCACTGGACCCTCATTGAAACTTTTGTCAAAGATCCTTTGTGTGAACGAGCCCTTGAAATGCGCAAGAGCATGGCCATTACCAGCGCATTCTGTGCACCTGGTAGCCACAAGCAGATTCTGCGTTACTGTGTGAACATGCCCTAAGACCTGGTGTGCAGTAGTCTGTATGGTGGCACGCTTCATACCCATGTGCTGCCTTGTGGTCTGCAGGGCATCATATTATGGGGTTACTCTCCCCTAGTAGCAGTTCTAAAAGAACACCTCTCCTGACATGTCTGTTTTAGTAACTACATGCATTCCCCATGTAATAACAATTCTGGAGCATCTATTTTTATGGTTCTATGTTGTGCCATTATCCTGCTAGAAGTTATAAATGAAACAGTCTAACACCAGCAGCACTGATTGGACAGTCAGACACACCTGCTACTAGTAACACCCAGCAGGACCCTTACTGCTGGCAATTTATTTGTAAACTTATGGCAGGAATAATAAAGGAACAGCACAACAGAGAGTCATAAGAATAGATGTTCCAGAATTGTTATTACATGGTGAATGCAAGTAGTTACTAAACAGACATGTCAGGAGAGGGGACGGGTCCTCTTTAAAGGGGTTGTCTCACTTAAGCAAATAGCATTTATCATGTAGAGGAAGTTACTACAAGGCACTTACTAATGTATTGTGATTGTCCATATTGCCTCCTTTGCTGGCTGGATTCATTTTTCTATCACATTATACACTGCTCGTTTCTATGGTTACGACCACTTCATTCCAGCAGCGGTGGTTGTGCTTACACACTATAGAAAAAAGCATTGGCTTCTCTGGTGGACGGAACCGTGGGGGCTCACATAGGCTGGTGCTTTTTCCTATAGTGTGCAAGCACGACCACTGGAGCGATGGGCAAACATGGCGCCCACTCGTACATGCAGCGGGCATCATGGCCGGCAGGTCTCTGCTGTTTCAAACAACAATAATGCCGATCGCGGTAATTAAAGCCTTTAGATGCTGTGATCAGATTTTTTGCATCCATTTAATGTTCAGAATTGCTCATTTCTTATGCTGGCCTGCCATCTGCTGGTCAAAATAAGAATTACAGCTTAAATGCCCTAGGTCAGGGATGCCCAACCTGCGGCCCTCCAGCTGTTGTAAAACTACAACTCCCATCATGCCCTGTTGGCTGATAGCTGTAGGCTGTCTGGGCATGCTGGGAGTTGTAGTTTTGCAACAGCTGGAGGGCCACAGGTTGGGCATCCCTGACCTAGGGCATTTAAGCTGTAATTCTTATTTTGACCAGCAGATGGCAGGCCAGCATAAGAAATTAGCAATTCTGAACATTAAATGGATGTAAAAAATCCATGAATGTTCAGAATTAAAAACAAAAAATTGGATTTTGTAGGCTCAAATACGAGCTTCAAAACCATAACAAAAAGTAAAAAACAAAATCTGGTTATCACCGCTACCAAAAACGCCCGTACTATCAATATATAAGAATATTTTTCCAATACGGCGAATGGCTTAACAGGAAAAAGAATCAAAATGGCCAATTAGCCATGTTTTCATTGCTTCTGTTACCCAAAACAGTGTAATAAAATGTGATTGAAAAGTCACACACACTCCAAAATGATATCAATAAAAAGTACAGATTGTGCCGCAAAAAGTGAGCCCCCACACAGCTCAGTAGATATAACTGTAAAAAGTTATAAGGGTCAGAATATGGTGATGTAAAAAAAAAAGAAAAAAAAAAAAGATTTTTTTTAAACTTTAAATTTATTTTTACACTATTTAGACATGAAAACCTATAGATATGTGCAATTGTTGTAATCGTATTGACCCAGAGAATGAAGTTTTGCCACAAATGGAACGCTGTGGGAACAAAACCCGTAAAACGGTGGTGGAATTGCGTTTAATTTTTTTTAAAATTTTTCCCCACTTGGAATTTTTGCCCACTTCCCACTACATTGTATGCCATATTAAATGGTGGCATTAGAAAGTGCAACTTGTCCCACAAAAAATATACCCTCATACAGCTATGTGGAAAAATAAAAAAAAAGTTATGGCTCAAGGAAGAAAAATGAAAATGCAAAAACAAACAAGAAAAAACCCTCCAGTGTCCTAAGGGATAAAGGGTCCCAGTCACCTCTTCTGGCGTTTATTTTACTCAAAACTTGTAGGAGTCTCTTTTTTTTTTTTTCCAGAACTCCTCTGTTATTCCTCTTGAATATGAATACATTGACAACTGGGTGTCTTTACACTGTCTGCCACTGCCAGCACTGATTTGATTGGACAGTGTCAGACTATGTAGGGACACGCCCCCACTGGTAACTCTCGGTTATACGTTAAAGGCCTTCTGTCAGCAGAAACATGGGCCTTAACCTGGCTGAGATTAGCGATGTGCTAATGTCAGCTGAACGTAACTATCGTAGGCCTCTTTCACATGAACTATATGCAGGGGCAGATTGGGAACTTAAAGTGGCCCTGGAAAAGTGGCCCCCATTTTGTGGTTGGGTCCAAATTGATGGAAGGCAGGGCGAGCAATACCATATTGTGGCACATTATACCACCCCAACAGAGCCAAATACCACAGTCATGACAAAATACATCCTCAAAACCTTCCACTGGATGATGGTGAGGAAAGCGTAGGCGGCCCCCTGGGCATCGGCCCGCCGGGAAATTTCCCTGTAAGGTCTATGGCCAATCCACCCCTGACTATACGGTTTGTGTCAGGGTGGGTTCAGGAAAACTCGCACCATTTTGCAAGCAAGTTCAGTGAGTTTTGTCTGCGATTGCGTTCAGTTTTTTCCGCGCGGGTGCGATGCGTTTTGATGCGTTTTTCGCAGAATATAGAACATGCTGCGTTTGAAATGAATGAGTCAGGATTCAGTGCGGGTGCTATGTGTTCACGTCACGCATCGGACCCACGTGGAAAACTCGCTCGTGTGAAAGGGGCCTTAGTCCCATCTCCCTACATGGCCCCCATTGTTGAGGAAAAAAAACAAACCTTTTATTATATGCAAATGAGCCTCTAGGAGCGGGCCTCCCACCTCTGGCCACACCCTGCTAGACTCAGGGGCGGATTGGGAACTTAAAATGGCCCTGGAAAAGAACCAAAATGTGGCCCCATGTTGTAGACGGGTCCAAGTTGACAGAAAGGACAGGACAAGTAGGCAGGTACAACAGACGTAGTCAGGGCCTGTAATACCATAATGCAGAACAGATTACTGCCCCAACAGAACCAAATACCACAGGGCAGCAGAAAATTCTTCTCCCCCAACCACAGTATTCAACTGTATCACCATCATAAGGACGATAATACAGTTGAGTTCAGGAGGTCACCTGTGGCCATTGAGCATCAGATAATTAAATATCTGGCCTGTGGCCATCAAGAGGGCTTGAGAGGCCCTCTGGGCATCGGCCCACCGGGAAATCTCCCTGTAGGGTCTATGGCCAATCCGCCCCTGGCTAGACTTGTTTGACAGGGCCAGGCAGTGTTCACGTCCTCCTGCCTGGCCCTGAGTTCAGGCGAAATCTTCAGCCACTTAGTATGCAGCGCAGACGTAGTGAAGAAAGGATGCTCGCCAAATGCGGACTTCCTTACTGCACCTGCGCCACATACGTCACAGTACACCCTCTTCCTCTTCTGTATGCGGTGCGGGCGCAGTAAGGAAGTCGGCGAGCGTCCTTTCTTCATGTCGTCTAAACAGCGCAGGCTAAGAGTTGGGAGAACAGAGCCTCTTAGAGCAGGGGAAACGCCCCCTTGCTCCTAGAGGTTCATTTGCATATAATAAAAGTTCTTTTTTTTTTATCAATAATGGCCTAATATAGTTATGTTCAGCTGACATTAGCACATTGCCTGGTTAATGCCCATGTTTCTGCTGAGAGAAGTCCTTTCATTCATAAATATCTAGGAGGAATAACAGAGGGACACCACAACTCAAAGGTATCTAAGAAAAGATGCTTCAGAATGGTTATTTCAGGAAGAACACAAGTTACACGTCAGGAGAGGGGACTGCGTTCTGTTCCCATCCTCCGCGCTGTCCTCATTCGCACTCCATAAATAAGTGATGGCTGGGGGCCCGGGGACGGTAAGCGGGTGCAGGGCACAGTGGGCGGTTCTTGCTGGAGTCTCAGGTATAATGATTTGGGTTGTGTGGACTGGAGGCTACGTTTGTTCCCCCAGCCCCGGATGTGCACAGCTCCTCAGCAGATGGCGGA
The DNA here is from genome assembly GCA_900303285.1 of Rhinella marina. Classification (NCBI taxonomy): domain Eukaryota; kingdom Metazoa; phylum Chordata; class Amphibia; order Anura; family Bufonidae; genus Rhinella; species Rhinella marina. The sequence goes on along the minus strand of ONZH01007609.1, from coordinate 209,603 downwards.
GACAGAACTCAACACTCGATGTTCTACAACTATGACGTCCGGGACCCTGGAATAAGCCAAGTGGGATTGATTTACTCGTCAGTGATGGAAAGTACGGTCGGAAACAGATGTTGTTTATTAATAATGTCAGCCTGCAGCCGCGTGCATGGCGTTAATAATGCAGCGTCCCCTCCCCCCACCCGCCCAAACTTACCGCCGGGATTTATTCATCTTCCATTTCAGGATTAGTAAATAGGAAAAGAAACATCAACTTTAAAGGGATTTCTGAGAATTTGATATTAATGGTTTATCCTCAGGAGAGGTCATCAATATCAGATCGGTGGGGGGGGTCCGACACCCGGCACCGCCGACTATCAGCTGTGTGAAGAGGCTGTGGTGCTCTGGTAAGTCCTGCGGCCTCTTCCATACTATACAATGTATGGTGCAGGGATGAGGCTGCGGTGGGGGTCCCGGTAGTTGGACCCGCACCTATCTGATATGCTGAGAATAGGCCATCAATACCAAAATGTCCAACAACTCTTTAAAGGGCATCTGTCAGCAGTTTTGTACCTATGACGCTGGCTGACCTGTTACATGTGCACTTGGCAGCTGAAGACGTCTGTGTTGGTCCCATGTTCATATGTGTCCGCATTGCTGAGAAAAATGATGTTTATTATATGCAAATGAGCCTCTAGGAGCAACGGAGGCGTTACCATTACACCTAAAGGCTCTGCTCTCTCTGCCACTTCCTTTACACTTTGATTGATAAGGCTAGGCGTGATGACATTTACACTGCCTGGCCCTATCAATCAAAGTGGAGAGGGAGCAGCAGTTGCAGAGAGAGCAGAGCCTCTAGGTGTAATGGTAACGCCCCCGTTGCTCCTAGAGGCTCATTTGCATATAATAAAACACCATATTTCTCAGCAATGCGGGCACATATGAACATGGGACCAACACAGATGTCTTCAACTGCCAAACGCACATGTAACAGGTCAGCCAGTGTCATAGGTACAAAACTGCTGACAGATGCCCTTTAAGACTAGGGTTATGTGGTAGAGTCACCATTTTATCGTAGCCTAAGGTCGCAAGGGGGCGGTGAGGTGAGGATTGTGCAATTTAGGATTTTGCAGCAATCGTTAGACACTAAAATGACAAGACAGAAGTCACAGTCGCACGTAGGAAGAGTCGCTTGCAATTTGCAAGAAACCGTCAGATTTGGATTTTTCTCGACGACCTTCATGATCATTACTTGTGGTGTCTCGTGCAAACCTGGTGTCACTAGAAGTCTCAGTCTAGTCCTAGCCTAAATTGCTTTCTCCCCCCCTACTGTGTGGCTGATGCTGCAAATTTTGTACCGTGCGGGGGCGGAAAGTCATCAGCATAATACATTGTTAGCAATGCGGATGAGATTTTACAAAATCGAATCCTCACACTGCAGAAGCAGCAGAGACTGAATGTGGTCCAGATTTTCAGTCTACAGTTTATACTGTGGATTTCCACAGCAGATACGCGAAGCATAGGTTGACACATGGCGGGTAATCTGTCTCATGTGGACGTCCCCTTAGAGGGGATGTCCACAGAACTAGCACTCCATACTTGTATTACAACTGCTCCTTTCTGTTTTGCAGGAGCGCAGGTTCCCAGCAGGGTAGTTACGGCAAGTGGACGTTGTCCAGTAGTGAAGATGAGTCCGAGGACCAGGCAACGTCTTCTGCCTCTGCATCTAAGGTGAAAACCCGCGTCAGCCCCCCTCCTCTGCACCCCTGTTCTGACGCCAGGAAGGAGTCTTACAAGAGGAAGTCGAATCCACTGAAGTTTGAGGAGATCCCTGGAAAGGAACCGTCACCAGCCAAGAAGCCAAAAACAGAAGGAGAGGATTCAGGTTGGTGCCTGTCCAGCAGCGAGGACGAGTCAAAGCCGGAAAAGACTGTAAAATCAGAGAGAGGGGGGACATCGCGTAAAGTGGAGGCGCCAGAGCTGCAGAAGGAAAGCAGGCACAGCCCAGCTGCACATGACAAATATAGGACCCCTAGTGACGCTCAGGACCCCTGGGATGTACTGCAGAGTGGGGAACCTTTCCGCTTTTATTTGACCAAAGTCACAGGTATTAAGCCCAAGTATAACACAGGAGCTCTCCACATTAAAGGTGAGTTACAGACAGGATAATACCGCTTTTTGTACCTGTTATGTTATCCATTATTCTCACTCACTCAGTGATTGTTGGGTGCCCTCCTTGCAGGGACGTGAGCGCTGGGTGCCCTCCTTGCAGGGACGTGAGCGCTGGGTGTCCTCCTTGCAGGGACGCGAGCACTGGGTGCCTTCCTTGCAGGGACGCGAGCGCTGGGTGCCCCCTCCTTGCAGGGACGCGAGCGCTGGGTGCCCTCCTTGCAGGGACGCCAGCACTGGGTGCCCTCCTTGCGGGGACGCGAGCGCTGGGTGCCCCCTCCTTTGCAGGGACGCGAGCGCTGGGTGCCCTCCTTGCAGGGACGCGAGCGCTGGGTGCCCTCCTTGCAGGGACGCGAGCGCTGGGTGCCCCCTCCTTGCAGGGACGCGAGCGCTGGGTGCCCCTCCTTGCAGGGACGCGAGCGCTGGGTGCCCCCTCCTTGCAGGGACGCGAGCGCTGGGTGCCCTCCTTGCAGGGACGCGAGCGCTGGGTTGCCCTCCTTGCGGGGACGCGAGTGCTGGGTGCCCTCCTTGCGGGGACGCGAGCGCTGGGTGCCCTCCTTGCGGGGACGCGAGCGCTGGGTGCCCTCCTTGCGGGGACGCGAGCGCTGGGTGCCCTCCTTTCGGGGACGCGAGCGCTGGGTGCCCTCCTTGCGGGGACGCGACCGCTGGGTGCCCTCTTTGCAGGGACGCGACTGCTGGGTGTCCCTCTCTCCTCTCTATCCAAGTTAGAAGCTACATTCTGTGGCCCATGCAGTGTTATAGTTCAGTCGTGTAATACTATGAATTGATTTTTCTCTCTTTTTGCATTAACAGATATTCTGTCTCCTCTCTTTGGGACCCTGGTGTCTTCAGTGCAGGTATATCTCCATTATAGCAAGGCATGCTGTGCTGCCATACAAAGAACCCGATTATATCTGTCCCCTCTATGGTGGTGTGTGTGTGTTACTCGGATCCAACCAATCAAGGTCCCTTCTCTGGTAAAATAGCTGTATTAGTCGGTAGTTATCAGCTATTCCTGACTGTTATATGTAAGGACTTGTTTTATCTGTCTTAGTTATCTGCTTATTTTTCTTAAATCTTCATTTTCTCTTATCTTGGATGACATTTTGGGGCTTTGGTTCCAATTACTCAACTTACAATGGTTTCAACATACAATGGTCGTCCTGGAACCAATTAATAGTGCATCTTGAGGGACTACTGTGTGTATATATATATATATATATATATATATACTGGTGCAGCTGATATATTACATGGAAATAGAACGTTTAGCCTGCATATGTTTGGGTTGTTTCCATCCTTTTGCTGTAGCTGGTGTGAGGTTTCTTCTTTATGCTGCTCACCCATCACATCCCTTAATGCTGGTCTGATATCAGATTTCTTCCCGCGTCCTCGTCCTTCTCAGCATGCAGCCGCATCCCTCTCCTTTCTGCCTATTATTTGCTTTGTTACTACAGACACATTTTTGGGGCCTGAGAAGGTTTGTTAAGAGTTAGACTGCAGACAAGGAGAGGAATCCACAGGGAGGTGAGGAGGGTACCCTGGTTAGGCTTCATATCGATGAAGGGGGCACGCTAAAAGCCTGTAATTTCCAAAAACTCAGCTTTATGTAAGCATCCAGTATATCACACACAGTGTCCTAGATGAACATTACTGCCATTGTTATTAGTATTATTGTCAGATCACTGGCTGATATGAGACGTGTGCAGACTGCCATTGTGTTTTATCCTACGTCTTTTTCTATTTTTCAAGTTTAACTACTGCATAGATGTGCCTTGGCTGGTGAAGCAGTACCCGGAGGAATTTCGGTGAGTCATTTGTGTCCTGGAACATAAGAAATAGATAATCTTGCAGAAAATGTGCCATAGAAAATTCACATCCAGCGAGCCACCTTTCCAGGACGGACTAGATTGGATACAGTTGTATCAGGTTCTCAGCAGTGAGACATTTTATGGCAAACAAGTATGTTTCTATTCACTGATAGCAAGCAGAGAATGTGTTCAGAAGTGCGTAACCAATATTTAATTTTCACGCTGCTCTGTTTTATTGAAAGGAGTAAACCATTATTGATCGTCCACGGAGAGAAGAAGGAATCCAAAGCTCGGCTGCATGAAGATGCTCATCCCTATGAGAATGTCCGGCTCTGTCAGGTATTTGCATCCTGTACATTGTCCTGTACGTCTCTAAGTGTCTAATGATTAAAGGGGTTCTCCGGGCTTTTACTGTTGATGGCCTATCCTCAGGATAGGTCATCAGTATCTGATCGGTGGGGGACACCCGACACACCCGCCGATCAGCTGCATGGTCTTTGCTACATGTGGTAATACATGATTGATACTGATTCTCTTAAAGGACATCAGATTTGTACCTATGACACTGGCTGACCTGTTACATGTGCACTTGGCAGCTGAAGACATCTGTGTTGGTCCCATGTTCATATGTGTCCGCATTGCTGACAAAAATGAAGTTTTAATATATGCAAATGAGCCCCTAGGAGCAATGAGGGCGTTACCATTACACCTAGAGGCTCTTTCTCCCCCTGCACTTTGATTGACAGGGCCAGGCAGTGAAAACGTCATCACACCTGGACCTGTCAATCAAGGTAGAAAGAGCCTGTATGTGTAATGGTAACGCCCCCGTTGCTCCTAAAGGCTCATTTGCATATATTAAAACGTCATTTTTTTCTCAGGAATCAGGGCACATATGAACATGGGACCAACACGGATGTCTTCAGCTGCCAAGCGCACATGTAACAGGTCAGCCAGTGTCATAGGTACAAATCTGATGTCCTTTAAGAGAATCAGTATCAATCATGTATTACCACATGTGACCACTAGAGGGTGGCACACTGTCACTAATGCATCGAACTTCAGACGGAGCTTCATCTGCTTCACTTCTCTGACTGTACAGATCAGAGTTCTTGTTATTAGTATAAGTCACTGTCCAAAAAGATGTGATTCTCCAACTTTTCAAATACTCTGACTCCCATTATGCTCTGACAGACCGCTGATATGCACTTTTTGGACATTTCCATATGTATTACAGTTGGATCATTTCCTTTTTTATGCTTTTTGATTTTAGATTATTTTTCTTCTGTTCTCACTTAAGTTTAGTAACTTAAGTCATTTCTTCCATAGGCTCGGCTTGATATGGCGTTCGGGACTCACCATACGTAAGTGGGTTATGATGTCTATAGATATGAGTACGTCTCAGAGTATGTCTTCTGCCAGTGTCCCGTTTATGCTCGTGATTCAAGCCACAAGCCATCTGCCTCTTTGACATTTCGGCCACAGATTTTGCTTTGTTTCCACAGCAAAACCTGCAAGTGTTACATGTGGATTTGTCATGGATATTGCTGTGAAATCCACACCATAACTATACAGTGTGTGCTGCGGGTGTTTATTCCGCCCTGCAGCTCAGTTAACGCTGCAGATTATTTCCGCAGCACGTGGATGAGATTTGCTAAAATTTTGTGGCTATAATTCCAGTGTATCCGTCAAGTGAACATGACCAATAACAGTATATATTTAGGGGAATTGCTATTTGAGCATTGAGCATTCTCCTAATACATCTTTCTGTAAAACAACACTTATGCAGTCTCTACCTGTCCCTCTACAGCTGCTGATGGGAGTTGTAGTCTTGTCACAGCTGCAGAAGCCACATTTGGGGAACATTGATGTAGGGTATTGCCCCTCCAGGACATGTTAAGAGTTTGGATTCCTGTGTGTGCACAGGTGTCATGCATCTGGCTCTGGTTATTGCTGGTGCACAGCTGGTCACTTCATGTCTGGCAAGTGCCGCCGTTTTGCATGCTCCATCCATGTTCATGCAGCCACAATGCAGCCGCACAGCTCATTGCACATCTCTGTTCATGGCATTGCGCATCTCGCCAAGCATTGCACACGGCTCTGATTTGCATCTGTCATCGCATTCTCTTGTTTATCTAGCAATTGCAGCTCTGGTTCATCTTCCAAGCTCTGTGCGCACATGGTGGCAATCTCTGTTCAATCACAGTGTTCAATACATCTCGCTGCGCACAGTGGTCATCCTCACCACATCTGGCATTGCACGCGGCCAGCATTGCTCGTGACATGCATGGCGCATTCTGTTATCCTGTTGCACACATCTCTGTTCATCCTGCAATGGCAGCATGTTGTACTGGTTCATCCTGGCATGCGCAGTCTGGTATCCGGATTGCGCACAGCTCTGGGTCACGCACAGCTCTGGGCATGCGCAAGCCTGGTCATCCTGGCATTGCGCACAGCACTCTGGTTCATCCTGGCATTGCGCACGTCTCTGGTTCATTCGCATGCTCTGGCCAACCAGGCAATGTACTGGCTGGCTGGTTCATCCTGGCATTGCGCACAGCTCTGGTCATCCTGGCATTGGCTACAGCTCTGGGTCATCTGGCATTCATCTGTCATCCTGCATTGCGCACAGCTCTGGGTCATCCTGGCATTGCGCACAGCTCTGGGTCATCCTGGCATTGCGCACGGCTCTGGTTCATCCTGGCAATGAGCATGGCTCTGGTTCATCCTGGCATTGCGCATGGCTCTGGTTCATCCTGTCATTGTTCATGGCTCTGGTTCATCCTGGCATGTGTGTGGTTCTGGTTCATCCTGGCATTGCACATGGCTCTGGTATCCTGGCATTGCACATGGTTCTGGTTCATCCTGGCATTGCGCACGGCTCTGGTTCATCTGGCAATGAGCATGCTCTGGTTCATCCTGGATTGCGCATGGCTCTGGTTCATCCTGTGCATTGTTCATGGCTCTGGTTCATCCTGGCATTGTGTGTGGTTCTGGTTCATCCTGCATGCACATGGCTCTGGTTATCCTGGCATTGCACATGGTTCTGGTTCATCCTGGCATTGCGCATGGCTCTGGTTCATCCTTGCACGGCTCTGAGTCATCCTGGTATTAACGCACATCTCTGGTCATCCTGGCATTGTGCATCCTGGTCATCTGGCATTGCTCACAGCTCTGGTTCATCCTGGCATTGTGCATCCTGGTCACTTGGCATTGCTCACAGCTCTGGTTCATCCTGGCATTGCGCACAGCTCTGGCATTGCATTGTGTGTGGTTCTGGGTCGTCCCCGGCATTGCGCACAGCTCTGGTTCATCCTGGCATTGCACATGGTTCTGGTTCATCCTGGCATTGCGCATGGCTCTGGTTCATCCTTGCACGGCTCTGAGTCATCCTGGTATTAACGCACATCTCTGGTTCATCCTGGCATTGTGCATCCTGGTCATCTTGGCATTGCTCACAGCTCTGGTTCATCCTGGCATTGTGCATCCTGGTCATCTTGGCATTGCTCACAGCTCTGGTTCATCCTGGCATTGCGCACAGCTCTGGTTCATCATTGCATTGTGTGTGGTTCTGGGTCGTCCCGCATTGCGCACAGCTCTGGTTCATCCTGGCATTGCGCACAGCTCTGGTTCATCCTGCATTGCGCACAGCTCTGGTTCATCCTGGCATTGCGCACAGCTCTGTTCTGGCATTCATCCTGGGCATTGCGCACATCTCTGGTTCATCCTGGCATTGCGCACAGCTCTGGGTCATCCTGGCATTGCACACGGCTCTGGTTTTTTCTGACATTGTGCACGGCTCTGGGTCATCGTGGCATTGCACGCGGCTCTTGTTTATCTTAGCATTGCTCGTGACTCTGGTTCATCCCGGCATTGCACACATCTCTGGTTCATCCTGGCATTGCACACATCTCTTGGTTCATCCTGACACTGTTCCCAGCTCTGGTTCATCCTGGCATTGCGCACGTCTCTGGTTCATCCTCGCATGGCTCTGGGCCAACCAGGCAATGTACGGCTCTGGTTCATCTGGCATTGCGCACAGCTCTGGTCATCCTGGCATTGCGCACAGCTCTGGGTCATCCTGGCATTGCGCACAGCTCTGGGTCATCCTGGCATTGCGCACATCTCTGGTCATCCTGGCATTGCGCACATCTCTGGTCATCCTGGCATTGCGCACAGCTCTGGTTCATCCTGGCACTTCCCAGCTCTGGTTCATCCTGGCATTGCGCACGTCTCTGGTTCATCCTCGCATGGCTCTGGGCCAACCAGGCAATGTATGGCTCTGGTTCATCCTGGCATTGCGCACAGCTCTGGGTCATCCTGGCATTGCGCACAGCTCTGGGTCATCCTTGCATTGCGCACAGCTCTGGTTCTTCCTGACACTGTTCCCGGCTCTGACTCATCCTGGCATTGTGCTTTGTTCTGGCCGTGGCTCTAAACTGGTGGGCCCCACCTATCAGGGGAGCCATTCTTTGACAACATATGCTGATGCAAAGTGGCCTCCCGAACCCCTATTCCTTTGATAGATGGAGCACTAGATGGAGGAACCCTACGCATACATGAGGAGAACATACAAACTCCATGCAGATGTTGTCCTTGGTCAAATTAGATTCTAGTTACGAACTAATATTCATGGAGTCCTTTATAAACCCAATACTTGTCAAGGATTATGCCTTGTTAGAATGTGTCAGTGTAGACGGTACATTAACAGCACAAATCCCTCTTCTGTTACAATGTATCCCTGCAGGTTAAATGTATCAGTCTGGAGTCCAGGCCTTAGCTCATGTCTAGACTGGATATAGTCAGAACAAACCCTCAAGGGTGCAATCATCCTTTATTTGCCTAAAACCGATAAACCCCTCAAAGTGTGTTTCAAGTTCAGAATATTGATGGCCCATCAATAGGCCATCAATATCAAAACAGCAGAGGTCAGACTCTATGCACGCCCTCTCTTCTGCTATTTGAAGAGGCCACAGCTCCATTGCGAATACTGCAGCCTCTTCAAACATCTGTTCAGTAAGGGCTGCCCAGGGTCGGACCCCCTCCTGTCTGATATTGGTCTGTCAACCATCAATAGGCTGATCCTGAAAATGTCCTCAAATACCCTTGGACTACAGCTCTTGGAGGAACCTGAAGAAATGAGGATCCTATGGTCTCCAGGAGATGCTACGGACTGTACAGCGTTAGTCTGTAAAAGAACGAGAGTCTCAGTTGGAGTCGCTCATCACCGCATGTCTGAAATTTTACATTAAAATGAATCTGTTCTTTTCTGCTTCATCACAAAGTGTTATTGTGACTGTTGTGTTGGGAAATGTATAATGCTTCCATATTGAGATGCTCCTCCGCTGATATGTATGAATGCATGTGGAGGAGCTATAGGGGGCTTTTCATATCTGGTGTGAATAATCCCAGGGATAATCAAATGTTTGCCGTCTCTTACAGGAAGATGATGCTGCTGTTGTACGAGGAAGGTCTCCGAGTCGTCATCCACACCAGTAATCTCATCCGCGATGACTGGCACCAGAAGACTCAGGGGTATGCTATAACCCATAATCCCTATACAACCAGGAATATGAACATATCAGTCTACTTTCACACTAGCGTTAATATTTTCCGGTATTGAGATCCATCATAAGGTCTCAATAGCGGGAAAAAAACACGCTTCCGTTTTGTCGCCATTCATTGTCAATGGGGACAAAACGTAACTGAACAGAACGGAGCGCTCCAAAATGTATTCTGTTCTCATACCGGAGAGCAGCAAGCGGTATACTGTGGTTTTCTGTCCGTCATGGGATGCGGAGCAAGACGGATCCGTCATGACCCACAATGCAAGTCAAGGGGGATGGATCCATTTTCTCTGACACAATAGAAAGCGGACTTTCAGTGGAGTTCATGACGGATCCGTCTTGGCTATGTTAAAGATAATACAACCAGATCCGTTCATAACAGATGCAGACGGTTGTATTACCAGTAACGGAAGCTTTTTGTTGAACCCTGCCGGATCCAGCAAAAACGCTGGTGTGAAAGTAGTCTAAGTCTGTGATGGCTAACCTCCAGCACTCCAGCTGTGGTAAAACTACAACTCCCAAGATGCTCACTTCCTAACTGTTTATAGAACTCCATAATAGTGAATGGAGCATGCTGGGAGTTGTAGTTTCACCACAGCTGGAGTGTTTGAGGCTAGCCATCACTGATATAAGTGGTGTGGGAAATTATTTTAAAGGGGTATTCCAGCTTTTTGATATTGATGACTTATACTGTGGCTAGGACATCTGTATCAGATCGGCGGCGGGGGCGTGTCCCTACACCTAGCAATCCCACTGATTAGCTGTTTCATGCAGTCATCGGAAGCAGAAGGCTCCATCCACTGTATAATGGCCATGCCGGTGTGCTGCAGCCCAGCTTCCAGTCACTTGAATGGGATCCACGCGGCACCAAAAAGTGGATGGAGTGCTTCCGGCTCCATGTGTTTAGCTTATGGCACCGGTGGGGATGATGGGGGTCAGACTCCCACCGATGTCATATTGATGACCTATCTAGAGGATAATTTCATCAATATCAAAAAGCAGAAATAGTCTTTTAACCTGACATCCAATTATCCACAAATTCCGATAATCTCTCACTTGTTTCTTGTGTCTTGAATTTCAGAGGCTGAAGAAAAGAAAATTTAAAGGGGTTGTGACAAGTTTGTATCAGAGTATATAACCAAGTATCTGATTGGTAAGGGTCCAACTACTGGGACCCCCAACCAGTCACAAGAATGGGAGTCTCATACTCCCCTATGAATGAAGCGGCAGCAGATCTGCGAGACTCTCCGCTCCATTCATACAGGGGGCACAGGACTCGTGAAGGTCCCAGCGCCAGACTCTCACTGATCAGATACTATCCACAAGATGGGGTGTACGTCACATGACACAACCCCTTTGTCCCATCATAGGCTAGGATATGCCCCCATTGTCTGATAGGTGCAGGTCCACATGTGCAGTGTTCCCGTTCGTTTCTAGAGGAGCAGTGCTTGGTGGTGGATGGACCCCGGGAAATCTGGAGACCTCCAGCCACAGCTCTCCTCACTCCGTTCTCCTTGTAGGTATGGGTCCCAGAGGTGGGACCCGCACCTATCAGACAATGGGGGGTATATCCTAGTGATATGCCACCATTGCATGTGATGGGACAACCCCTTTAATAATCTTTCCCAGAAGCAAATTTTATATTTTTCAGTGACTACCCAGGTATCCAGATTATTGGATAATCCATCATTCGTTTCTCTTCATTCATGCTATTACTATTACTCCATTACTATTCAGTGATGTCAGTAAAGGGGCGGGGCTGTGACAACCTCTCATATATACCTTTCATGATATACAGGCTGATTGTCAGCAGTGATAGATGAATAGCTGTTAGTGTAGTATATGATGGGTGAATCTGATGTCTGATCACAATGTAATCATATTACATCATATTTCAGTGATGTCAGTAACAGGGATCGGGGCTGTGACAACCTCTCAGACATGATGTACAGGCTGGTTGTCAGCAGTAATAGATGAAGTACCTGTTGATATTGTATAGATGTATAGATTGTGAAGGAGCAGGATGAAATGTAAGAGAAGCAGGTTCAATGTCGGACAATGGACATACGAGCGGTCTGTTTCATCTTCTCTCTGACCCTGCAGCATAGTCTCTGCCTCGTCCCCCGCGTCCTCCTAGCATCTTCTTCTCTATCAGTTCCTCTCCTGAGTTGCATTTCAAAGCTTTTCCCTTTCATTTCTGCTGCCTGTGCCATGGACAGGCTGCATTCTCAGTGATGTCACCGCTGATCTCTAGTGAATGGATAGGCTGCATTCTCAGTGATGTCACCGCTGATCTCTAGTGAATGGATAGGCTGCATTCTCAGTGATGTCACTGCTGATCTCTAGTGAATGGATAGGCTGCATTCTCAGTGATGTCACCGCTGCTCTCTAGTGAATGGATAGGCTGCATTCTCAGTGATGTCACCGCTGCTCTCTAGTGAAGGGATAGGCTGCATTCTCAGTGATGTCACCGCTGATCTCTAGTGAATGGATAGGCTGCATTCTCAGTGATGTCACCGCTGCTCTCTAGTGAAGGGATAGGCTGCATTCTCAGTGATGTCACCACTGATCTCTAGTGAATGGATAGGCTGCATTCTCAGTGATGTCACCACTGATCTCTAGTGAATGGATAGGCTGCATTCTCAGTGATGTCACCGCTGATCTCTAGTGAATGGATAGGCTGCATTCTCAGTGATGTCACCACTGATCTCTAGTGAATGGATAGGCTTCATTCTCAGTGATGTCACCGCTGATCTCTAGTGAATGGATAGGCTGCATTCTCAGTGATGTCACCACTGATCTCTAGTGAATGGATAGGCTGCATTCTCAGTGATGTCACCACTGATCTCTAGTGAATGGATAGGCTTCATTCTCAGTGATGTCACCGCTGATCTCTAGTGAATGGATAGGCTGCATTCTCAGTGATGTCACCGCTGATCTCTAGTGAATGGATAGGCGGCATTCTCAGTGATGTCACCGCTGATCTCTAGTGAATGGATAGGCGGCATTCTCAGTGATGTCACCGCTGCTCTCTAGTGAATGGATAGGCTGCATTCTCAGTGATGTCACCGCTGCTCTCTAGTGAATGGATAGGCTGCATTTTCAGTGATGTCACCGCTGATCTCTAGTGAATGGATAGGCTGCATTCTCAGTGATGTCACCGCTGATCTCTAGTGAATGGATAGGCTGCATTCTCAGTGATGTCACTGCTGAACTCTAGTGAATGGATAGGCTGCATTCTCAGTGATGTCACCACTGATCTCTAGTGAATGGATAGGCTGCATTCTCAGTGATGTCACCGCTGATCTCTAGTGAATGGATAGGCTGCATTCTCAGTGATGTCACCGCTGATCTCTAGTGAATGGATAGGCTGCATTCTCAGTGATGTCACCGCTGATCTCTAGTGAATGAATAGGCGGCATTCTCAGTAATGTCACCTCTGATCTCTAGTGAATGGATAGGCTGCATTCTCAGTGATGTCTCCGCTGATCTCTAGTGAATGGATAGGCTGCATTCTCAGTGATGTCACCGCTGATCTCTAGTGATGGATAGGCTGCATTCTCAGTGATGTCACCAGCTGATCTCTAGTGAATGGATAGGCTGCATTCTCAGTGATGTCACCGCTGATCTCTAGTGAATGGATAGGCTGCATTCTCAGTGATGTCACCGCTGATCTCTAGTGAATGGATAGGCTGCATTCTCAGTGATGTCACCGCTGATCTCTAGTGATGGATAGGCTGCATTCTCAGTGATGTCTGATCTCTAGTGATCTCTAGCTGATCTCTAGTGAATGGATAGGCTGCATTCTCAGTGATGTCACCGCTGATCTCTAGTGAATGGATAGGGCTGCATTCTCAGTGATGTCACCGCTGATCTCTAGTGAATGGATAGGCTGCATTCTCAGTGATGTCACCGCTGATCTCTAGTGAATGGATAGGCTGCATTCTCAGTGATGTCACCGCTGATCTCTAGTGAATGGATAGGCTGCATTCTCAGTGATGTCACCGCTGATCTCTAGTGAATGGATAGGCTGCATTCTCAGTGATGTCACCGCTGATCTCTAGTGATGGATAGGCTGCATTCTCAGTGATGTCACCGCTGATCTCTAGTGAATGGATAGGCTGCATTCTCAGTGATGTCACCGCTGATCTCTAGTGAATGGATAGGCTGCATTCTCAGTGATGTCACCGCTGATCTCTAGTGAATGGATAGGCTGCATTCTCAGTGATGTCACCGCTGATCTCTAGTGAATGGATAGGCTGCATTCTCAGTTGATGTCACCGCTGATCTCTAGTGAATGGATAGGCTGCATTCTCAGTGATGTCACCGCTGATCTCTAGTGAATGGATAGGCTGCATTCTCAGTGATGTCACCGCTGATCTCTAGTGAATGGATAGGCTGCATTCTCAGTGATGTCACCGCTGATCTCTAGTGAATGGATAGGCTGCATTCTCAGTGATGTCACCGCTGATCTCTAGTGAATGGATAGGCTGCATTCTCAGTGATGTCACCGCTGATCTCTAGTGAATGGATAGGCTGCATTCTCAGTGATGTCACCGCTGATCTCTAGTGAATGGATAGGCTGCATTCTCAGTGATGTCACCGCTGATCTCTAGTGAATGGATAGGCTGCATTCTCAGTGATGTCACCGCTGATCTCTAGTGAATGGATAGGCTGCATTCTCAGTGATGTCACCGCTGATCTCTAGTGAATGGATAGGCTGCATTCTCAGTGATGTCACCGCTGATCTCTAGTGAATGGATAGGCTGCATTCTCAGTGATGTCACCGCTGATCTCTAGTGAATGGATAGGTGCATTCTCAGTGATGTCACCGCTGATCTCTAGTGAATGGATAGGCTGCATTCTCAGTGATGTCACCGCTGATCTCTAGTGAATGGATAGGCTGCATTCTCAGTGATGTCACCGCTGATCTCTAGTGAATGGAATAGGCTGCATTCTCAGTGATGTCACCGCTGATCTCTAGTGAATGGATAGGCTGCATTCTCAGTGATGTCACCGCTGATCTCTAGTGAATGGATAGGCTGCATTCTCAGTGATGTCACCGCTGATCTCTAGTGAATGGATAGGCTGCATTCTCAGTGATGTCACCGCTGATCTCTAGTGAATGGATAGGCTGCATTCTCAGTGATGTCACCGCTGATCTCTAGTGAATGGATAGGCTGCATTCTCAGTGATGTCACCGCTGACTCTAGTGAATGGAATAGGCTGCATCTCAGTGATGTCACCGCTGATCTCTAGTGAAGGATAGGCCTGCATTCTCAGTGATGTCACCTCTGATCTCTAGTGAATGGATAGGCTGCATTCTCAGTGATGTCACCGCTGATCTCTAGTGAATGGATAGGCTGCATTCTCAGTGATGTCACCGCTGATCTCTAGTGAATGGATAGGCTGCATTCTCAGTGATGTCACCGCTGATCTCTAGTGAATGGATAGGCTGCATTCTCAGTGATGTCACCGCTGATCTCTAGTGAATGGATAGGCTGCATTCTCAGTGATGTCACCGCTGATCTCTAGTGAATGGATAGGCTGCATTCTCAGTGATGTCACCGCTGATCTCTAGTGATGGATAGGCTGCATTCTCAGTGATGTCACCGCTGATCTCTAGTGAATGGATAGGCTGCATTCTCAGTGATGTCACCGCTGATCTCTACGTGAATGGATAGGCTGCATTCTCAGTGATGTCACCGCTGATCTCTAGTGAATGGATAGGCTGCATTCTCAGTGATGTCACTGCTGATCTCTAGTGAATGGATAGGCTGCATTCTCGGTGATGTCACTGCTGATCTTCTAGTGAAGGGATGGCTGTATTCTCGGTGATGTCACTTGTGTGATCTCTAGTGAAGGGATAGGCTGCATTTCTCAGTGATGTCACTGCTGATCTCTAGTGAATGGGATAGGCTGCATTCTCAGTGATGTCCACCTGCTGATCTCTAGTTGAATGGCCATAGGCTGCATTCTCAGTGATGTCACCTCTGATCTCTAGTAATGGATAGGCTGCGATTCTCAGTCAATGTCACCGCTGTCTCTAGTGAATGGATTAGGGCTGCATCTCAGTAGATGTCGACCGCCTGATCTCTAGTGAAGGGATAGCTGCATTCTCAGTGATGTCCATCCGCTGTCTCTAGTGAATGGGATAGGCATGCATTCTCCGGTGATGTCACTGCCTGATCTTCTAGTGAATGGATAGGGCTGTATTCTCGGTGATGTCACCGCTGATCTCTAGTGAAGGGATAGCTGCACTTCTCAGTGATTGTCACCGCTGATCTCTAGTGAATGGATAGGCTGCATTCTCAGTGATGTCACCGCTGATCTCTAGTGAATGGATAGGCTGCACTCTCAGTGATGTCACCGTTGATCTCTAGTGAATGGATAGGCTGCACTCTCAGTGATGTCACCATTGATCTCTAGTGAATGGATAGGCTGCATTCTCAGTTTTTGATAACTTAGTGTTTGATACGGCTTGCTTGTATTGAATGGAAACCTGGTATACATTCCGCAGCTGAAAAAAAAAACTGGCACAGTTCACACAGCTGAGGAGTTTGTTACTATGTATCAGTGGAGACATTTTTCTCAGAGCAGACTATAGCAGGGATAAGGGCTATGCTGATACATTGTAACAAGCACATCAGCTGTGTGAATAGATTTAGGTCTGATTTTCAACTGCTACTTATCAATAAAAATGTTTCCATCTTTGGCAGCAAGCAGAGGTCTTATAACTGATCAGAAACTTCAACATACTGTATGGTTACAAATTTCTAATTTTTATTTTGAAAGCTTTCTGCACACAGTTCTTCCTATGTTACTAATGTATTATTCCGGGGTGTACATCTTATTATCTCCACTTCTTCAGGATCTGGCTGAGTCCGCTGTATCCCCGACTGCCCGAAGGCTCTTCTTCATTAGCCGGTGAATCGGTAACTAACTTCAGGTCTGACTTGGTGGCGTATCTGGCCTCTTACAACTCGCCGAGCCTGAAGGAATGGATGGATATCATTAAGCAGCACGATCTGTCTGAGACCAGGTGTGTAGCTAGAAGCTGTATGGGGGGAGGGGGGCTCTTATGTGGTCTGAAGATGAAATATCAAGATCGTGAAGGGTCTCATTATGGAAGACATGAGTGCTCAGGTGTTATGCCTGGACGGCCTGCATCAGGGAGCCACTTACAGCCTATCCGTATAACCAGGCTGATCTTAGTACATAACCAATAACAGTACCAGTACCTAAGCAGTACATAACATATGACCAGCACCCACCTATTGTAAGTCTCAGCTTCATATGGTCTCTCTTGGGATCTGACTTTCACAGAACATGGCTGCTTTCTCTTAAAAACAGCACCCCCCCCCCGTCTACAGGTTGTGTTTGATATTGCAGCTCACTCTCATTAAAGGGGTTGTCTCACTTCAGCAAATGGCACTTATCATGTAGAGAAAGTTAAGGGGGTTATCCAATGTCATAAACCACCCCCCTTCCCCCAAATGCCGGGCCCCATACAGGGAATATACTTACCCCGCCCTTTGCACCGCTCCTGGTCCTCGCACCGCCACTGCTGCTTCTCCCTGTACACGGATGAAAACATCCGGTCACCGGGGGGGGGGGGGGGGACAATCAATGGCAGACGGGGGCGAGCCTCTCTAGCGTCACCCATGATACTAGGGTGGCTTGTCCCCGTCCCTGCCTGCCATTGGCTGCTCCCCCCGACACCGGATGTTTTCAGGGAGAAGCAGGGGAGAGGGGTAAGTATATTCCATGTGAGGGGCCCGGCACATGGGGGGGTCTGTTTGTGATATTGAATAACCCCTTTAATACAAGGCACTTACTAATGTATTGTGATTGTCCATATTACCTCCTTTGCTGGCTGGATTCATTTTTCCATCACATTATACTCTGCTCGTTTCCATGGTTACAGACCGCTCTACAATCCATCAGCGGTGGTCGTGCTTACACACTATAGGAAAAAGCGCCAGCCTGATAGATTTTTCCTATAGAGTACAAGCCCAACCACCGCTGAAGTGCAGATATGAGGTGGCTGGGATGAGAGCTGCTACGCATGCGTACCTGTGTGCGCTCCTACAATCCCAGTCACCAGAGAGGCCGGAGATTTTTCTTACTGCTGATGGATTGCAGGGTGGTCATAACTCCTGGAAACGGGCAGTATATAATGTGATGGAAAAAATGAATCCAGCCAGCAAAGGAAGCAATATGGAGAATCACAATACATTAGTAAGTGGCTTGTATTAACTTTCTCTACATGATATATGCCATTTGCTGAAGTGAGACCACCCCTTTAACTTCAGTAGACTTGATCTACAATAACAGATACAACCCATCAACAGGTACGCCATTTTTTTCTACTCCTAGACATTCTTCATTAAGAATTGCAAGGAATGATAGGAGCAGACACTGAACAAGCAGAATATTTTTGTAAACTTATTTGGCCACCATGCTGAATTTTTCTGCTGATTGCTGTTTACAGAGTTTATTTGGTCGGATCAACACCCGGGCGGTTCCAGGGATATGACAAGGAGAAATGGGGGCATTTCCGTGTAAGAAAGGTAAGTAGTATTTTTGTCTACTGGTCTATAGTCACCACACCAACACTATATGATGAGGACCACTCTTGGCTGTTTTCATGTAACATAAGGCAGGCAGCTTCATCTCTTATTAAAGGGCATCTGTCAGCAGTTTTGTACCTATGACACTGGCTGACCTGTTACATGTGCACTTGGCAGCTGAAGACATCTGTGTTGGTCCCATGTTCATATGTGTCTGCATTGCTGAGAAAAATGATGTTTTATTATATGTAAATGAGCCTGTAGGAGCAACGGGGGCGTTACCATTACACCTAGAGGCTCTGCTCTCTCTGCAACTACCGCTTCATCTACACTTTGATTGACAGGGCCAGGTGTGAAAACTTTTTCACTGGCCCTATCAATCAAAATGCTGAGGCCGCATCATTTGCAGAGAGAGCAGAGCCTCTAGGAGTAACGGAAACGCCCCTGTTGCTCCTAGAGGCTCATTTGCATATATTAAAACATCATATTTAACAGTTTAGCCAGTGTCATAAGTACAAATCTGCTGACAGGTGACCTTTAATTATTTGTTACCAGCTTACTTCTTCTCTTCATGTGTTTCTTTTATTTACTTTGTAGATTTTAAGAGAGAAAGGCAGCCCGATCGCCGGCGTGGAATCTTGGCCTGTGATTGGTCAGTTTTCCAGCATAGGCTCAATGGGGTCTGATCAAAGCAAGTGGCTGCATTCAGAATTCAGCGAGAGTTTAAAGACCCTGGGGAAAGGGGTGAAAACTCTGCCGCACTCAGAAAACCCCCTACAACTGGTAAAGTCCTGACTTTTCTGTAGTCTGTTCTACACATGTTTCCAAAGCTGGAATTTTCCTCACAAGCATTTTCACTTATGAGCTCCATTATACAGTTTAACCACTTATAACCCGTATACACAGCACAGTCAGTGTGCACATACATTGCTTATCCTTATCCTGAGATACATGCTCTAGTATACTCCAGAGCTGCACTCACTATTCTGCTGGTGGAGTCACTGTGTACATACATTTCTTATCCTGTACTGATCCTGAATTACATCCTGTATTATACCCCAGAGCTGCACTCACTATTCTGCTGGTGGAGTCACTGTGTACGTACATTACTTATCCTGTACTGATCCTGAGTTATATCCTGTATTATACTCCAGAGCTGCACTCACTATTCTGCTGGTGAAGTCACTGTGTACATACATTACTTATCCTGTACTGATCCTGAGTTACATCCTGTATTATACTCCAGAGCTGCACTCACTATTCTGCTGGTGAAGTCACTGTGTACATACATTACTTATCCTGTACTGATCCTGAGTTACATCCTGTATTATACTCCAGAGCTGCACTCACTATTCTGCTGGTGGAGTCACTGTGTACATACATTACATTACTTATCCTGTACTGATCCTGAGTTACACCCTGTATTATACTCCAGAGCTGCACTCACTATTCTGTTGGTGCAGTCACTGTGTACATACATTACTTGTCCTGTATTATACTCCAGAGCTGCACTCACTATTCTGCTGGTGCAGTCACTGTGTACGTACATTACTTATCCTGTACTGATCCTGAGTTACATCCTGTATTATACTCCAGAGCTGCACTCACTATTCTGCTGGTGGAGTCACTGTGTACGTACATTACTTATCCTGTACTGATCCTGAGTTACATCCTGTATTATACTCCAGAGCTGCACTCACTATTCTGTTGGTGCAGTCACTGTGTACATACATTACTTATCCTGTACTGATCCTGAGTTACATCCTATATTATACTCCAGAGCTGCACTCACTATTCTGTTGGTGCAGTCACTGTGTACATACATTACTTATCCTGTACTGATCCTGAGTTACATCCTATATTATACTCCAGAGCTGCACTCACTATTCAGCTGGTGCAGTCACTGTGTACATACATTATTTATCCTGTACTGATCCTGAGTTACATCATGTATTATACTCCAGAGCTGCACTCACTATTCTGCTGGTGCAGTCACTGTGTACATACATTACTTATCCTGTACTGATCCTGAGTTACATCATGTATTATACTCCAGAGCTGCACTCACTATTCAGCTGGTGCAGTCACTGTGTACATACATTACATTACGTATTAGGTTTTATACCTCCGCCTTCTCTGTCCCTCCCCCTTTATACTGGCTATATTTTGTAAAACATTTGTGTCGGAAGAGTATATTTAGTAATACAGCTGCATTTTTGCCTTGTGTTGTCTTTTTTGCAGATCTACCCATCTGTCGATAATGTTAGAACCAGTCTGGAAGGATATCCTGGTAAGTGACAGGAGCAGTAATGATGTTGTAGCCTTGTCTGCCCCATGCATCCATCAGATTAGGGCCACAAAATACATGTAGAAGAGTATAAAATCCCATGATAAGCCTCACAATTTATTCAGACGTCCATATTCCAAATTGTGACTTGGCAGTTTTTAGCATAGCAGTGAGGTTCATAGGACACGGGCCTGGCGATCACTGGAGACCACTGTCTTCTTGACACAGGCCCAAGGTAGACCTGCTTTGGTTTTCCTTGCACTTACTATTGTGTTCGTCATCCGTTACCCACATGAACATAATGTTGAGTTGTGTGAATAGGCCCTTACAGTCTCCCTGCCAGGCAGATATATTAAATGGGTTATGTGATGATTGATGTGAAACATGAGAATCAGACATCATATAGGACATGACAATCTCTCTCTAACAAAGCTAGAACCAGCCCTGTACCTCACATGGATCCAGAGATCTCCACATTCATTGTTCCAATTGCTCTACTACATTTAAATCAGGCTGGCAGTTGTCGGGTGTGTCCTTTCTCCAGATATAGTCCTTTCTCGGGAAGTGTGTCCTTTCTGCAGTTTGTTTCTAGTAACTGACACAGATTCTCACAGAAGATATGGCTGTTGACAGTAGAAGATTTAAACTGAGCATGTGCGACCACCTCATTGAGGTGGACTGAGAAATAAGGAAAAGAACAAACAGCAGATGGCGCTTTACAGATAAATTCTATAGTGTAAGTTTCCATCATTGCTGGATTTGCTTTGTTCAGTCTTGTTCTACTCGTTGTGTTTTGCAGCTGGCGGCTCCCTCCCATACGGCATCCAGACGGCTCAGAAGCAGCCCTGGCTTCATAAATATTTCCAGTAGGTAACACTCTGCTGTAGGGGGGATGAATTATTTCATGTATGATTTAAAGGGCATCTGTCAGCAGTTTTGTCCCTATGACACTGGCTGACCTGTTACATGTGCACTTGGCAGCTGAAGACATCTGTGTTTGTCCCATGTTCATATGTGTCCACATTGCTGAGAAATATGATGGTTTAATATATGCAAATGAGCCTCTAGGAGCAACGGGGGCATTACCATTACACCTTGAGGCTCTGCTCTCTCTGCAACTGCCGCGCCCTCTCCACTTTGATTGACAGGACCAGGAGTGATTATGTTCTCACTGCCGGGCCCTGCCAATCAAAGTGGAGAGGGCGTGGCAGTTGCAGAGAGAGCGGAGCCTCTAGGTGTAATGGTAACGCCCCCGTTGCTCCTAGAGGCTCATTTGCATATTTGTTTTTCTCAGCAATGTGGACACATATGAACATGGGACCAACACAGATGTCTTCAGCTGCCAAGTGCACATGTAACAGGTCAGCCAGTGTCATAGGTACAAAACTGCTGACAGATGCCCTTTAAAAGGGTTGTCCAAGTTCATTTTTCCTTTCCGGCAACAACGTTATTAAAATAATAATAAAAAAAAAACACTATACTAATCATTCCATACCCTCTCCATTCTAGCACCACCTCTCTGAACCTTCTCCTCACTACAGCCTTTACATCATGCTTTTGGCTGCAGCGATGACGTCCCATGTACCGCTTGTGGCTGCTGTAGCCGATCACTGGCTTCAGCAGTATATGGAGCCAGAACCTTGAGGCCAGTGACTGACTGCAGCAGTCACGTACAGTATAGGAGCACATCACTGCTGGTTCAGAATGGCAAGTATAACTTTTATTAAAGCAGCCCCCTAGTTCGAAAACAAAAATTCTCATTAACTAGGGATCAGAGTGAACACTTACCTGGTGACCTTCTATTCATTTTTACAGGTATTCTCTGCTATCATCCAGTATGGCGGCATCACTTTTCAGACTACCTGATGCAGGGTTGCACCTAGCCTTTCTGCTGCCTGAGGCAAAAACTGAAATGGCGCCCCCTTCCCCCCCAAAGCCAATTTCTTAACCTAACCCCTTTGCCACAATGAAAGCACTCATTGCCCATGGCCCTTCCGCTGCCCCCCCTCTTGGCCCTACCTGGTGCTGCCTGAGGCGATCGCCTTACCTGGCCTCATTGGTGGTGCACTTCCTGCTTTCCTTGGATTGGCCAGTACTGCTCATGTGAGCAGTGGTGACCAATCCGAGGTCAGGGCTGGCCAAGCAGGAGGTTTCTTGCACTACCAAATGCACAGTATGTATCGGGTAGTCTGAAAAGTGATGCCGCCATCATGGGTAGCAGAAGAGGGGCCCTGGAATTGGTGGATCTGCAGCAGATGAAAAGCACTACATCATGCAAAATGTAAAAAAAAAATTTTCCTGCCTTTTACAATAAAATGTTGTACTCTGACAATCCCTTTAAGTAAATAGAACAATGGCTGTAATGCAGGAAATAAAGGAATTATACAAGTGGACTTGATTAAAAATCTCCTCCTACCGTTTTGTGTATACAGCACCTAATCAGAGCTATATACATCTACATATTTGCAGACTACAAAACGCGATGTGTGGTCTGATCCATCCTACCCCCCAGTCCTTCTGTCTCCTCTTCTTGATAAGCCACAAGAGAGAAGAGGGTAACCCATGACCACAGGATCTGACTACAGAGGGCGATTACGTAGTCGGACACGACGTCACCTTTGTCTGTGTTGACAGTCTAACACTGTCCCTCTCTTTACAGCAAATGGAAAGCGGAGACGTCAGGCCGCAGCAGAGCCATGCCTCACATCAAAACCTACATGCGGCTATCGCCAGATTGCCGGGAACTGGCATGGTTCCTGGTGACAAGGTACAAGGTGGCATTATATAATATAATGGGATGTAACCTTATATAAGTCACAGCGTCCATCAGCCTCCTCCCAGTGCATGGATCTGGAAGCATTTATAGGAACAGTACAACTTAAAGGGATTGTCTCATTAAGGCCTGTTTCACACTAACGGGAAAACAGATCCGGATGGCTGTTCCGGCCGGGAAGAGCCTGTCGGATCCGTCCTTGCTGTGTGCTACTGGCAATCCGGCCGCCCCATTAACTATAATGGCGTCCGGCGGAGATCCAGGCGCAATTCAGCCAAGGAGCAGCCGGATGAAAACTGCTGCGTGCAGCAATATTTGTCTGGCCGTTCCTCAATATATTTGCCAGATTGTGGCTGGATCTCCGCCGGACCCCATTATAGTCAATGGAGCTGGACGGATTGCCGGCTGCACCCGGCAAGGCTCGATCTGACAGGCTGTTCCCGGCCGAAACAGCCTGCTGGATCTGTTTTACCGTTTGTGTGAAACAGCCCTTGGACAATTTATTTCCCTATCCAGAGGATAGCAAATCAGTATCTGATCGGCTGGGGTCCGACTGCTGGGGCTCCCGGCAATCACTAGAACAGGACTTATACGTGTCTGCTGCTCTATTCAACTCTATGGGACTGCCAGAAACGGCAGAGTACAAATGCTTAGCTATCCTCCGGCTGCCTCATATGCCAGTGTGCATGCTTAGCTCCCTTCAAACCCCTAGCTTTTGGACCCTTGCCAATGCCTATCCTGTGCATAGGGGATAAGTTGTCTTTTTGGGGCAGCCCCTTCGAGCTGTGACAGCCCAGCAGTGACCTTCATCCTATCATCAGGGTTAAAAAGCTTGAACCACATAAAATCATCATTTAGAAGAAATTGGTAGACACCCAGCTTTCCTAGAGTCCGGAATGGATATCAGCAGTAATACATCCTCAGCTCTTATAATAGTACATATAATATATTGGGATATAACCTCATTTTAGTAACAGCCTCCACTTCTGCGTCAATAGTTTTGGAAGCTGTAAAGTATTTATAGGAATGGTACAATTTGAAGGGGTTGTCCGAGTTATGAAAAAAAAATATATAGCACTGTAAATCTGATGGGCAGCAATATATAACTAAGGTAAGCAAGTTTTAGGCAAAAAAATATATATATATTTCCTCATTTCCCTGGATCTCTTCTGGCCCTTTGTTTACCTGGAATAGCAACAATCTCTGCCCCTCCCCCTGCTCTGCAATGGGAGTGAATACAAGTGCTGCCCTGAGTGACATGTCTGCCTGCTGGGATACTCAGCAGCATGCTGTATGTGTAGGACTACAAGTCCCAGCTGTACAATGACACTACTGATAAACACAGGAACGTCCCCCTACCTTTCTTGTGCAATGCTCTTCAGAACTCCTCTGTAAACTTCTGTGCCCAGCATTTGTCTCCTCACTGCCTGCAGCTACTCAGTAAAGCCTTCAACCCAGAGTCTGTGCTGGCTGAAGTGGTTAATGTTTTATCGGGAAGAATCCGGGGAGAGAGCAGCAGCAGCTGGCATTGCAGGTGGCATCGCCAACACAGTGACATCTCGTGTACAGACTCTTATCTGATCTCTCAGGCTTGTGCACGAAACATCAGCAGAGCAGGGAGAGAAGCTGACATCACAGGTCAGGTGACCCTCAGTGAAATCTGAGAAAGCAGAAAGTGTATGGCAAAGCTGTTATATTTGATTAGTTTGATTAAAGAACAAAAGAATAACTTGGACAACCCCTTTAGAGAGGTTGTCCCATTAAGACAACTTATTCCTCTATCCATAGGATAGCGTATGGCGGCGTTCTGACCACTGGGGCCCCCGCTATCACTAGAATGTAGGCCTGTGCATCCTGTTTGAATGGAGCGACAGACATGCATGTGTGTCTGCTGCTCCATTCAATTGTATGGGACTAGCAGAGTACAAATCCTCAGCTATCCTCCAGCAGCCTCATAAGGGGAGCATGAGCCCCCGGTCTTCTGATCGGCGGGGCCCCAGACACTAAGGGGGATAAGATTTCTTTATGGGGCAGCCCCTTCAAACTGTGACAGGCCATCAGAGACTTGAACCACATAAAATTGTCATGTTGAACACCCCGCCCCCCCCCCATTACCCCCGCCCCCCCGATGCCCCAAAGCATCGGCCAGAGGTTCTCCAAACTCAGATGGAAGAGCCTTTCACGGATAAATTGTCAGTAACGAGCGCTGATCGATCAGCTATATTAGCGATCAGGCTCATTACAGGCATTTGGGAATAAAGGAGCCATCCTGCATGTGTATGATTGTATTTCCACGTCTCAATTATTGGCCCTTTTTTGTAAATATGATTTCCTTACCCCCCACAGTTTCCATTATCGTCAGCAGCACGTCCCCTGTATACACGGGGCGATGTGCTGCTGACAAAGGGTCGATTTTATCTCCGCATAAAAGATGCGATCGACAACACATGATTGAATTACAGCGCAGGCGAGGTGGTCGATGTTACCTGCAGGAATGAAAGAGAAATCACTGCATCTACCTGCTGGGCGTAAAAGGGTTAATGGGTGCAATTGGCGGCACCCAGAAATAATGTATTCTCTGTACATTCTTCTTATCCATCAGTATTAGGAAGTGAGACAAAATATCCACTCCACAATTAGTGTCCAAATCCAGACGAGCCGTCCATTATCCCATGGGACAAATCGGAGCCTATGGAGGACAGGCCCTGTGGATTTGGACACTAATGCTGGATTTACACAGCCGAGGGTAATGTAGTAGATGTCGCCTGCAGTCCTATGTAACACCACAGATAGCACAGTGAAAACTTTCAGTACAGATAATGTAGTAGATGTTACCTGCAGTCCTATGTAACACCTATGTAACAATCAGTTATGTCCCGAATCCGTCCTTTCCGTTCTCCTGCTCCTATAACGGAGCAGGAGAACGGAAGCCCTAACTGTGATGTGAACGAGCCCTTATCTGTACTCAGAGAGCTATCACTGGTGTTATCTGTGGTGTTACATAGGACTGCAGGTGACATCTACTACATTATCTGTATTGAGAGAGTTACCACGGAGTTATATTTGGTGTTACATAGGACTGCGGGTGACATCTACTACATTATCTGTACTATGTAACGCCACAGATAACAAAAGTTATCTCTCTGAGTACAGATAATGTAGTAGATGTCACCTGCAGTCCTATGTAACACCCCAAATAACCCAGTGATAACTCCCTGAGTACAGATAATATGGTGGATGTCACCTGCAGTCCTATGGAACACCATAGATAACAAAGTGATAACTGTCTTAGTACAGATAATGTAGAAGAAGTTTCCTGCAGTCCTATGTAACACCACAGATAACAGTGATAACTCTCTGAGTACAGATAATGTAGTAGATGTCACCTGCAGTCCTATGTAACACCACAGATAACACAGTGATAGCTCTCTGAGTACAGATAATGTAGTAGATGTCACCTGCAGTCCTATGTAACACCACAGATAACACAGTGATAACTCTGAGTACAGATAATGTAGTAGATGTCACCTGCAGTCCTATGTAACACCACAGATAACACAGTGCTAACTCTGAGTACAGATAATGTAGTAGATGTTATCTGCAGTCCTATGTAACACCACTGATAACACAACATGTAAATGCAGATGTAGTTTCCTGGTTGCCATGGGCTATCAGGGTATCCTGGGAGTTGTAGTTTCACAACATCAGCCATTGTTGTCATGTGACCTCGTCACACTCTTTGGAGGACTTCAGATATTTCCGCATTTTGATTGGCTGTTGCAGACTTTAGTCCTCTGGTCTGGCAGGTGCCGTACTATTGGAATCCTAACAATGGCGCCACCCATTGACCGCCTTTGTAGCGATCCCTCGCACTGTAGCCTACCGTAGTTGTAGTCCCCACGTGCTCTGTTATTATTGTCCTGACATAAAGCGGCTCAGCGGATCTATACGGTTATTATGACGCTTACCCCCCTCCGATTGTGCGGCGAGAACAATGCCGGCTCTGCTGTGCTCAGGAATTGATTTATTTGCCGGTTTCAATTTGCAAATAAATAGAAGAAAGACGACAAACTCCCGTCGCTCACAACTGGAAAATCGCCAATAATTCCCTGTCCCGGTGATTATCCCAGACACCCCGCCGCGCTCTTGTTTGGTCTGTGTAATGTAACGCCCCCGGCACTACTCACCCCGGCTGTGCGCCTGATGAAAGACGGTCGGGCTGCACTTTCTGTCCAGAAGTCGCCCTCCATAGTTATAGCCGAAAGAGAGAGCGCAAACACCTAGTAAAGACTGAAACACCTGTATAAATGTATAAATGTAAAACCTAGCTGAGAAGTGTTTGCTGTCGTTGGGCAGATGTAGTAGAGCTGAGTTTGTCATTAGCACGAGTCATTGTGGCATCTGGATCTACGGTTTTACATAGGACTGCAAGTAATGCGTAATGTTACCACATGGCAGAAAAGTGTAGCTGAGTGATAAATTTAGCTCTGCTATTTCTGTATAGGCACTACATCTCCTGTAATGCACAGCACTCAGTACGCACCCTTAAAGGGGTATTCCGGTTACATTAAAGGGGTTCTCTAGGCTTTTAATATTGATGATCCATCCTCCTTTGCCATAGACATAGCAGCAGCAGGAAGAGAGACGGGAGACGGCACCTGCACACCGCGCACGCCGTCTCCTCATACAGCTCGGGGGTGCCGGGTGTCAGACCCCCGCTGATCTGATATTGAAATACTAAAAGCTCAGAGAACCCCTTTAAAGGGGTCCTCTCACTTCAGTAAGTGACATTTACCATGTAGAGAAAGTTACTACAAGGCACTTACTAATGTATTGTGATTCTCCATATTGCCTCCTTTGCTGGCTGGATTCATTTTTCCATCACATTATACACTGCTCGTTTCCATGGTTACGACCACCCTGCAATCCAGCAGTGGTGGTCGTGCTTGCACACGATAGGAAAAAGCGTCAGCCTCTCTGGTGGCCGGGACCATGGGAGCGCACATAGGCTGATGCTTTTTTTCCTATATTGTGCAAGCACCACCATCGCTGATAGATTGCAGGGTGGTCGTAACCATGGAAACGAGCAGTATATAATGTGATGGAAAAATGAATCCAGCCAGCAAAGGAGACAATATGGACAATCACAATACATTAGTAAGTGCCTTTCTAAACATGATAAATGCTATATTCTGAAGTGAGACAATGTTTTTAAGTTATCCCCTATCCACAGGATAAGGGATAACTATTAGATCGGTGGGAGTCCTACCAGTGGGACCCCCACCAATCACGAGAATGGGGGGCCTGTACACCCCTGAACTGAGTGGCCGGTCGGTCATGCATGCGGTTGCTCCATTCATTTCTATGGGAGTTCCGGAGATAGGTGAGTATAGCGTACGCTGTACTCGCCTATCTCCGGAATTGCCATAGAAACCAATGGAGTGGCTGCATGCATGCCCAACTGGTCTCCACGTAAATTTCAGGGGGCTGCAGGGTGCACAAGGAGGGGTCGGGGGCGAAGCTGTCTATATGTATTTTCTTGCTGGTGGCCAGCAATCCAAAATGGGATCAGCCTCGGGGCTCCGACAAGTGTAATACTGTGCAGACCAGGAACATTCGTGAGCATTGGCAAAGCTTTATATTTTGGGTGCAGGGGCCCTTTAAAGGGGTTGTCCCACGAAAAATATTCTACATTTTTCAAACCAGTTCCTGGATCTGAATACTTTTGTAATTGCATGTCATTAAAAATGTATTACAGCTGCTGAGTAATGCAGTGAAATCTGTCTGTATAGCGCCACCTGCTGTTTGCTCTTTTTCTTATTTTTCTGTCCTGCTCCCTGAGATGGAAGCACATGCTCAGTTCCACCCTTCAACTGCCTCCAGCTGTAGCAGAAAGTGAACGCCCCCAATGCTGAGGCGCAGGGCTGGTTCTAGCTTTGTTCTAGATTATGTATGACTTTCATTTTTTATAATTATTCAAGGGAAAACTCATTTACGCACAGATTTCTTTTAGTTGGTCTTCCTTTAAACCGCAGATTTGTACCTATGACACTGGCTGACCTGTTACATGTGCACTTGGCAGCTGAAGATGTCTGTGTTGGTCCCATGTTCATATGTGTCCGCATTGCTGAGAAAAATAATGTTTTAATATATGCAAATTGGGCTCTAGGAGCAACGGGGGCGTTACCATTACACCTAGAGGCTCTGCTCTCTCTGCAGCTGCCGCACCCTCTACACTTTGACATGTCCAGGTGTGATCATGTTTTCACTGCCTTGTCCTGTCAATCAAAGTGGAGAGGGCGCGGCAGTTATAGAGAGAGCAGAGCCACTAGGTGCAATGGCAACACCCCTGTTGCTCTTAGAGGCTCATTTGCATATATTAAAACATCATTTTTCTCAGCAATGCGGGCACATATGAACATGGGACCAACACAGATGTCTTCAGCTGCCAAGTGCACATGTAACAAGTCAGCCAGTGTCATAGGTACAAAACTGCTGACAGATGCCCTTTAAAGGGAACCTTTCGCTATGAAAATCTGCCAGCAGCATGTTATAGAGCAGGAGCAGCTGAGCAGATTGATATATAATTTTGTGGGGAAAAATTTAGTATAACTTGTATCTTTTTTGTTGAAATCCCAGCACTTTCTATGCTTAGGAGTCCAGTGGGCAGTCTTATTGAATGAGACCGCCCACTAGACTCCAAATTATAGGGGAAAAAAAGCATGGATTTAAATCAATAAATTACAAGTAGTGCTGAATATTTTCTGACAAAGCTATACATCAATCTGCTCAGCTCCTCCTGCTCTATAACATGCTGCCGGCAGATTGGATGCGGTTTTCACAGTGACAGGTTCCCTTTAAGCAGCAGCAGCGGGTCCGGTGGGTACAGGGAGGCTCCAGTCCATCTCAGCTGGAGAGCGGCTCAGTGGCACTCATGTATGTGAAGAGTTGTTCCTCTTATCCCAAGTTACCATAGTGATGGCAGCGAGATTTCCTGTAGTCTTTTATGGAAGCTTCTGTTTAGTGTTTTATTTTTTTATTTTTTTTTTATTGAATTGATATGAAATGGCAAAAAAAGGCACCCGATGCAATTATCAGAGCACGGGGGAGGGGAATGCCAGGGGTCGGTGATCAGTTTTATTCTGTAATGCTATGATTTGTACGATGGTGGGTGGATGAGACCTCTTTTATCATGGGGGAGGTTCAGTTTTTTTTTCTACGGAATATACTGCCAAGGAGCAAGTTCATCTATTTAAAGGGACAGTACACTTGCAGACTACCTCTGGGGTCCGGCATCTATGCAGTCCGCTATAGCCCATTGCTCCGGCTTATTTATTTAATTTTACGCACTTATATAGCGCTGATATATTCCGCAGCGCTTTACATTAAGCTGTCCCCAGTGGGGCTCACAATCTTATATCAGTCATTTCAGACCGGGGAGAGGGTGACTGTGATGTCATCCAATAGTGGGAGTGACAGGACGTGCAGAAACACTTACATCTATCTGTGTGATTGATATCAACTGATCCTCTTATAATGCTCCAGCACTATTATAAGGTAATGTATGTACAGTCATGGCCAAAAGTTTTGAGAATGACACAAATCTTCTATTTTCACATTATCTGCTGCCCTCTGGTTTTTATGTGTGTTTGTCAGATGTTTTTATCACATACAGAAATATAATTGCAATCATATTATGAGTAACAAAAGCTTATATTGACAGTTAGAATGAGTTAATGCAGCAAGTCAATATTTGCAGTGTTGACCCTTCTTCTTCAGGACCTCTGCAATTCTCCCTGGCATGCTCTCAATCAACTTCTGGACCAAATCCTGACTGATAGCAGTCCATTCTTGCACAATCAATGCTTGCATTTTGTCAGAATTTGTAGGTTTTTGTTTGTCCACCCGTCTCTTGATGATTGACCACAAGTTCTCAATGGGATTAAGATCTGGGGAGTTTCCAGGCCATGGACCCAAAATCTCTATGTTTTGTTCCCTGAGCCATTTAGTTATCACCTTTGCTTTATGGCAAGGTGCTCCATCATGCTGGAAAAGGCATTGTTGATCGCCAAACTGCTGTTGGACGGTTGGGAGAAGTTGCTCTCGGAGGACATTCTGGTACCATTCTTTATTCATGGCTGTGTTTTAGGCAAGACTGTGAGAGAGCCGATTCCCTTGGCTGAGAAGCAACCCCACACATGAATGGTTTCAGGATGCTTTACAGTTGGCATGAGACAAGACTGGTGGTAGCGCTCACCTCGTCTTCTCCGAATAAGCTGTTTTCCAGATGTCCCAAACAATCGAAAAGGGGATTCATCA
This sequence comes from Rhinella marina, assembly GCA_900303285.1. NCBI lineage: Eukaryota > Metazoa > Chordata > Amphibia > Anura > Bufonidae > Rhinella > Rhinella marina. The sequence goes on along the minus strand of ONZH01007609.1, from coordinate 178,131 downwards.
GAGAAAATGACTTTCCCCCAGTCCTCAGCAGTCCACTCCCTGTACCTTTTGCAGAATATCAGTCTGTCCCTGATGTTTTTTCTGGAGAGAAGTGGCTTCTTTGCTGCCCTCCTTGAGACCAGGCCTTGCTCCAAGAGTCTCCGCCTCATAGTGCGTGCAGATGCACTCACACCTGCCTGCTGCCATTCCTGAGCAAGCTCTGCACCGCTGGTAGCCCGATCCCGCAGCTGAAACACTTTTAAGAGACGGTCCTGGCGCTTGCTGGTCTTTCTTGGGCACCCTGGAGCCTTTTTGGCAACAATGGAACCTCTCTCCTTGAAGTTCTTGATGATGCGATAGATTGTTGACTGAGGTGCAATCTTTCTAGCTGCGATACTCTTCCCTGTTAGGCCATTTTTGTGCAGTGCAATGATGACTGCACGTGTTTCTTTAGAGATAACCATGGTTAACAGAAGAGAAACAATGATGCCAAGCACCAGCCTCCTTTTAAAGTGTCCAGTGGTGTCATTCGTACTTAATCATGACAGATTGATCTCCAGCCCTGTCCTCATCAACACCCACACCTGTGTTAATAGAGCAATCACTGAAACGATGTTAGCTGGTCCTTTTAAGGCAGGGCTGCAATGATGTTGAAATGTGTTTTGGGGGATAAAGTTCATTTTCTAGGCAAATATTGACTTTGCAAGTAATTGCTGTTAAGCTGATCACTCTTTATAACATTCTGGAGTATATGCAAATTGCCATTTTAAAAACTAAAGCAGTAGACTTTGTAAAAATTAATATTTGTATCATTCTCAAAACTTTTGGCCATGACTGTACACAGTGACTGCACCAGCAGAATAGTGAGTGCAGCTCTGGAGTATAATACAGGATGTAACTCAGGATCAGTACAGGATAAGTAATGTATGTACACAGTGACTGCACCAGCAGAATAGTGAGTGCAGCTCTGGAGTATAATACAGGATGTAACTCAGGATCAGTACAGGATAAGTAATGTATGTACACAGTGACTGCACCAGCAGAATAGTGAGCGCAGCTCTGGAGTATAATACAGGATGTAACTCAGGATCAGTAAAGGATAAGTAATGTACACAGTGACTGCACCAGCAGAATAGTGAGTGCAGCTCTGGAGTATAATACAGGATGTAACTCAGGATCAGTAGAGGATAAGTAATGTATGTACACAGTGACTGCACCAGCAGAATAGTGAGTGCAGCTCTGGAGTATGATACAAGATGTAACTCAGGATCAGTACAGGATAAGTAATGTATGTACACAGTGACTGCACCAGCAGAATAGTGAGTGCAGCTCTGGAGTATAAAACAGATTGTATCTTAGGACCATGATTTATGGTCTTCGGCAGTTACAGAAGGTGACAAGTCATTCTTGTAGGTAGCTGCAGGGAGCTTGTGCAGATCTGTGGACTGTATTGGGTGGTTGTGAGATTCCCGTCCTTTTTAAAGGATTTGTCTGTCTGCCAAGGAATACAATGGTAATTAATGGCAGCACTTAGATTGGTATGTGGGTTTCTTGGCAACACGCAGCTGATTATATCCGGCATTATTTCCGACCTCAGGTGGGTGGAGGGTGAAACGGAGAACTCTCCGTCTTCTCTGGGACTCGGTGGGCTTTTCTGTCATTACTAGTTCATTCAGCTTTGTGTTACTAGTGTGTTTTATATCTGTTCCATCTGAGCTCTGATGACATCATGAACTGCCCTGTATGACATCACTACATCGGATAAATATCCTCACTCTGTGAATGGCTATAATGTAATGTGATTGCACGTTACGTTCCCATCTTATAGACTTTGAGGGCCCCTATTGCTATGCCTCAGAAAGATACCGCCTCTTCTTCGGCCTTAGCAACGTTTGGGTTGTCACCCAACTTTTCTGGAATCCTTTCCTCCATCCTCAGCAAAAAAGCTTCCGTCATGATAATACAACCGTCTGCATCTGTTATGAACGGATCCGGTTGTATTATCTACTGTATATTATAGCCAAGACGGATCCGTCATTAACTCCATTGAAAGTCAATGGAACGCGGATCCGTTTTCTATTGTGTCAGAGAAAACGGATCCATCCCGTTGACTTGCATTGTGGGTCATGACGGATCCGTCTTGCTCCGCATCCCAGGACGGAAAGAAAACCGCAGTGTACAGCATGCTGCTCTCCGGTATGGGAACGGAATGCATTTTGGCGCATTCTATTCTGTTCCGTTACGTTTTGTCCCCATTGACAATGAATGGGGACAAAACGAAAGCGTTTTTTTTTTCCGGTATTGAGGTCCTATGACGGATCTCAGTACCGGAAAATATTAACGTTAGTGTGAAAATAGCCTTAGGCTGAGTTCACATCACCATTTATCTTTCCGTTCTTCTGATCCGTCAGAAGAAGAGAGAGAGAGAGAGAGAGAGAGAGAGAGAAAAAAAAAGCAGGATCTTGTAAAAAAAAAAACAAACAAAAAAAAAACGGATCCTGTTGCATCAGTTGTCATCTGTTTGAGCCATTTCCGTCTGAGATCCATTTTTTTAGACTGGGAAAAAAAAGTCCTGCATGTAGTAGGATCTCAGACTGAAATGGCTCAAATGGATGACAACTGATGCAACAGGATACGTTTTTTTTTTACTGGATCCTTTAAAAAAATGGATCCTATGCATAAGGGCTCAGTCACACGACCCTATATATTTTGCGGTCCACAAAAACAGATCCGCAAAAAATACGGATGACGTCCGTGTACATTCCATTTTTTGCGGAACGGAACCGCTGGTCCCTAATGGAACAGTCCTATCCTTGTCCGTAAAGTGGACAATAATAGGACATGTTTTATTCTTTTGCGAAACGGACATACGGAAACAGAATGCACATAGAGTACCTTCCGTTTTTTTTTTTTTTTTAGCAGACCCATTGAAATGAATGGTTCTGCATACGGTCTGCAAAAAAAACGGAATGGAAATGGAAAGAAAATACGGTTGTGTGAATGAGTCCTAACTGATGCAATAGAATCCGTTTTTTTTTTTTTTTTTTTTTTATACTGGATCCTGTTTTTTTTTCTCTCTCGTCTTCTGACGGAACAGAAGAACGGAAAGCTAAACAGTGATGTGAATGCTCCCTAAGGCTACTTTCCCATCTGTGCTTTCCCTTTCCGCTATTGAGATCCGTCATAGGTTCTCAATAGCGGGGGAAAACGCTTCCGTTTTGTCCCCATTCATTGTCAATGGGGACAAAACTGAACTGAAAGAAACGGAGCGCTCCAAAATGCATTCGGTTCCGTTTGGTTGCGTCCCTTTCGCGGACAGAATAATGCTGCAAGCAGCGTTTTCCTGTCCACGATGTGTTGCAGAGCAAGACGGATCCGTCATGATACACAATGTAAGTCAATGGTGGCGCATCCGTTTTCTCAGACGCAAAAGCAAACGGATCCGCCACCCATTGACTTGCAATGGTTTTAGAGACGGATCTGTCTTGGGTATGTTAAAGATAATACAACCGGATCCGTTCATAACGGATGCAGACGGTTGTATTATCAGTAACGGAAGCGTTTTTACGGATCCAGCAAAAACGCTGGTGTGAAAGTAACCTAAGAAACGAGACATTTTTGTGTTTGATCTTGCATGGCTGTGGAGGAACAAGCGGAATCCATTAGGACGATGTAAGCTTCTGGTTCTCAGACCCCGGCTTTGATCTGGCGCGGCGATGGCGGCTTTTAAGAGCATGTTGCTGCAGATGACTGCCTCGCAACAGGTGAAAAAAAATATTACCGTAAGTGTTTCTCGATTTTTTTATTTTTTTTTTCCCAAGGGAGACTATAGCACTGCCGTGTCACCCGGAGTTGCCTATTTAGCATTTTCCTTCTTGCATATAATGAGCTGTATTGTGCTGCTATGGTAACAGCCATTTGTTGAGATGCAAAATATTCCACGTCTTGAAGTCCTTGAGGCATCCGCGATGATGTATCAGGGTAACGATGTTTGATTACGACCTTACATTTCCCGTCTCCTGCAAACCCAGGAATGTGATTGAGAGCCCTCCCCGCCCGCGGCACTATTACCTCGCACGATTTTCTCGCTGTATTTACTTTGGCCGGAAGACATTTTCCACACTTGCCTATCTCGTGTTTGCTCAACGTCTAGCATTCTCAGGGAGGATTCAGGGCGTCACGTGAGGCTCTTAAAGAGAATGTGTCCCCGATTTATTTTTTTATCTGCCAGTTAAATCCAGATAGGGACATATATCCTTATTTTCTAATCTGTTTTTATTTTCTGATTTTAGATTTTCTTTTTTTTAATTCTATTTCCTGAACATAACTATTGGGGGCGGCCATCTTGCCTGAACTGTGGTTAACAGCATTTCGAGATCTGCTTTACAGCAGCCGCCATGAGCCATAGATACAATGGACTGGAGGGGCCTTATTGACTGCTATGGGAGGGTTTCCTAGGGATGCTCTGTGACCTGTGCAGAGGTCACTGTACAGGTAGGGGAATAGATAAGCTGTGACCATCACCTATTGTGAATAGGTCTCTGTTCAGGTAGGGGGAATTGATAAGCTGTGACCATAACCTATAGTGAATAGGTCACTGTACAGGTAGGGGGAATAAATAAGCTGTGACCATCACCTATTGTGAATAGGTCACTGTACAGGTAGAGGGAATAGATAAGCTGTGACCATAACCTATATTGAATAGGTCACTGTACAGGTAGGGGGAATAAATAAGCTGTGACCATCACCTATTGTGAATAGCTCACTGTACAGGTAGGGGGGTATATAAGCTGTGACCATCACCTATTGTGAATAGGTCACTGTACAGGTAGGGGGAATAGATAAGCTGTGACCATCACCTATTGTGAATAGGTCACTGTACAGGTAGGGGAATAGATACGCTGTGACCATCACCTGTTGTGAATAGGTCACTGTACAGGTAGGGGAATAGATAAGCTGTGACCATCACCTATTGTGAATAGGTCACTGTACAGGTAGAGGGAATAGATAAGCTGTGACCATCACCTGTTGTGAATAGGTCACTGTACAGGTAGGGGGAATAGATAAGCTGTGACCATCACCTGTTGTGAATAGGTCTCTGTTCAGGTAGGGGGAATAGATAAGCTGTGACCATAACCTATATTGAATAGGTCACTGTACAGGTAGGGGGAATAAATAAGCTGTGACCATCACCTATTGTGAATAGCTCACCGTACAGGTGGGGGGTATATAAGCTGTGACCATCACCTATTGTGAATAGGTCACTGTACAGGTAGGGGGAATAGAGAAGCTGTGACCATCACCTATTGTGAATAGGTCACTGTACAGGTAGGGGGAATAGATAAGCTGTGACCATCACCTATTGTGAATAGGTCACTGTACAGGTAGGGGAATAGATAAGCTGTGACCATCACCTATTGTGAATAGGTCACTGTTCAGGTAGGGGGAATAGATAAGTTGTGACCATAACCTATAGCGAATAGGTCACTGTACAGGTAGGGGGACTAGATACGCTGTGACCATAACCTATAGTTAATAGGTCACTGTAAAGGTAGGGGAAATAGATAAGCTATGACTGTCACGTATAGTGAATAGGTCACTGTACAGGTAGGAGAAATGAATAAGCTTTGACTATCACCTATTGTGAATAGGTTTCTGTTCAGGTATTGGGGAATAAATAAGCTGTGACCATAACCTATTGTGAATAGGTCACTGTACAGGTAGGGGGAATAGATAAGCTGTGACTATCACTTATAGTAAATAGTTCACTGTACAGGTAGGGGGAATGGATAAGCTGTGACCGTCACTTATAGTGAATAGGTCACTGTACAGGTAGGGGGAATGGATAAGCTGTGACCATAACCTACTGTGAATAGTGCATCTTATGTTATATATGCTGAATAATTATAGGTAGATGATATGTTATTGTAATCCTGCCTATTATGATAATGAGATGACTGCTGACAGGTGATCTGTTCAGACTAAGAGATGTCGCCTTATATTAGCCATTGGTGGCTAGTATGAAAGCTGCAGGATTTTAAGAGTTTTTTTTTTTTTTTTTTACCCCACCCTCGCTGCAATATCCACGTTACATATACAGCACACACGGTGGCAGATTTCCTGATCGGCGGCAACTCTGATCATGGACTTTTATCCCCTGAGATGCTGTAGTTAGTTGTGACTACGGCATCTCAGCAGTCATTTACCAGGAGCTCTGCGCTCCCAGTGACTGAAGGACTTTAAGCTGACGATTTCGCGGGAGCCATCTGGTTACTATGGCAGTCTGGGACCTTTCTGAATGCTCCAAGGCCCACCATGGCAAATGAGGCAGGGCTTGTCCGCCACAGGTTTATGGGTTTTGTTTTTACGGTGTTCCCTATGTGGTAAAACTGACCTGTTTCCTTCATTCTACAGGTCAGTACGATTATGGCGATACCAAATTTGTATTGTTTTTCTTGTTTTAATACTGACAAAAAATAAAAACCTTGAAAAAAATGTTTTTTTCTTTTAATCACCATATTCTGACCCCTTTAACTTTTTTGTAGTCGTTTGGAGCTGTACGAGTGCTCATTTTTTGTGGGGCAATCTGTAGTTTTCATTGATACCATTTTTTTTTTTTGCGGGAGGTGAAGCTATAAAAAAAATTGTCCATTTTGACTTTTTTTTTTCATTGCTGCAGGCACCCAGCAGCTGTGGTGCTCGCTGCACTCCCATGCAGGTGCTATGTTTAAAGACCCACCCTACACTGTACATATACAGCACTACGTTCCAGTGACGGGGAACCTGTACTTTTATGTTGTACAGACTTTTTGCTCCCTTTTCTTTTTACCACATATTTTCCACATTGTGGCATCAAATAGCTGCCATCTGTATGGCTCCATGAGCAGTTGCCACAGTACATAGTGGTCAGGGGGCGGAGCACACCACTAAGCCCCTCCCACAGAGTGGAAGGCGGGAAACTGGAGCTAGAAGTGATGTGTCATGGAGCCTGAGAGACACAATCCTGAGGTAATTTTACATCTTAACTTTATCCAAACCCCTCCGTCCTTGGTGTCCTGTTAGTATCCCACAGGGTAGTAGTCATCATTGCGTCCTGAGGGGGAGTAGTCCTTCTAGTGACAATAGGTCATGCTTGTACTTCTTACACTGAAGTGGCTCACCACCATGTAGCACAGGCTGCGGCCTAGTAGGGGACAGTGGGGGGTGGACTGTGCACACACGCTCTGTATCCTCCGGTCACTGCAGGGGCTCCATACTTGAGAGAGACCTGCACCTGTCAGACATTTATGATGTCTACAGTCAATATGCCATCAGAATACCCCTTTAAAGGATGTTTTGGGTTTTATTTAGCATCCGTTACGGCAGAAAACTGGCGTAAAAAGTCACAAACCATCAGTTAGCGACTTTCTTTCTAATTGATTTGCACAAAAATGTAAAAAAAGAAAAGTTGCTCTGCTAGATTTATATCAAGCTGACCGCTCAACGGGAGTGTCCTTTCTGCTGCAGCTAAAGGGGCGTGTCCATGCTCTCCCTATCTGAGCATGGGACAAAGAAATAAGGAAAAAAAACAAACAGCAGGTGGCGCTGTACAGATACATTTTATTGAATAACTCAGGGGCTATGCTAAATATTTAATTACATGCAATTAGAAAAGTATTCAGACCCAGGTGCTGGTTTGAAAACTGTAGAATATTTTTCAGCTACATTTATTATCTGCATTTTTTTTTTTTTACAGAGTGTAACAAAACCTCAGCTGTGAGACGTCACGTTCACGTGTGTCGGATTTGCTATAGCACGTATTTAGTAGAGGATCCACAGGAGAATTTTGAGGTACATCCTAAGGCAGGGATGTCCAGTCCAAAGCTCTCCAGCTGTGTAAAACTACAACTCCCACCGTGCTCTGCTGTAGGCTGTCCGGGCATGCTGGAAGTCATAGATTTGCAACAGCTGGAGGGCCACAGGTTAGGCGTCCCTGGATATCCGCAGGCTGATGTGGCATAAATGTCGGCTGTTGGCCAGACAAACAAAGGGTGCATGCAGTGGTATTTGTCCGGCTGAAACCCGGCGTTTATGCCGGAAAACGGCTGGATCACTGCCGGATCCCATTATAGTCAACGGAGATCGGACAGTATCCGGCAATGCCAGATACAGTGTTCTCTGGATTTCGTAGCGCAGATGTGAACAGACCCTTATATTTTGACTGCAGATGTACAGTTCAGTATGCCGCAGGTGGTTTTTTTTCCATGTGAAATCCAGAAGAATAAGTAACATGCCACCTTAGGCCTCATGCAGACGATCGTATGTGTTGTGCGGTCCACAAATCGCGGCAGATTCCGGCAGAGCACATGTCACCACTTTTTAACCTCCTCTATAAATGTGTCCTATCCTTGTCTGCGAAATGGACAAGAACAGGAAGTTTGGTTTTTTTTTTGTTTTTTTTGGCCGCAAAACGGACAGTGCGCATCTTTTGCAGCCCCTTTGAAATGAACAGGATCCGCATTCGATCCGCAAAAACTGCAGATCCGAAAATATGGTTGTGTGCATGAGGCCTTAGGGGCCGTTCAGACAGCCGTAGTCTTGCGGACAAGAATAGGACGTGTTCCATAATTCCTTGCCAAGCCGCGGCTCGGCAAGATCGCGTGCCGGCCATTGAAGTGAACGGGCCGGCACCTTTTCCGCAAAATTGCGGAATAGGTGCGGACTAGAGATGAGCGAACGTGCTCGAAACCTGAGGAGGACGGAAGCGGCTGCCGGCGCCCATGCGAGCGCAGGGGAACCGAGCGGTACAGTGCTCGTTTCGAGCACGTTCGCTCATCTCTAGTTCGGACCCATTCACAAGGTCGTGTGAACGGGCCCTTAGTGGAGCAGATTCTTCCCCCCCACAGTATTTTTCCAGCACATGTGACCAGGGTTACAAAACCTGATTCTCGTGTATTGGATTTAGATTTTGTTTTTTTGCGGATTTTGCCACAGAATTCGCCCCAAAATGGTCGTCAAATCCTGAACGTGTGAACGGTTTTTATACAAACAGGAAATCTTCCTGTAAATGTGCGGTGATGATTTTTAATATTCTCACACTTAGGTCAGATGAATGGATCTGTAAAGTAAGTACATTTTACAGATGTAGCAGAGTGGAATCTGTCATATGATGAATTGCACTCTGCCTCCTCTATATTATGATGATATATGCACTGTAAAATGATGTCCTGGGTACTTGCTGCCATGAATGTACAGAACGTCTCGTTTCAAACCCCCTCCGGGGATCTCGCCGAGGATGCGATGTAAATAATCCCACCGCTGCTGACGTTTCCCGCTGCGAAGGGTTTGTGATGGGTAAGATAGCAGATCCGTATATGATAGACTTCTGACCCAATCTTGGAGACAGATGGTAATGCAACGAGCGAGGAAGGCGCTGACCTGGGGGATCTAACATTGAATGCAGCCGAGGGGGTCTCAGAAACGCGTAAGGGGTCTACTAAAGGATCCTCGCTGGAAAATGTAGATAATTGGGGGAAAATAGATTCAGAGCCCGGAGGCGATGTTCAGCCTGAGATGGCGCAGCGCCGAGTGTGTTTTATCACAGTGAAGTCCTAGTCTGACTTTTACAGTGATTGGACTGGAACAGGAGCCCGACGCGTTTTATTACCTTACATTGTGCTTGACAGAAAGCCGGCGCTGAATATCGTGTTGTGCATTGACCGAATCTAATGCAGGTGACCTTTCAGCTGTAAAACAATACAGCGAACGTGGATGGATTCGGGGCTGGCGGGGACTTGTGATGTCATCAGAAATGATTGATTAAAGGGGTAAGACGTTGGGTGCAGGCTGCGTCCTGCCCTACACTAAGCACCGATGCACAGCATTTCTGCCGAAGAACTTTACTTCTACAAAGTCGTGGGTTTTTTTTTTTTTGTACTCTAGTCACGTCCAGAGCTGCTCTTAAAAAGTCTGCAGGCTAGCCTGGAGGGAAACTATAGAGCGTGTAATCTTTGTGTTGTAGCTGCATTGCGATAATTTAAGCTGTCACAGTACGCTGCTGTTTGGCAACACAGGCAACCAGCAGAATTGTGAATGCAGCTTTGGAGGTGACTAGTGCATATATAAAACAAAAATGAAATTAAAGCAGTCGTCTCACTTCAGCAAATGGTATTTATCATGTAGAGAAAGTTAATACAAGGCACTTTCTAATGTATTGTGATTGTCCATATTGTCTCCTTTGCTGGCTGGATTCATTTTCCCATCACACTTGTGTCCATGGTTACGACCACCCGGCAGTCCATGATTGGTGGTCGTGCTTGCACACAATGGAAAAAAAAGCACCAGCCTATGTGCACTCCCACAGTCCAGGCCACCAGAGAAGCCGATGCCTTTTCCTATAGTGTGCAAGCACGACCACCACTGATGGATTGCAGGGTGGTCGTAACCATGGAAACAAGCAGTTTGTATAATTTGATGGAAAAATGAATCCAGCCAGAAAAGGAGGCAATATGGAGAATCACAATACATTAGTAAGTGCCTTGTAGTAACTTTCTCTACTTGTTGAATGCCATTTGATAAAGTGAGAAAATCCTTTTAGGACTTTACAACGTTAGGGCTCATGCACATGGCCGTATTTTCTTTCCATGTCCGTGGATCCATGAATTAAAAAAAAAAATGGAAGTTACTCCGTGTGCATTCCATGTCCATTCCGCCAAAAATAGAACATGTCCTATTATTATCCGCATTACGGACAAGGATAGGACTGTTCTATTAGGGGTCAGCTGTTCTGTTCCGCAAAATACGGAATGCACACAGACATCATCCGTATTTTTTGCGGATCCGTGTTTTGCGGACAGCAAAATACATACGGCCATGTGCATGAGCCCTTACTGTGTGTGTGTGTGTGTGTATGTGTATATATATATATATATATATATATATATATATATATATATACATATATATATATATATATAATTTTTTTATGTCATTTTATGCGGCTTAGTACTATGAAATCTTAAAGGAAAAGATATTTAAGAGTATCAGGTCTGCTGGGGTGCGACAAGTGGGACTCCCGCCGATCAGCTGTCAGAAGAGGCCTTGAGCATCGCAGCCTCCTCCCAGGCCAGTGACATCACTGTACTTCGGTCACATGGCCTAGTTGCAGCTCAGTCCCATTCAAGTCAATGGAGCTGAGTTGCAATGCCAAGCACAGCCACTATACAATGTACGGCGCTGTGCTTGGAAAGTTGCTGGGAGCCTGCATTGCTCACCAGAGCCCCGGTGAAAGCAGCGGCTCCCTTAAACAGCTGATTTTGGGGGTACCAGGACTCGGACCCCCGCCGATGTGATAATGATCACCTATCCTGAGGACAAGTCATCATTATCATTTGCCAGATAACACCTTCAAAATGTATGAAGTGCAAATGATTTTTCTCCAACACAGACGAGTTCAGAGCTGTTACAAGTATTGGTGACGTTTATCATTTATTTTGTTTCTTTCAGTGCAAACCTCTCCAAAGCTGCGTGGGGGTCTCTGGAGAAGAATGGGACCCAGCTGTTTATCCGATCCTATGAACTGGGGGTCTTATTCCTGCCATCTGCTTTTGTGAGTCCATACCTGGAGCAGCTGTGTTGTCTTCTCTGTTATTAATGGATCCATGGGGGTCCGGGCACTGCGCAGGACGCATGAAAGTCTCTAACATTAAGGAGAGTGATCTTATAATGCAGCTTAGCTTCGGTGATATCGCCGCTGATCTCTAGTGAAGGGATAGGCTGCATTCTCAGTGATGTCACTGCTGATCTCTAGTGAAGGGATAGGCTGCATTCTCAGTGATGTCACTGCTGATCTCTAGTGAATGGATAGGCTGCATTCTCAGTGATGTCACCGCTGATCTCTAGTGAATGGATAGGCTGCATTCTCAGTGATGTCACTGCTGATCTCTAATGAATGGATAGGCTGCATTCTCAGTGATGTCACCGCTGATCTCTAGTGAATGGATAGGCTGCATTCTCAGTGATGTCACCGCTGATCTCTAGTGAATGGATAGGCTGCATTCTCAGTGATGTCACTGCTGATCTCTAGTGAAGGGATAGGCTGCATTCTCAGTGATGTCACTGCTGATCTCTAGTGAATGGATAGGCTGCATTCTCAGTGATGTCACTGCTGATCTCTAGTGAATGGATAGGCTGCATTCTCAGTGATGTCACCGCTGATCTCTAGTGAATGGATAGGCTGCATTCTCAGTGATGTCACTGTTGATCTCTAGTGAATGGATAGGCTGCATTCTCAGTGATGTCACCGCTGATCTCTAGTGAAGGGATAGGTTGCATTCTCAGTGATGTCACTGCTGATCTCTAGTGAATGGATAGGCTGCATTCTCAGTGATGTCACTGTTGATCTCTAGTGAATGGATAGGCTGCATTCTCAGTGATGTCACCGCTGATCTCTAGTGAATGGATAGGCTGCATTCTCAGTGATGTCACCGCTGATCTCTAGTGAATGGATAGGCTGCATTCTCAGTGATGTCACCGCTGATCTCTAGTGAATGGATAGGCTGCATTCTCAGTGATGTCACCGCTGATCTCTAGTGAAGGGATAGGCTGCATTCTCAGTGATGTCACCGCTGATCTCTAGTGAATGGATAGGCTGCATTCTCAGTGATGTCACCGCTGATCTCTAGTGAATGGATAGGCTGCATTCTCAGTGATGTCACCGCTGATCTCTAGTGAATGGATAGGCTGCATTCTCAGTGATGTCACCGCTGATCTCTAGTGAATGGATAGGCTGCATTCTCAGTGATGAATAATTATTTGCACTTGTTTAAAAGAAATGACATTACCTTTTTGCTGTTGAGTGTCAATTTTTCCACTGACATCACATTTTCAATTATTTCCCATCTAAGGCCTTGTTCACACTTTTCATATGTGATGCAGGTTAGAGCCACTTTAGTTTAAACAGAGGAACAAGTTGTATAGTAGTTATATTACATACTATTTATACTGCTCATAATTTATATTATTTGTGTGTGTGTGTGTATATATATTAAAATATAATGTGTGTGTGCAGCGTATCTGCCTGGCAGCTCATAATGGTGTAAGGCCTGCGAGGTATCATTAAATGCCATTGACTGTATAGCAGCCCCTGTCTTGCCTCCCGAGAGCCTTTACCTAAAGCATGTGCATTATGCACTCAGCATCTGTATACAGGAGAATTGACGGTCTCATACCAGGAAAATTACACTATGTTATTTCTTAATACCCTGTAATTCTGCATTAACTGGTATTTCTTCCTCTGCTGCATGAATTCTGGGGGCTGTCAAGCAGAACTCCTGCCTGGTTAATTGGGCATTGGATTCTCTTATGTGAATAGACTGGAGAACAGCCAGGCTACAAGGCTTGTTGAGAGGCATAGGTGCTTTGTGTGCTTTCAGGTGTCACCAGCAGGGGGTGTTACAGATGCAAACATAGTAACAAGAGCACCCCCCTCCCTCGCCTCCAAGACCACAGCATGATAAACAAAGAAATCACAGAGATTTACTTTTAGACAGCTTCCAGTTTTCAATAATAATTTAATAAGTTCTTCACTTGCTAATTGTCAACTTAAAGGGGTTGTCCAGGTTTTCTTCTTGATGGCCTATTCTCAGGATAGGTCACCAATATCTGAATGGTGAGGGTCCCATTCCCTGTACCCCCAGTGAGTGCAGCAGCCTCCTCACAGGCTAACCAATCACAGCGCCGTACATTGCATAGTGGCTGTGCTTGGTATCGCAGCTCAGGCCCATTTACTTATACAGGGTGAGTCAAAAGTCTCAGGACACTCTTTTATTCCAGAAACAAAAGGGAAAATGAAATATCTGAATGGGTGATGGGGGCCTATCTTTTAGGCTATGTCTGGAACGTGGCCGCCATATTGGATCAAGGGCAAATTTTTCCAATGGGAAGAAGGTCATTTATCATACCGGACCAACATTTTCTCAGAAATCGATTGCCGGCAATCAGATTTATAATATCTCTTATGATTCAAAAGTTATCAACACACAATATTCCTGCAGAGTTTCTCATGCGGGTTCATAATGATTGGATCCAGCTCCTTCAGCTCGTTCATATGTGCCCGCATTGCTGAGAAATATGATGTTTTATTGTATGCAAATGAACCTCTAGGAGCAACGGGGGTGTTACCATTACACCTAGAGGCTCTGCTCTCTCTCTGCAACTGCTGCACCCTCTGCACTTTAATGAACAGGGTCAGGCAATAAAAATATCTTGATGCCTGAACCTGTCAATCAAAGTGCAGAGGGAGTTGCAGAGAGAGAGCAGAGCCTCTAGGTGTAATGGTAACGCCCCCGTTGCTCCTAGAGGCTCATTTGCATATAATAAAACCTCATTTTTCTCAGCAATGCGGACACATATGAACATGGGACCAACACAGACGTCTTCAGCTGCCAAGCGCGCATGTAACAGGTCAGCCAGCGTCATAGGTACAAAACTGCTGACAGATGCCCTTTGAAACCTAACATACCCAATATGTCTTTCCCCATCTGCTATTTGAGCTCCCCCATACACATTAGAAAATGTGGGTTCACCGATTCTAACGTTTAGTATTGTGTTGCTGCCTCTCCGCTGTCTGAAATGACTGATAACAGAGAGCACATCAAATGTAGATGAATACAGGCTGTGGGTGTAGTTCCTCTTTAAGTGGTTTTGTGTCTGGCAGATACACTGTACCAGAGCTGTGCGCATTTTATCACTATCGCAGATCATTCAGCTGCGGTGACGCGGCCTCCGGATAGCTACGCAGATCCTCCACTTTATATTCAGCGTTTGTTTTCCTGTCGTGCATTTGGAAGATTTCTTCTGTGTCAGGGATCAGTAAGGAACAATGGAAGCTGCGCCAGCGAATCTGTTCCCAGGTGTCGATTGCTGCAAGGTTCCTCACGGCGGTCCTGCTACCGTCCCCCACGTACCGCCATCTCTGTACAGAGCACCTGGCATCTGTTGGACACTGGTAGATTTGCATCTAAAGCAATATCTAGACTGCCATCGCTGTACGCCTGAATGTATATTGAGCCTCTAACCATAAACCAGAATGATTCCATTCACTGACAGCAAACAGATCACAAAACAGATGTGGAAATTAAAGGGGTTATCGGGGAAAAGATAATGATGACCTATCTTCAGACACCTCGGCAGGAGTCTGAGTCCCGGCACCCCCGCCCATCAGCAGTTTCAGGAAGCCATGGCGCTCTTAGGAGCTCTGGTGAGCACGACGGCTTTGCGGCAGTTTTCCAAGCACAGCGCCGTACATTGTATAGTGGCCGTACTTGATATTGCAGCTCAGCCCTAGGATAGGATCATCAATATCTTTTTCCGGATAACCCCTTTAGACAAGGTCTATAAAAAGGTTGCAGGACTTCTGCAGTTTTCTTTGAGTGAAGGGCCCCTCCAGCAAATAACGCATCATCATGACAAATTATGCAACTTTGTAATAAAATTCATATTTCATTTCCTCACCTTTTTCAAAATCTCTGCTTGCTGTTTGTAATTGTGTTCATACACTATCCGATGTGAGTTACGTAGTGAAATTTAGACTGATACCTTTTACCTGCAGTGATCGTGACAAACTATCAGGACCGGAGAGAGATTTGCGCTGCGGGACAGGATTACAACATTTTGATAGTTCCCATTTACTGACATCAAGCAGAGGTTTTGAAAGAGAATGTGAGCTCTGTTAGAATATTGCAAGAATTTTCATTATATAAGCATTGCATTTTTTCCTTTAAGGGAGCTGTTCATCCTCTGAATAGGCCATCATTAGGTGATTGGTGGGTGTCTGACACCCCTCATTGCTCGCATTGAAGTCAGTGGAAGCCGCACCAGAGCTATTGCCGCACAGCTGATCGGCTGGGGTGTGAGGTGTCAGATCCTGGCTGATCAGATAGTGATGGCCTATGCTGAGGCTAGGCCATCACTTAATAACAACCCCTTTAAATGATTTTGCTCTTTTTGCTTTATCCAGTCCTTCCTGAAATCCTCTGTTCTTCTGTGCAGGACCTCCCCAATGGAACCTTCCAGGTGAAGCTGAATATCTACTCCAATAAGAAAGATTCTTCCGGAACGTTCCCAGTTCCTTTTGATTTACCCCCCGACCGATACACTGGAAAAGGTAAGAGTTCTGTCATCTGTACTGGAGTCTCCAGTCGTATATGACATATTGTTACACCCCCAAAATATATATATACACACACCACACACACACACATCTGGATCACGGGACCACCGTTCTCCAGATATCTGGAGAACAGTGGTCCCGTGACCCCATATACCCAATGCAAAGTGACTGCCTAAGATAGCTTGTTCCATCTGATTCAATGACAAGTACTGATTATAATGGTTAAAGGGTTATTCCCATCTAATACAATGGGGGCATATCTCCAGGTTATTGTCCCACCTGTGGGACCCACACCTATATTGAGAACGGAGCGGGTAAATGAACAGAGGGAGCACTGCGCGTGTGCAGCTGCCCTCCATTCATTTCTATCGGGCCGCCGAAAATAGTTGAGCGCTAGCTCGGCTATTTCCGTCGGCTCCATAGAGATGAATGCGAGCGGTGGCCGCGCATGCGCAGTGCACTCGCATTCATTTCTATGGGAGCAGCGGGGAGCTGCGCCTGGTGGTGGCCGGACCCCGGGATACCCGGGGCCCTCCAGGCACAGCGCTCCCCGCTCCGTTCTTGATATAGCGATATGCCCCCATTGTCTAAGATGGGATAACCCCTTGAAAGCAGCCACTTTCTCCTTGCGTGGGGGTCCCAGAGATAAACTTTTAAAGATTGCGATGTCTGATGCTGAAACATTCTGCTCCATCATTCAAAACAAAATTTTCACGCTTGCTGTTTCCATGGAATATAAATCCTTTATAGACCTACGACTTCTCACAGCCGAGGGTTTGCTACAATGTATCACTGTAGACGGTTATCAGTGAGCTAAACACAACAGCAGCACACATATCTCTCTCCTTTCTTGTTAGTTACAATATATCAGTGCAAGTACAATGTATCACTCTGGAGTCCACCAGCGTTTACACTGGATACAGTTGCAACAAACCCTCTGCTGTGAGAAGTCATGCGTTTGTATGGGATTTCTGGCCCTTGTGTATAAAGTAGAATATTCCCATTCACTGACAACGAGCAGAGATGGTGAGAAGAATTTTTCAGCGTACAGTGATCTAGCTTTGTTTAGGCGGACGCCGGCCCTTTAAGCTACGGGTGCGTTGCGCTGAATGCCCGCGCTATCCTCTAGGAGTGATTGGATTAATATCGGTGCGCTCAGCGCTGCGGCTTGTAATTGGAGACTGTTTTGTGCCTTCTTCTAATTATAAGAGGGAGAAGCGATCCGCAGTTTGGCTCAGAGCAGCGAGTCTCTCCGTCTGGGGTCTGTACAACCTCGGGGAGGGCGGGGGGCATAGTGCTGCACCTTCTCTAAAAGTGGCGACATTATAAAAAGCGTATTACGCCGAGCACCAATTTTGAAAGAGTCTGAAGGAAATTGTCTGCCTTCTCATTGAGAATTCATTATGTCCCCGCTCGGTGATTCTGGCACACAATGCATTACAGTCACTTCTTCTCCGTGTGGGTGAAAGTACGATTTCCATCATTTTCTACTTACCAGAGGGGAACAGATGACATTATTACAGAGCATTCAAGTTTGGGCAAAAAAAAAATGTTATTTTAGAAACTTGTTGTGAGGATTAATCATCCAGAACAGTAAGCGGTGTTCGGGTCCTATATGAATTTTAAAGGGGACCATCACTTCTCCTAACATGTGTATTTTAGTTACTACTTGCACTCCCCATGTAAAAACAATTCTGGAGCATCTGTTTTTATGATTCTGTACTGTGCCGTTCCTCTGTTATTCCTACTAGAAGTCTATAAGTGAATGCTAGCAGTCTGCAATTACCAATTGGAGTTGTGTCCCTGCACTGTCTGACACTATCCAGTCCCTGTTGCCAGTGGCACACTCCCAACTGGTAACACCCATCTGGACCTTCATTGCAAACCGTTAGCAATTCATTCACAGCTTCTAGCAGGAATAATAAAGGAACAGCACAACACAGAGTCATAAGAAAACATGTGCCAGAGTTGTTATTACTTGAGGAATGCAAATAGTTACTAAAGCAGACATGTCAGGAGAGGTGACAGGTCCATTTAAAGGGGCGGTCCAGTGTGGACAAGCGGCATTTGACCTTGAAATCAATGACTTGGTTAAGAAGCTAGTGAATGGGAACAGTCGTCTTGACATCCATAGACTGCTACAGCCATACGGATCATCTCCTGATCACACACAGCTGCATGGTTTGTTACAGTGTGTCAGTGCACTCTCTTTAACATTCTATCCGCATCTCTTGTATACTGGAGCATACTGACAGTCCTGGCACGTCTGCACTGGCGAAAGCAAATGTGTTTTTCTTTTCTTTTGTCTAAGTCTTATACTGTAAGAGATAAGCGGCGCCATAGGGTTTCTGGCGACTTCTTATCCTCACCATTAAAATAACACGTGTATTAAAGTCGAGATCTATTATCATTCATCGCTTCTAGTGATCGTTACGTGTGCGGCCATGTTCAGGCATGACACGCTAAAGGACACGTGAAAGGGTTAGTAGACCAGAAGGAGATAACGAAAACCCTGGAACTATTAGCGATTCCTTCAGATCTCCTTAAAGGGACTATATAGTGTCCAAATGGAGAATAAAGGGGGGGGGGCGAGGCTCCTTTAAAAGTGAGATCTCACCAAGAGCACCTCATGCTGTTACTTGAAAAGATGGTTGCTCGGCAGCCTGGGGGTTAATTTTTTTCTCCTCGCCAGTGAAGGGAGAATTATCTGCAACTGTGGGTGGAAAAAAACGACAGTGTTAATGGCGTGAAAACGATGCCTTGATCGTTCCGTGAATCACTAGAGTTTGACAGGCGTTCAGCGGGAATTAAATCTCCAGCGACGGGGAAAAAACTGGAGAATCAGGCGCTGGATTCACACCACACGCACACAGCGTACGCAGTTACACTAATCCGGCTCATAGTATAAACCGGGGCTTGTGAAACTACAACCCCCAGCGTGCCCTAGAGATGCGTCATTCTTACTGCTGACATTACAATGGATTCAGGTCACTTTCCGTGTCCTGCCACAAATCTATGCACTACTACTGTGCGAGAGAAAGCTCTGGTTCTACGCATACTGGGACACCTGAGTCAGGAAAAGAATACCAGGACCACAGTGAAGACTGACACAGAGGCAGGTTTATACCTCAATCAATGACTGGTGACACCTCCATGGAACGGTTGAGTAACCTCCAGTGTCCTCTCATTCCTCCTACACATTGAAGCATTCTTTCATGAATCAGGTAGCTCAGGCTGAGCAGTATCAGAAGGGCTCATCACTCCCGCAGCTTTAGGGTCCATTCACACCACCTGTTTTTCTTTCTTGATCCGATCCGCATCCGATCCGCAAATAATGCGGATAGGATGCGGATCCATTCATTTCAATGGGTCCTGAAAAAATGCGGACAGCACTCCGTATACTGTCCGCATCCGTTGTTCCGTTCCGTTATGCGGATCCGCAAATAAGATAGAGTTGACTTACTTTTGTCCGCATATGCGGTCCGTGGTCCCATTATAGTCAATGGGTCCGCAAAAAATGCGGAATGCATCAATATGTCATCCGCAATTGCGGATCTGTTTCCAGGAAATAGAAAGAAATACCCTACCAACATATATTCCGCCTTCCTTTTTTTTCCGGAAAAACGGAACGAATGCGGATGTACAATTGGTAAAAACGGAAGGTTTTTGCAGAAACACGGATCCAAAAAAAAACGGACCGAAAATCTGGAAAAGAAAAATATGGACGTGTGAATGGAGCCTTTACACAGACCCAGAATTTCATATAACTATACATGGTTATAAAGGTGTGACTCCCTGATGTTTGGTCTTATGTGTCAGTGATTACTGTAACTTTCGCATTACATTCATAAATCAGAAGGCCCAGAATTATACATGATATGCACTGAATCCAGCGATCGTCCTCTGTGTTTCTGGCGCAGTCACATGACCGTGTCTCATTTTCGGTGACGTGGAGCGTCCATCTTTTAAACAGGCGACTATCATTTGCTTATGTTGTTGTTTTCTCATCTCCCGATGCTGGGGATTAATTTATTCATCAGAGCCTCTTGATTTTTGAGTCCGCCCCCTCTCTCGTTTTCCCGAGCCTCTTTCATCTTCATCAATGTGCGATCGCCAGGCAACCGCTCCCCCCTCAGCAATGGAAGCGGACGCTCACCTCTCCCTGTGTTGTCTTTCAGATAGACCCTGGGTCTGGAACATTCCGTATGTCAACGCTCCGGACTCCCACGGGAATATCTGGTGTCCCTCGTAGGACCTCCACCTCCCCCCAGACGGAGACGTCAGGACCAATGCTGGACCTTGGAGCTTTACTCGGATTTCGGATCCGTCAAGTAGCGATCACTTTTTTTTTTTTTTTTTTTTAGGCTTTCACAGAAAAATACGGAAATGAAGAAAAATAATAAAATATCATTTCTATAATAGAATTTACCATTTACATGATTTTAACCCATCTGCCATCGTTCTTTCGGAGCTCAGACATTGATTTGTATCAAATTTTGGGGGTCATTTATTAAAACCAGCAATTTAGACCCCGGTCTTAATCCCCCCTGCACTGACGACAGATGCGCCAAAGTTTTGTAGAAGCCGCCAGCCGTGCGACATGCTTTAAACTACGCACAGTATATTTACAGTACCTTATTTAAATAAGGATTGTTTTCATTCACTGACAGCAAGTAGTGAAAATCATGAGTAATATAAAATATTGTGGTAGTAATAATAAACCAGCAGAATTTTGGGGCAAATTGGCACCTCTTAAGTCACGCCCCCTTTCCACTAAACAACGCCCCTTTTGTGACAGGCCACACCCCTTGGCGAGCTAGATGCAGTGAGAGTTTCTAAAACTAGATGCACGTAAATGTGCCAAATTGCACCAGATTTTGGCACACTTTAAGACAAGGTCTAGACACAATCGTTTATGAAGGGCTTAGATACAGCAGCTCAGTAAACAGTATCACTCATGATGGGATTAGATACAACAGCCCAGTAGACGGTATCACACATGATGAGGTTAGAAAGCCTACCAGACTGTATCACACAGTAGCATTAGATACAGCAGGTAGTATCATACATAAGATTAGATATATAGCTCGGCAGATAGTATCACACAAAATAGCACCAGATACATACATATTAGATACAGCAGCTCAGCAAACAGTATCACACATCATAGGATTATATACAGTGGCTCAGCAGACAGTATCACACATGATAGGATTAGATACAGTTGATCAGCAGACAGTATCGCACATGATAGGATTAGATACAGCAGCTCAGCAGACAGTATCACACATGATAGGATTAGATACAGTGGATCAGCAGACAGTATCACACATGACAGGATTAGATACAGCAGCTCAGCAGACAGTATCACATGATAGGATTAGATACAGCGGATCAGCAGACAGTATCACACATGACAGGATTAGATACAGCAGCTCAGCAGACAGTATCACATGATAGGATTAGATACAGCGGATCAGCAGACAGTATCACACATGATAGGATTAGATACATCAGCTCAGCAGACAGTATCACACATGATAGGATTAGATACACAGCTCAGCAGACAGTATCACACATGATAGGATTAGATACATCAGCTCAGCAGACAGTATCACACATGATAGGATTAGATACACAGCTCAGCAGACAGTATCACACATGATAGGATTAGATACATCAGCTCAGCAGACAGTATCACACATGATAGGATTAGATACAGTGGATCAGCAGACAGTATCACACATGATAGGATTAGATACATCAGCTCAGCAGACAGTATCACACACGATAGGATTAGATACATCAGCTCAGCAGACAGTATCACACATGATAGGATTAGATACATCAGCTCAGCAGACAGTATCACACACGATAGGATTAGATACAGCAGCTCAGCAGACAGTATCACACATGATAGGACTAGATATATTGCTCAGCAGACAGTATCACACATGATAGGATTAGATACAGCAGCTCAGCAGACGGTATCACACATGATAGGATTAGATACAGCAGCTCAGCAGACAGTATCACACATGATAGGACTAGATATATTGCTCAGTGGACAGTATCACACATAATGAGTGTAGACACGTACACAGCAGAAAGTATCACAGGCTTAGATACACTAGTTCAGCGGATACAGCGGCTCAACAGCTGGTATTATTTTCTAATGTATTAGCACTCTATTAATACTAATGCCTTTTGCGGGAGAGGGGGGTCATCTTCCGCATCTTCCGTTTCTCCATCGCATTCCTTATCTGCGGCCTTTGTATTTCTGTGGAGTCAGGGTTTATGTTTTGGCATCAAATGATTGCGATTAAGCTGTGATGGATCAGAGCTGAAGCAGAAGGATTTACGCATTGACAAGTTTTTATGGCAGTAAATAGGAGCCATCTGTCATTGTGTTGTAAACGCGGCTCTTGCCTCCCGGCCCGTCCACCGCTCACTCACTGGATACAGATACCAGAAGCTTAATTGTTCCTAGTAGGGGCGGCCGTACACATGACATAGAAGTAGGTTGATGGCTTCACCATAAGTTCATATTGCAGATTTTAGATATTCAGACTGGCCATACGTGTGCAGTGACACCGGCTAACAGACGAGCGATCCTTCTGTGAATCATGATCCGGGAACTAGCGAGTATCGGATGAACATTTCAAAACTTGTGATTGTTCAGCTAAAGCGATCGTTTTTTGTTGAATTCCACCTGATGAAGGTTCATTATGGTTGAAATCGTCCATTTTTATCAAATTTAGTCTAATGTATGGGCACCTTAAAATCTGACAGCAGTTTTCACCATGCAAAACTGCTGACAGCACTAGGCAGGAGTTGGGGAAAAATTGTACAAACATACGGTAACTTTTTTTTGAGCTTTTATTATCAGGAGTAGGCAGAATATGAACTGTTATTCTGCATTGTTCTTCTCCTGCAAGTGCCCAGGAGGCGGAGCTTCACTGTGAAGTGCTTTCTGCACCCTACCAGGAGCCCAATACGGCTGTCACTCAGAGGAAAGGGGCTGTGAAGCTCCTTCTCTATTGCACTTGCAGGGGCAGAACATAGCTGAATAAAAGTACATATTGACACTACTCCTGATAATAAAGCTCCACAAAAGATATGTTTGTCCCCTGGGCCCTTACCTAGCACAGTCAGCAGTTGTGTATGGTCATAACTGCTAACAGACTCCCTTTAAGAATGGACAAACAAGTGAGTCTAGTCAGACTATACAATGGAGCAGTGTTTGCAGAGTGCTCATCCATAGAGACCATGCAAGCAGCCGTTACGTGCCATCTGGAGAAGATTTTTCCTCTGTAAGAATCAACATTTTGAAAATCAATGTCTGGAACTCCATATTTCTGACCTCTGAGGTCTAAATTCCCTGCTCACTGCATACAGATATATGCAGGCACCACTAGGGGGAGCTCATGTCATACAGATATATGCATGCACCACTAGGGGGAGCTCACGTCATACAGATATATGCAGGCATCACTAGGGGGAGCTCACTGCATACAGATATATGCAGGCACCACTAGGGGGAGCTCATGTCATACAGATATATGCAGGCATCACTAGGGGGAGCTCACTGCATACAGATATATGCAGGCACCACTAGGGGGAGCTCACTGCATACAGATATATGCAGGCACCACTAAGGGGAGCTCACTGCATACAGATATATGCAGGCACCACTAGGGGGAGCTCACTGCATACAGATATATGCAGGCATCACTAGGGGGAGCTCATGTCATACAGATATATGCAGGCACCACTAGGGGGAGCTCACGTCATACAGATATATGCAGGCACCACTAGGGGGAGCTCACGTCATACAGATATATGCAGGCATCACTAGGGGGAGCTCATGTCATACAGATATATGCAGGCACCACTAGGGAGAGCTCACGTCATACAGATATATGCAGGCATCACTAGGGGGAGCTCATGTCATACAGATATATGCAGGCACCACTAGGGGGAGCTCATGTCATACAGATATATGCAGGCACCACTAGGGGGAGCTCACGTCATACAGATATATGCAGGCACCACTAGGGGGAGCTCACGTCATACAGATATATGCAGGCATCACTAGGGGGAGCTCACGTCCTACAGATATATGCAGGCACCACTAGGGAGAGCTCACTGCATACAGATATATGCAGGCACCACTAGGGGGAGCTCACGTCATACAGATATGTTTCCAGCACCACTAGGGGGAGCTCATGTCATACAGATATATGCAGGCACCACTAGGGGGAGCTCATGTCATACAGATATATGCAGGCATCACTAGGGGGAGCTCACGTCATACAGATATATGCAGGCACCACTAGGGAGAGCTCATGTCATACAGATATATGCAGGCATCACTAGGGGGAGCTCACATCATACAGATATATGCAGGCACCACTAGGGGGAGCTCATGTCATACAGATATATGCAGGCATCACTAGGGGGAGCTCACGTCATACAGATATATGCAGGCACCACTAGGGAGAGCTCACTGCATACAGATATATGCAGGCACCACTAGGGGGAGCTCACTGCATACAGATATATGCAGGCACCACTAGGGGGAGCTCACGTCATACAGATATATTTCCAGCACCACTAGGGGGAGCTCATGTCATACAGATATATGCAGGCACCACTAGGGGGAGCTCATGTCATACAGATATATGCAGGCACCACTAGGGGGAGCTCACGTCATACAGATATATGCAGGCACCACTAGGGGGAGCTCACGTCATACAGATATATGCAGGCACCACTGGGGGAGATCACTGCATACAGATATATGCAGGCACCACTAGGGGGAGCTCACTGCATACAGATATATGCAGGCACCACTAGGGGGAGCTCACGTCATACAGATATATGCAGGCACCACTAGGGGGAGCTCACGTCATACAGATATATGCAGGCACCACTAGGGCGGAGCTCACGTCATACAGATATATGCAGGCACCACTAGGGGGAGCTCACTGCATACAGATATATGCAGGCACCACTAGGGGGAGCTCACTGCATACAGATATATGCAGGCACCACTAGGGGGAGCTCACATCATACAGATATATGCAGGCACCACTAGGGGGAGCTCACGTCATACAGATATATGCAGGCATCACTAGGAGGAGCTCACGTCATACAGATATATGCAGGCACCACTAGGGGGAGCTCACTGCATACAGATATATGCAGGCACCACTAGGGGGAGCTCACTGCATACAGATATATGCAGGCACCACTAGGGGGAGCTCACATCATACAGATATATGCAGGCACCACTAGGGGGAGCTCACTGCATACAGATATATGCAGGCATCACTAGGAGGAGCTCACGTCATACAGATATATGCAGGCTCTGCTAGATTTATTTCAGGCTAGCAGCTCAGGGGCCGTGTCCTTTCTGCTGGGGCTCTCTTCTTTTAACTTACATTACCTGTGTTAGCACAGGAGTCCTCTCAATGCATTTTACTGATGGTTTGTGGGGGCAAAGCGTCGGAACGTAAGTGAGTATGAAAATGAAAATCACATATGTGGACTCGGAACCACTTGCACTATACACTGCTTACTCTAGGGGGGTGTTTTTTGGCTGACAGATTCCCTTTAAGTCCTCTCCATTATTTGTATTAGCACAGGAGTCCTCTCAATAACCTTTTACTACTGGTTTGTGGGGGCAAAGCGTTGGAATGCCAGTGGACTCAGTAGCACTTACACTATGCGCTGCTTACTCTAGTTTTGGGGGTGTTTTGGAGCTGCCTGGCAGATTCCCTTCAAGTCCTCTCTATTATATGTGTTAGCACAGGAGTCCTCTCAATGCATTTTACTGATGGTTCTCGGAGCTCAGCATCAGAATGTGTGTTAGCACAGGAGTCCTCTCAATGCATTTTACTGATGGTTTGTGGGGGCAAAGCGTCGGAACGCAAGTGAGTATGAAGATAAAAATCACATATGTGGACTCGGCACCACTTGCACTATACAACTCTTACTCTAGTTTGGGGGGTGTTTTTTGGCTGACAGATTCCCTTTAAGTCCTCTCCATTACCTGTGTTAGCACAGGAGTCCTCTCAATACATTTTACTACTGGTTTGTGGGGGCAAAGCGTTGGAATGCCAGTGAGTATGAAGATGGAAATCACATATTTGGACTCATTACCACTTACACTGTACCCCGCTTACTTTAGTTTTTGGGTTGTTTTGGAGCTGAAATATTCCCTTTAAGTCCTCTCCATTATCTGTGTTAGCACAGGAGTCCTCTCAATACATTTTACTGATGGTTTCTCCGAGCACAGCATCAGAATGCAAGTGAGTATGAAGATAAAAATCACATATTTCAACTCGGCACCACTTACACTTTACACCACTTACTTTAGTTTCGGGGGTGTTTTGGAGCTGAAAGATTCCCCTTAAGTCCTCTCCATTATATGTGTTAGCACAGGAGTCCTCTCAATACATTTTACTGATGGTTTGTGGGAGTTTAGTGTCTGAATACAAGTAAGTATGAAGATGAAAATCACATAACTGGACTTGACGTCACTTACACTGTACACCGCTTATTCTACTTTGGGGGGTGTTTTGGAGCTGACAGATTCCCTTTAAGGATATGTGTAAAAATAGAGCTGTAGGATATAGCAATTAACACAATTATCTGGGGATGCTACAATGTAGGGAATAATAAGATATAGCTGGAGCCTCCGCTTTGGCGCAGTGGATCCGGAGACTTTGTGCTTTCTCTGGCAGAACTGATTCCCAATTAGCTGTACACAGCGGCCCCCCTGATGCCTGAGCAGGAGTCCTGATTGTCGGCCATTGTTTTATCAGCAGCACCATCTGCTTCTTTTATGTTTCCAGACTTGAAGCTGGATGTTCCATTAACAGTGATACAATGTAACTGTCCCTGCATCACCGCAACGTGTCTTTTTGGAGAGCGGCGTTACAGAGGACGGACCGGATTACTCACGTTGTCAGTTCACACTGGATGGAGCCTCTGCAGAACACGCTCAGCAGAAGGGCATCTGGGGGAACGCTTTTATTACAATTCCCTGGGTACATAGCGGCCCAGCACGGATTATCACAACCTGGGCCTCGGATAAGGTGTCTTCTCCTCAGACCAGGTGCACACAGGGTTTTTTTTTTTACAGCTAAACATAGGCAAGAGGGGAAAATTTAAATGAAAGAATTAGAAGTCTCTTTCTTGCATCTGCTTCTGATCATATATGAAAAAAGATGCATGAAAAGCTGCACGCACTGTCCTGTGTGAACCTGACCAATAGCTTTTTCTTTTTTGTTTTTTTTTACACAGCACCTTGTGGATGGATAGAGAGATGTGAGATAGATAGATATTAGATAGATAGATATTAGATAGATAGATAGATATGAGATAGATATTAGATAGATATGAGATAGATAGAGAGATAGATATTGAATAGATAGAAAGGTATTGGATAGATAGAAAGAATAGACCAATTGGTCCCAGCAGACCTGGCAGTGGATAGATATTAGATAGATAGACAGATATTGGAGAGATAGATATTAGATAGATATTAGATATATTTTAGATAGATAGATATTAGATATATTTTGGATAGATAGATATATTTGCTTGAGAAAGGCTCCGTCTGGGCCGAAACGTCGCAATCCCACATGGGTAAATAAAGACTTTCATTTTTTCACTTTTTTACTGGAGAGTGCTGCCTCTTTTTTCTTTTCTTTTTTTTTTAGATATATTTTAGATAGATAGATAGATAGATAGAAAGAATGGGATAGATAGATAGATAGATAGATAGATAGATAGACAGATAGATATTAGATATATTTTGGATAGATAGTTATATTTTAGATAGATAGAATGGGATAGATAGATAGACAGACAGACAGATATTGGATAGATAGATATATTTTAGATAGATAGATATTGGATAGATAGATAGATAGATAGATAGATAGATATTGGATGGATAGATATTGGATGGATAGATAGATAGATATTGGATGGATAGATATATTTTAGATAGATAGATATGTGATAGGTAGATAGATATTATATAGATAGTTAGATAAATGGATAGATATGAGATAGATAGATAGATAGATATTATATAGATAGATAGAGAGATAAATGGATAGATATGAGATAGATAGATAGATAGATAGATAGATAGATAGATAGATAGATAGATAGATATAGACCGACTGGTCCCAGCAGACCTGGCAGTATCTAGACTGGTCCCAGCACCATGGACAGTTCCTGTACTGGTTGTCGGGCTCCTGTAGGTGTCAGCACCCTGGGCAGCTCTTGGTCTTTGTTCGTCCGCTGGTTTCTTCTGAAGTCTTCTTCTATAAATACCAGTAATTGTCAGCGGGGAGGACCCAGGAGCAGAGGAGGTGACATTTCATGATACTCTTAACCCCTGAGTTCCCGGCCTGTCACCCTGCCACTGGACTGCACTGGGAGAGCTGTGTACAACAGAGCAGCTATGTCCACAGGTGACCTTACTGGTGCCCGCATCAGGCTGGCACTGCCAGGTTACCCGGTCTTCCGCCCAGTCTCCACCATTCACGTGGACGTTGTACACAGTGATGCTGCACTTCCGCCGATCACCGCGCGGGGCGCTAACCTCGGGCTGAGAGAACAGAAGGGTTTTGTAGGCAGAGAAGCAGCATCTGCTGAGCATCAGGCAGAGCAGCCCGGGGGAGAGCGGCGACCGGGACCGGGGGACTGTCCAGGCTGAAGCTGCATCTCCACACACAAGCGATCATTGCACAGGAGCTGGGATCACAGCTGCAGCCTACCAGGATCAGGGCAGGAGTGGGTTAATTAACCCTTGAAGATACTGCTCCTGTGGGGTTTTTTTATTTGCAAGTCTTCCCAGAAGATCATTACCGTCTATGGAATATACAGTCTGTGACCTGAAAGTCTGCAGATCTCAGGTACAAGACTCATCAGGGAAGTTTCAGGAGTCAAAGTTATGAATTAAAGGTATGAATGGGTCATCCTGGAGAGGACAACCTGCCCCAGAGGAGCTGCCAGTTACTGGGCATTAGCATGTGGTCAGACACAATGAAGTCCTCTGCTGCTTGATCAGGATCTCACACAGGGGACTTCGCTCCATGAACAGACAAGTACTAGATGTTCTGTGAAAGTTAACACTTCCATAGCTCTGTATCTTCCAGATCTGGCATCACCAATGTGATATTCAGCCTGGTAGAAGATTGCGCTGGATGTAACACATCTCTATGGGGAGTCTCTTGGATTATACTGGATCTACAATACCTTCCTAAGGGTTTGATGAGCTCCTTAAGGCTTGGAGGAAGGAGCTCCTCAGTTCTGTACTAAGGTGATTATTAACCACAAAGAAATGAGAGGTCTACACACGAATCCATGCCGGCTGTTGGGCACTAGGTCAGGACCCTCACCGATGTCTAATGTGGGTCCAATATATGTAAGGTGAGGCATGGTGTCAGACATGATCATGGAGTTGGGATAATGCTCATGCCTGCCCAACCTGCCATCATCTTTCATTACCACAGATGGGCACGACGTTCTGCTGCCAATGGGCTGGGGGTTTATAAACTTTTTGAATTGTTTTAAACAACCTAGAAGATCTAGTGATGTCTTCAGGTGAGCTTCATTGCCAGGCTTGAGGTAAGACAATTACCAGATCAAGGTAAAATGTCCAAAACCTTCAGGCCCACCGAGCTGGATTTGACACTTGGGTAATGTAAAGAATCTGATCCTCTAGAGATCAGCGTCCTGGTCACTACTGCCCGGGGGAAGAGAATGGCTTGTCGTGGTGGCTGCTGCTGTGGATTTGGTCACCTGAATGAAGACAATGGTCGGTTCCTGTTGTTGGCCATCCTGATCCTCCTCTATTTGCTTTGCGGAGCGGCCGTGTTCTCAGCCATCGAGCAACCAAAGGAAAAAGAAGCCAAGGAAAGGTGGCAGCATAAGTTTGAAAACTTTATCCAAAAATACAACCTCAGCAAAAGTGACCTACGCAACTTCCTCCGTGACTACGAGGAGGCCAGCGTGGCCGGGATCAGGGTGGACACCATAAGACCCAGGTGGGATTTCACCGGAGCATTCTACTTTGTTGGAACTGTGGTCTCAACCATCGGTAAGTGGTCACCTTATAGGCCTCACCGTCAAAAACCAGGTGAGAAATATCTCCAGGGGGAAGTAAAGATGTCTACTGTGTATACATGGTCTTCAGTTTTGATTCCTGGCCCTTTCCTTGGGATTTAGATAAAAGTTTGACTGTAGACTGTAGTGGGGTTCTTGGCCTTGGTTTACAAAAAGGCCAATTTCAGTAGTTTTTTGGAGCGTTGGAAAGATGTTCATCTGAATAAGGGATTGACATGCAAACTCCATGTAGATGTTGCATCTGCTTGGGTGCAAACCCATAGCCTTGCTGTGCAAACTAAAGAACCATGCTGGTCTGGTGTCCAATATATCCATTATATTGCCATGGTGGTCATATAGGGGGCACATACTTTCCAGCTCCACATCTATTCTATCTTCTCAGTGTAGTCTCACTGGAGAAGTAACCAGCTAGGCTGACTTCACATATGCGTTGGGAGTACCATTTATCTGTCTCTCCTTAGAAGCAGAAAAATAAACTTGAAGCTCACACTATAGACAGCAAAGGTGGACCCCGCTGATTTAGGACGTGTTCCGTCAGGTTCCGTCATGATGTTCATAATTTTACCAAAAAATAAAGCTGCACGCAGCACTATTTTTCCTCCCAAATCTGACAGATTTTTTTAAAGGAGCCTCAGATGCGGTTGAAAAGACGTATCTAAAATCTAAAACATTGTGGTCGTTCACACTTCTGGAAAGTATACTTCCCCCGGAGTAAAAAGTCTGAGACCAGACAGTTATTGTGTCTGTCCAGCCAGCCTGATATGTCCAGTACAACGTGATATTGGTTATGACTGGGAAATCATCTGCTTCATCTGATTGCAGTACCTGGGATCTAGAGAGTCACAGTCCACGAGGAGTCCTCTACACGTCATCATATTCTGACTGTAGTCCAGCTGACTTGAAGGAGTCACTGAAAATCCAACAACTTGTGTTGTTCCAAAGGGTTGTTAGGGTCATCATTTATGTCCTAACACTAATAAGGCTTTGATAAGATGAAGACTCCGGAGCTGTGACCATGTGTTGCAGTTTGATGACATTTTGTCAGTGTCTTCCTATCATTCTTGAGTGAGCTTCAACTAAGACACAAAGGGTCTGTGTCTTACCATCATTGTTGAGTCAGATTCAACCAAGACACAAAGGGTCTGTGTCTGTTGCTGGAAGCTCTTTGAGAAGACTCAAGACATCATCAGAGAGAAAGAACAAGGATGATCTCACCTATTGTAGTGGCTGTGATTATGGTAGAGAAGAGTGCGGAAGAGATTCATATTCCCCAGAATACTAGAACACCATATAGGTGGTAGATGGTTGCAGGATGGATGGATGGATTGTAGGTGGACGATGGAGTACTATGGGTGTTAAATGTGTGAAGCAGTACCATAGGTGGTAGTTGGGTGAGGAAGTACCATATGTAGTCGATGGTTGAGGGTACCCATGAGTGGTAAATGAGTGAGGGAGCGCCATGAGTGGTAGATTGGTGATGGATAGTAGATGGTTGGGGGAGTACTATGGGTGTTAGATGTGTAAAAGAGTACAATGGGTGGTAGATGAGTGAGAAAGCACCATGTATAGTTGATGGATGAGGGTACCCAAGGGTGGTAGATAGGTGAGGGAAGTGCCATGGGTGGTGGATGAGAAAGAGAGTACCATGGGTGGTAGATGGGTAAAAGGAGTACCATGGGATAAGTAAGGGAGTACCCTTGATGGTAAGTGGGTGAGAAAGTACCATGGGTGGTAGATTGGTGAGGGAGTACCATACATGGTTCAAGGATGAGGGAGTACCATGGGTGGTAGATGAATGATGGAGTGCCATAGGCGGAAAATGGTGAAGGAATACCATGGGTGGTAGATAGGTGAGGGAAGTGCCATGGGTGGTGGATGAGAAAGAGAGTACCATGGGTGGTAGATGGGTAAAAGGAGTACCATGGGATAAGTAAGGGAGTACCCTTGATGGTAAGTGGGTGAGAAAGTACCATGGGTGGTAGATTGGTGAGGGAGTACCATACATGGTTCAAGGATGAGGGAGTACCATGGGTGGTAGATGAATGATGGAGTGCCATAGGCGGAAAATGGTGAAGGAATACCATGGGTGGTAGATAGGTGAGGGAAGTGCCATGGGTGGTGGATGAGAGAGTACCATGGGTGGTAGATGGGTAAAAGGAGTACCATGGGATAAGTAAGGGAGTACCCTTGATGGTAAGTGGGTGAGAAAGTACCATGGGTGGTAGATTGGTGAGGGAGTACCATACATGGTTCAAGGATGAGGGAGTACCATGGGTGGTAGATGAATGATGGAGTGCCATAGGTGGAAAATGGTGAAGGAATACCATGGGTGGTAGATTGGTGAGGGAAGTACCATGGGTGGTAAATGGATGAAAGGAATACCATGGGTTGTAGATAGATGAGAGTATCATGGGTGGTAGATAGGTGAGGAAGTACGATGGGTGGTAGATTGACGAGACAGTTTCATGGATGGTAGATAAGTGAGGGAGTACCATGGATGGTAAGTGACTGCAAAAGTACCATGGGAGGTAGATAGGTGAGGGACTGCTATGGGTGGAATATGGGTGAAAGAGAATCCTGAGTGGTAGGCGGTTGAGAGAGTACCATGGGTGGTTGATGAGTGAGAGAGTACCATAGTTGGTAAATGGTTAAGAAAATATCATAGGTGGTAGTTGAGTGAGGGACTACCATGGGAGTGAATCCTGAGTGGTACATGGGTAAAGGGGTATCATGGGTTGTAGATGAATGAGGAAGTACCATGGTGGGGAGATGGGTGATGGAGTACCATGGGTGGTACATGAGTTAGGGAGTACTATGGGTGGTAGGTGGGTGAGGGAGTACCATGGGCTGTAGATGGATGTGGCTGAGGTTCACCTCAATGTCTTTTGACTTGAATCATTTCATTGTAGGACATACTGGGAGTCAAGGATCGTGGTGCTTTTGTATTTAATTCCAAGCTGGACTTTTGATCCAATAATAACTGAAGTTCAGACAAGTGATGATGACACAGACAGGTGATGATAGAGCCAGGTGATGATGGAGCCAGGTGATGACACAGGTGATAATAGAGACAAGTGATGACACAGACAGGTGATGATGGAGCCAGGTGATGACACAGGTGATAATAGAGACAAGTGATGACACAGACAGGTGATGATGGAGCCAGGTGATGATAGAGACAAGTGATGACACAGGTGATGATAGAGCCAGGTGATGATGTAGCCAGGTGATGACACAGGTGATGATAGAGACAAGTGATGACACAGACAGGTGATGATAGAGACAAGTGATGACACAGACAGGTGATGATGGAGGCAGGTGATGACACAGGTGATGATAGAGCCAGGTGATGACACAGGTGATGACACAAACAGGTGATGACACAGACAGGTGATGATGGAGACAGGTGATGACACAAGTGATGACACAGACAGGTGATGACACAGACAGGTGATGATGGAGGCAGGTGATGACACAGACAGGTGATGATGGAGGCAGGTGATGACGCAAGTGATGACACAGACAGGTGATGACACAGACAGGTGATGATGGAGACAGGTGATGACAGAGGTGATGATAGTGCCAGGTGATGACACAGACAGGTGATGATGGAGGCAGGTGATGACACAGGTGATGATAGAGCCAGGTGATGACACAGGTGATGACACAGACAGGTGATGATGGAGACAGGTGATGACAGAGGTGATGATAGAGCCAGGTGATGACACAGGTGATGACACAGACAGGTGATGATGGAGACAGGTGATGACACAGACAGGTGACAATAGATACAGAGGTAATGGTAGTGACAAACAACAGAATAGGACAGGTGACAATTCACATAGGTGTCAACAGTACGAGGTGACAGTATGACAGGTGAAAAGATGATGGCAGGTGATACTGTCAGGTGACGTTACAGACAGGCGATTATACAGTCGGTGGTGATATCACTTGGACTGGGCTTCATATTGCTTTACATGACATCAGCAGTTCTGCTCTGATTTCCTCGGCTCTCCACCGTCATGTTCGGCACTGTACCCTCAGGCATCATTATTTATGGAGCAGGTGGACGGAGCACAACTCCCCCTCACCCTCACAGGCAGCAGAGTTAAGCCTCGTTCACACGTCAGTGTTCGGTCAGTGATTTGCATCAGGGATTGTGAGCCAAAACCAAGATTAGATCCTCCACAGACATAAGGTGTAAGGGAAAGATCTGCTTCTTTTCTGTGTTTAGAGCCGCACCTGGTTTGGGCTCAAAATAACTGATGGAAATCACTGACCGAACACTGACTGTGTGAATGAGGCTTTACTGGTGTTGAAGCTCATTACAGCCCAGTCATGCTGCTGAATCCTCTGTAGATTTGGCAACCTGCGGAGCTGAGAACGTCGCCTGTCACATCATACCCTGCAAAATCCTACAATGTAATCCCACATCAAGCAGCTGTACTGAGCTCCCAGCCCACACCACAGTCACCCCAACCATACACCGGTACCCCAACATTTCACGCCCCCATATTCTAACACCTAGAAGTGTTATCCCCCCATCCCTGAGCATTCACAGCCCCCTCATACTGTACACCCCTGCTCTCTAACACTGTACCAGCAGCCCCCATTGTATACTGTTTTAATCCCCTCGATACCCGTAGGCTCTAATGGACAATCACTCCTAACATTGTTCACCATGAGCCTGCAGAATGTCATGTTGGACAGTAGATCAGGTGTCCACCTGCTGTGAAGATACAACTCCCAACATGCACACTTGCTTGACTGATCTCGGACGGAACTCTCATAGTAGTGAATAGAGCATGCTGGGAGTTGTAGTTTCACAACAGCCTGGTGGTAGATCTTGGGGGGGCTTTAGGCCAGCCCTCCTTGGCTTGATATTGGATATGCAGTAATCATGGATGATGACCCCCCCTCCCCCCCCAGTCCTCGCTGTAATGGATTCATTTATTCATATACTGACTTCCTGCTGAGCTGTACATATATACTGCAACCTGTCTGAACTAGCAGAGCTGCACTGTAAAGCATGGAGGGGGGACAGAACAACAGCCTGACACTAGGACACTAGATAGGAAGTAGATTTCATACAACCAGACTCCAATCGAAAGTGCAACTGAACTGGAGTCCCTGAAGCTGTGCTACAGTGTAAAGCATGGGGGAGGGCAGATCAGCAGCTGAGCTTCTGATGGGACATGAAGTAGATTTCATACAGTCACAAACTCCAATAGACAATGCAGCTAAGCTACAGTCACTGATGCAATGCTGTGCCTTAATGAAGCTGTGCTGCAGTGTAAAGCATGGGGGGAGGGCCAATCAGCAGCTTGAGCCTCAAATGAGACAGGAGGTGTATGGTAGACTATCTAAGATAGAGCCACTTACCACAGCTGTACAGCTGCAGCAAGCAGGACATTCTCACAGTTGCTGTGAGCGTGCCGTTCCATTATTGTGCAACAGATCATTCAAACCTACTTGCTGACGGTTTCCACGTTAACATAACATAACGTATATGTAAGAGTATGCCCATATGTCATATAATAATCCGTCATGTATTTTCGTGGCTGATCCTCCCTTCACTTCAGATGTGCAGTTTAAACTGCCACAAATTTTTAGGAGGATTGGCGCCATTGTCATCGGCGCAGCGGCGCCAGTCTTCGGGTTTCCTGCGCGGAATCCACAAAAAATAAGTGACCTCCTGATCAGTGACATTCAGCGCATTCGCCGTCCGCATGTGCGAATGATGGGAACAGTGATGGGAACAGTTTTACGACGTCGCACTTCCCGTCTCTTGTTTCGTCTTTATCAGGGAGGGATCTTTATGGAGTCAGCGGAGCTCAGTATCAGATTCTCCCACTCGCGGCGTACATCATAATCAGTATTAGCGGAAGGCCGCGTCTCGCGACTCTCATGTTGTGTCAATACGGAAATTGCCTCCTGTAATTGTTCTTCCTGCATACAAAACAAATCACAAGAAGGAGTGAACACAGCGCTACTGCAGGTGTATACAGCCAGGGGCCGCGCTGATCCTCAGAATTAGGGCTCATGCCTCAGTTTGCTGTCAGTGTGCTGTCAGTGCCCATGCTGTGGACCGCAATATGCGGTCCACAATGCACGGGTGCTGACCGTGGGGCCGCCGCATTCGGATCCGCATTCCCATGGTCCGCACTGCAAAAAAGTAGTGCGGAGGCACAGCCAGAAACACCACGGAAGCACACCGTAGTGCTTCCGTGGTGTTCCGATCCATCTCCGTGATTGTGGACTCATTGAAGTGAATGGGTCTGCGATCCGTGATACGGGGTGCACACGGCCAGTGCCAGTGTTTTGCGGACCCGGCGTATGCGGGCCGCAATACATCCACGGGCCGGCACCGGCTGTGTGCATGAGCCCTTAAGGCTTGTTCACATGACCGTATGTATTTTGCAGTCCGCAAAAAACGGATCTGGAAAAAACGCGGATGACGTCCATGTGCATTCTGTATTTTGCGGAACGGAACAGCCGGCCCCTAATAGAACAGTCCGTAATGTGGACGATAATAGGACATGTTCTATTTTTTTGCGGAACGGAAATACGGACATACGGAAACGGAATGCACACGGAGTGACTTCCATTTTTTTGCGGACCTAAAACAGAACGGACATAGAAAGAAAATACGTTTGTGTACATAAGACCTCAGGGCTCATGCACACTGCCGTAGTTTCTGTCCGCATCCGATCTGCGTTTTTTGTGGATCGGATGCGGACCCATTCATCTCAATGGGGCTGCAGATGATGCGGCCAGCACACCTCTGCATCTGCACGTCCATTCCGCTGCTCTTCAAAAAAATAGAACATGTCCTCTTCATGTCCATTTTGCGGACAAGGATGGGACATTTCTGCAGGAGTAAAAATCCCGGCACTCGGGCGAGATCCGTCTTTTGCGGATCTACGATTTGCAGCCCTCAAAGCACGGCTTCGTGCATGAGCCCTCAGGCCGGGTTCACAGCAACGTTTAGTTTTTTGTTCTTTTGATCCATCAGAAAAAGAGAAAATTAAAAAAAAGCTGCTTTATTTTCAGCATCCATTGTGTTCATCCATTTTTGTCAGTTCCTGCTGAGATGCTTTATTTTAGATGGAAGAAAAAGTCCTGCGAGTAGGAAACATGTAAATGCTAGTGAATTTGCCTGATGGCCCTAACTCTGGCATGCCCCCACCCTGCCACTCCACACTTGCGAGGGCGGCGTAAAAACACAATGTGCACTTACATTTATGTGCATGTAAACAGTCACAAAATGGGGTCATGTGACTTTATTACCCCGGCTTCTGGTGTGTGTCTTTACTGCAGTTTGCAGCGGTAAGTGCCCAACGTGGATTTTGCAGGCAGATATTTGACATGTTTTACTTGTAAAAACCCTTTGGGCAAATACCACATTGCAAAACCGCCCACAGACTGTGTTAAAACCGCCATATGGGTTTTGTTACATTTGTTTACTACCTCGTGTGAACCCAGTCTTATATATTGTGTCCTTTTATGATCTACACCTGATTTTGGCTTCAAAAATGGCATCAAAGTACGCCAAAAAATCAGATCAAACCCTATACATGTCAACATACACTTACTTTCCTGCTTAGAGTAGGCAGCTTTGGCACCTTGAGGCTCTGGATGAACAGCTTTAAAGGGCATCTGTCAGCAGTTTTGTACCTATGACACTGGCTGACCTGTTACATGTGCACTTGGCAGCTGAAGACATCTGTGTTGGTCCCATGTTCATATGTGTCCGCATTGCTGAGAAAAATGATGTTTTATTATATGCAAATGAGCCTCTAGGAGCAACGGGGGCGTTACCATTACACCTAGAGGCTCTGCTCTCTCTGCAACTGCCACACCCTCTGCACTTTGATTGACAGGGCCAGGCATGATGACCTTTTCATTGCCTGACCCTGTCAATCAAAGAGGGCAGTTGCTGAGAGAGCAGAACCTCTAAGTGTAATGGTAACGCCCCCGTTGCTCCTAGAGGCTCATTTGCATATAATAAAACATCATTTTTCTCAGCAATGCGGACACATATGAACATGGGACCAACACAGATGTCTTCAGCTGCCAAGTGGCAGGTCAGCCAGTGTCATAGGTACAAAACTGCTGACAGATGCCCTTTAAGTCCCTTTCAGTTGGATCAGTAAGCAATGCTGTGGTTGCTGTGTCCGATAAGTTTAGATCCTCCCAATATACAGTCCCCCCGCCGTCTCCATCACATGGCTGCTCTTGTGCATCACCTTATTATTGTCTGAGAATATCTGAGTCACAGTAAAGGTGTGATGTAAGGTGACAGTGACATGAAGATGAGACTATCATCATTGCCGGCGTGACGCTGGATCAACAATCACTGGGTAAATTGTCCCTGTCTTTACAGATATTGGTAAGCCGTCTACTGACCCCTGATGATGAAGAAACGGATGAGGTCGGTTCAGTGTAGTCAGCGGTGGACAGATATATATATATGGAAAGTGCTTTAGGCCACGTCCGTGATGAAATCTGTGATAAGACGGGCAGTGATTCATCCGTGAAGATTTCTGTGAAAAATCCATGTTTGGTCCGTGTGTCTATTCATGTTTCACAGACACCGCTAGGCTGAACACTAATTTTTAGAACCTCCTCTTACTGGTCCATGAAACGTCCATATTTTTCATGGACCCATAGACTATAATAGGCATGATGGATCTGTAAACACGGATAAAATAGGGCATGCTTCAGTGCTAAAACCACGGACCGCGCTAAAACACTGATGTGTCAATACGCACATTAAAATGAATGGATACGTGTGCTGTCCGTCCGTGAATCCCTGACGTGAATCCCTGACGTATGAATGAGGGCTTCACTACAGCGAAAAATGGCCTTGTGGTGGCTCTTTTTGTAATGGCCATCACACAGTCATTTTCATACCCAATGCACAGACGTACATGGGCATTTTTTTTTTTTTACAACCCATGAACAACAGGCGGGCAAAAATAGGACATCTTCTATTTTTGGCCTTTTTGACAGCCAGCCCACTAAAATCAAGAGAGAAGTGCCCCCCCTCTAACAGCCGTTAATAAAGGGGACACTATGAGCGGCACAGAAGGACTTTCAGTATGGGAGGCAGCAGGACCTGACGTCACATAATCACTCTGGGAGCGTCAGGTCCTGCTGCCCCAGTGCAGAGCAAATGTTCCCACCCGTGCCTCCAGTGCTGAGGGGTTTTTTTTTTTTTTTTTTTTTTTTTTAATTTGTCGGCACAACTGGGGTGGAGGGCATTATATAGACTTGGGGCACTATGGGGGCCATTATATGACCTGGCGGCACTACAGAGGGCCAATATTTATACTGGGGGCACCATGAGGGCCATTATATGTCCTGGTGACTATTAGGGGCATCATATATATTGAGGGCACTTTAAAACAAAAAGCAATGAAATTTATTAGTTTTTAATGGCCGTTAAAAAAAAAAAAGGATGAAAAACGGACATTAGACGGACAGAAAATGGATGCACACACGGATTCAAAATGGCCACGAAAAGCTGACTGTTTATCCGTTTATCCGGTTACTTTCACACTGACATTACTGCTGGATCCGGCAGGGTTCAGCAAAAACGCTTCGGTTATTGATAATACAACCGTCTGCATCCGTTCTGAACGGATCCGGTTGTATTATCTTTAACATAGCCAAGACGGATCCGTCATGAACTCCATTGAAAGTCATCGGGGGACGGATCCGTTTTCTATTGTGTCAGAGAAAACGGATCCATCCCATTGACTTGCATTGGGGGTCATGACGGATCCGTCTTGCTCCGCATCCCCTGACGGAAAGAAAACCGCAGCATGCAACTCTCCTATATGAGAATGGAATACATTTTGGAGCGCAGCGTTCAGTTCAGTTTTGTCCCCAATAACAATGAATGGGGACAAAATGGAAGCGTTTTTTCCGGTATTGAGACCCACGACGGATCTCAATAAGGGAAAATATTAACACTAGTGTGAATGTAGCCTTAGCTGCAGTGTTGGTTACACTGTTTATACTTTGTATCAAACCAGTCCTTGTGTTTTCATACATTGGGCGAATACAAAGTATCAATCTGCTACTCACTCTGATTGCTATTAACCTTTTGTTATCTGGAACTCTATCAATAAACCATTAGATCTGATCCCGTTCTGTAGGGTTTAGGGTCCATTCACATGACCGTAAGTGTTTTGCGGAACCGCAAAACACGGGAACCGAAAGTGCGCGATTTCCTTTTTTCGGAACGCACGCGGCCAGCCCTATGATAGAAATGCTTATTCTTGTCCGCAAGAGTAGGACATGCTCTATCTTTTTTGCGGGGCCGCAGAACGGAACTACTGCATCCCTATTGAAATGAATGGGTCCGCACCTGTTCCGCAAAATCGCGGACCCAGATATACAGTAGTGTGAACGGACTCTAAGGGCTTATGCACATGACTGCAAAACACGGATCCGCAAAAATTACAGATGACAATAATAAGACATGTTCTATTTTTTTGTGGAACACTAGTTGTGCACACTGAGTAACTTCCGTTTTTTTTTTGTTTTTTTTCTTTTGCGGACCCATTGAAATGAATGGTTTGCAAAAAAAAACGGAACAGATACCAAAAGAAAAACGCTAAAGCTCATGTGAACTCATATGGTGTTACAGCAGAGCAGACATCATCAGTTGAAATAACGTATGTCGTCAGTTTTATCGGATGACCGGTCACAGGATGTTCTGACGGGAGGTACCAGGGCAACAGTCAGCCCTGCGATGGAGGGTGGCAGCAATCACCGGGCCGTGTAGTATTGACTGGGAAATTAGCTGGAAGCGAATCGCGTGCCGCCATCTCTCTGTAAATGGTGACCCCCCCGTCATTGATTTTCTGGCTGGACACCTGTTCACTGATTCCATCAAGGAATTCAGACAGCGCTGCGCATGAAATCACCTGTACAGTAAACATCCAGGGTCAGCGGCCGACTCTGTAACCCCTCGCCCCGCGACCGCACCGCTGCGTATGCTCTTCTGTTTTATTACAGCAGACCCATCACCTAGCCACGGTGCCAACTGAATCATTATGGAACGCGTATCTAATAGCTGAGGCGCCAGGTGCACTGTGCCTCATGTCTCAGTTTCACCGAGGCTCCATTGTCATTGATTTTCATTCCTCCCATGTAACACTTTGTTCCAGTCACTGCTTCTAGGGGATCCATAGTTTACATTTTCAAGATGGAAGTCTCTTGTTTTGTTTTTTTAGTTACATCTGTTCATAGGAAAGCTGGGTGACCATTCATATAACTGTCATTACAGCTCACCCAGCTTTATCCAAGTCCTGAAGGGCAAATCAGACTAGTTATGAAGTGTCACATTCACTTTCCAGAATGCAGATAATCTCATCGCAAGCTCTGAGCGGACACCGAACAAGCAGAGAATAGTGAGTGCAGCTCTGGAGCATAATACAGGATGTAACTCAGGATCAGTACAGGATAAGTAATGTATGTACACAGTGACTGCACCAGCAGAATAGTGAGTGCAGCTCTAGAGTATAATACAGGATGTAACTCAGGATCAGTACAGGATAAGTAATGTATGTACAGAGTGACTGCACCAGCAGAATAGTGAGTGCAGCTCTGGAGTATAATACAGGATGTAACTCAGGATCAGTACAGGATAAGTAATGTATGTACACAGTGACTGCACCAGCAGAATAGTGAGTACAGCTCTGGAGTATAATACAGGATGTAACTCAGGATCAGTACAGGATAAGTAATGTATGTACACAGTGACTGCACCAGCAGAATAGTGAGTGCAGCTCTGGAGTATAATACAGGATGTAACTCAGGATCAGTACAGGATAAGTAATGTATGTACACAGTGACTGCACCAGCAGAATAGTGAGTGCAGCTCTGGAGTATAATACAGGATGTAACTCAAGATCAGTACAGGATAAGTAATGTATGTACACAGTGACTGCACCAGCAGAATAGTGAGTGCAGCTCTGGAGTATAATACAGGATGTAACTGAGGATCAGTACAGGATAAGTAATATATGTACACAGTGACTGCAGCAGCAGAATAGTGAGTGCAGCTCTGGAGTATAATGTAATGTAATGTATGTACACAGTGACTGGACCAGCAGAATAGTGAGTGCAGCTCTGGAGTATAATACAGGATGTAACTCAGGATCAGTACAGGATAAGTAATGTATGTACACAGTGACTGCACCAGCAGAATAGTGAGTGCAGCTCTGGAGTATAATACAGGATGTAACTCAAGATCAGTACAGGATAAGTAATGTATGTACACAGTGACTTCTCCAGCAGAATAGTGAGTGCAGCTCTGGAGTATAATACAGGATGTAACTCAGGATCAGTACAGGATAAGTAATGTATGTACACAGTGACTGCACCAGCAGAACAGTGAGTGCAGCTCTGGAGTTTAATACAGGATGTAACTCAGGATCAGTACAGGATAAGTAATGTATGTACACAGTGACTGCACCAGCAGAATAGTGAGTGCAGCTCTGGAGTATAATACAGGATGTAACTCAGGATCAGTACAGGATAAGTAATGTATGTACACAGTGACTGCACCAGCAGAATAGTGAGTGCAGCTCTGGAGTATAATACAGGA
Source organism: Rhinella marina (assembly GCA_900303285.1). Taxonomy (NCBI): domain Eukaryota; kingdom Metazoa; phylum Chordata; class Amphibia; order Anura; family Bufonidae; genus Rhinella; species Rhinella marina. The sequence continues at coordinate 135,223 of ONZH01007609.1, read as the reverse complement.
TGTAACTCAGGATCAGTACAGGATAAGTAATGTATGTACACAGTGACTGCACCAGCAGAACAGTGAGTGCAGCTCTGGAGTTTAATACAGGATGTAACTCAGGATCAGTACAGGATAAGTAATGTACAGGATGAGTCCTGAAAGACAAGCCTGCCTCGTTAAAGGGTCAACATCTCAGTATCTATCATTCAGGGCACCAGGAAGGATGGGGTAACTCAACTTTCCTAGAAACAGATGTAACTAAGATATACTTGTACATAGCTGGAATGAATTTTAACAGTTTGACACCTTATGTAAGGCTTAACCAATAATCAGCCTCCTCACATCACTCACATCTTCTATCCACGGACAACCAAATTCATACGTTCCTAATTTTTATTTCTTAAGATGTTACAACTAAATTCCAGGCAACTAAAGGGGGCGGATTGTATTTGATGCTTCATGTTCCTTTAAGTGCACTTGCCTCCTTCCTCTCTTTAGTGCTGGTTGTCACTCGTCCCTAGTGGTTGATGATTTTGTTAAATCTGCAGCCGCGCCCCAGTAACCGTTTATAAATCATCAGCGGAAAATCAGCCTCTAATAATCATTCATTAATGATCATCTTAATGAATGCGATCAAAAAGGAGACCGGACAAGCTCATTTATCTGGTAATTACCTCCCTGCAGTGAGGAGGATTGCAGATCCGGCTGGATTAATACTACGCCCACATAGCTGTGCGTGGTCTACAGACTGTGGCTCTCCACTTTATCTGGAACTACAACTCCTGTTCTGACAGCCTGCAAAACATGATGGGAGTACTGGCTTCACAAAAGAATGGTGAGTGCAGCTCTGGAGGATGTAATTCAGGATCAGTACAGGATAAGTAATGTAATGTATGTACACAGTGACTCCACCAGCAGAATAGTGAGTGCAGCTTTGGAGTATAATACAGGATCTAATTCAGGATCAGTACAGGATAAGTAATGTATGTACACAGTGACTGCACCAGCAGAATAGTGAGTGCAGCTCTGGAGTATAATATAGGATGTAAATCAGTATCAGTACAGGATAAGTAATGTATGTACAGTGTGACTGCACCAGCAGAATAGTGAGTGCAGCTCTGGAGTATAATACAGGATGTAACTCAGGATCAGTACAGGATAAGTAATGTATGTACACAGTGACTGCACCAGCAGAATAGTGAGTGCAGCTCTGGAGTATAATACAGGATGTAACTCAGGATCAGTACAGGATAAGTAATGTATGTACACAGTGACCCCACCAGCAGAATAGTGAGTGCAGCTCTGGAGTATAATACAGGATGTAACTCAAGATCAGTACAGGATAAGTAATGTATGTACACAGTGACTCCACTAGCAGAATAATGAGTGCAGCTCTGGAGTATAATACAGGATGTAACTCAGGATCAGTACAGGATAAGTAATGTAATGTACACAGTGACCCCACCAGCAGAATAGTGAGTGCAGCTCTGGAGTATAATACAGGGTGTAACTCAGGATCAGTACAGGATAAGTAATGTATGTACACAATGACCCCACCAGCAGAATAGTGAGTGCAGCTCTGGAGTATAATACAGGATGTAACTCAGGATCAGTACAGGATAAGTAATGTATGTACACAGTGACTGCACCAGCAGAATAGTGAGTGCAGCTCTGGAGTATAATACTGGGTGTAACTCAGGATCAGTACAGGATAAGTAATGTATGTACACTACAATGACTGCACCAGCAGAATAGTGAGTGCAGCTCTGGAGTATAATACAGGATATAACTCAGGATCAGTACAGGATAAGTAATGTATGTACACAGTGACTCCACCAGCAGAATAGTGAGTGCAGCTCTGGAGTATAATACAGGGTGTAACTCAGGATCAGTACAGGATAAGTAATGTATGTACACAGTGACTGCACCAGCAGAATAATGAGTGCAGCTCTGGAGTATAATACAGGATGTAACTCAGGATCAGTACAGGATAAGTAATGTATGTACACAGTGACTGCACCAGCAGAATAGTGAGTGCAGCTCTGGAGTATAATACAGGATGTAACTCAGGATCAGTACAGGATAAGTAATGTATGTACACAGTGACCCCACCAGCAGAATAGTGAGTGCAGCTCTGGAGTATAATACAGGATGTAACTCAAGATCAGTACAGGATAAGTAATGTATGTACACAGTGACTCCACTAGCAGAATAATGAGTGCAGCTCTGGAGTATAATACAGGATGTAACTCAGGATCAGTACAGGATAAGTAATGTATGTACACAATGACCCCACCAGCAGAATAGTGAGTGCAGCTCTGGAGTATAATACAGGATGTAACTCAGGATCAGTACAGGATAAGTAATGTATGTACACAGTGACTGCACCAGCAGAATAGTGAGTGCAGCTCTGGAGTATAATACTGGGTGTAACTCAGGATCAGTACAGGATAAGTAATGTATGTACACTACAATGACTGCACCAGCAGAATAGTGAGTGCAGCTCTGGAGTATAATACAGGATATAACTCAGGATCAGTACAGGATAAGTAATGTATGTACACAGTGACTCCACCAGCAGAATAGTGAGTGCAGCTCTGGAGTATAATACAGGGTGTAACTCAGGATCAGTACAGGATAAGAAATATAATATATGAAATTTGATTTGTTAAGAACTTCTTTGTAACAAATAACATTCCATTGTATTGAGCGGGTGCAATGACGGGGAATGACGATCACGCCCCCCTCCCTTCCCCCAATTCAGCTTGTCAACGGGTTAATCAGGGTTTAAAACAAAAAAATATATATACTCTCTCCTCATCCATTCGGCAGAGAAGCCGTTGCAGACATCTTGTTTGAAGAAAACGTGTCAATAGGGTACGCGCTGACATGATGACATGAGAATTGGCATGTTTCCTTCAATTAAGATGGGCGCTACGGCCTCTTCGCACTTAAATGAGGTGAGTATGTTTTTGTTTTGTTTTTTTACCGCCATTTCAGGAAAAATTGATTCATTACCGAAGCGACAGGAAATTTTGCTTTGCGGCGAATCAAATTTTTCCAGAAATCCGGATCAAATTCCACTTCATTAACTTCGTTAACGCCTCAAAACAGTGAAAAAAAAATTTCGTCAGGCGGGAAAAAGTGGCAGCTGAGGGGTTAAGCCCCCGGCTCCTTTCCGGGCTGGAAGCGTTTATAGAAATTACATCAGCAGCGGCGTTTTGTTGCTGTTAATCAGAGCCGCGCCTTTGTCTGCATCCCACTTAATTACACGGACCCGCTAATTGTAGAGGCCTGGGCTGAATGGCGAAAATGACGGCTTCGCATCCGCCTCGCGGTTCTACTATTGAAATCGTTCAGGGTTTTTTTTTTGTTTTTTTTTTTAGCAAGAGGGATGTTTGTTATATGTGACACGTAAATATCCAGCCGCGAGGCTCAAGGGGACGGAATAGTCAAGACAATTCATGTTTATTCTCGGAAATGAGCGACGAGGCCCGTGTCGTATTCCCCGGCGCACACGTGTCTTTTTCATTTATTTATAGTTGTCAGAGCAGAGTTCAGTGCACAAAGGAAACCATATCTGTTCATCCTGGGCTTCCTCTTTCATGAATAGAATTCCAGAACTTCAGTAAAGACTGACCGTTGTAGGAAAGGGGGGTTTTATGCCGGATTTGTAGGAGTAAGATGTTTCAGACTCTTGTATATTTTTACATTCGATATTCAGGGGACGCGGGACGACGTCAGATGCGGCGTGATAATTACAGGAAGGTCGTTTTCTGACACCGTTATAGCATATGTACAGAATGAAATGTAAATGCCATGCAAATCTATGCAAATCCACTCCGATCTCCAACTGACTACTGTATGCTGTGGACTGCAGTAGACACGCCAACTTCATGCTAAGCCTGTGTGGTGTGGGGGAGGCTGTGTCTTACGGAGGGGGTTGTGTAATTCCTTGCCTTATATGTAGCTCAGAGCAAACATGCATTGAGCTGTAAAGGGTTAACCCATGATTAATGCAAAAAAAATTAAAATCAGACATCATGTAGGACATAACAACCAGCCCTGGACCTCACATGGATCCGGAGATCTCCACATTCATTGCTCCAATTGCTCTGCTAGATTATCTTCAGACTGTCCTTTATCAGGGGATGTGCCCTTTCTACTGTTGCTATCTCCGTGTCACAGCTCAGAAGTCGTGTCCTTTCTCAGGATCTACATACATAGTAACATAGTTTGTAAGGCCGAAAAAAGCCCTCTGTCCATCCAGTTCTTCCTGTTTTCCTACAAGTTGATCCAGAGGAAGGAAAAAAAAACCCTGTGAGATAAAAGCCAATTTTCCCCACTTTAGGGAAAAAAATTCCTTCCCGACTCCAATCAGGCATCAGAATTACTCCCTGGATCAACGACCCCTCTCTAGTAACTATAACCTGTAATATTATTACCTCCAGAAATACATCCAGGCCCCTCTTGGACTCTTTTAGTGAACTTACCATCACCACCTCCTCAGGCAGAGAGTTCCATAGTCTTACTGCTCTTACCGTAAAGAATCCTCTTCTATGTTTGTGTACAAACCTTCTTTCCTCCAGACACAGAGGATGTCCCCTCATCACAGTCACAGTCCTGGGGATAAATAGATGATGGGAGAGATCTCTGTACTGACCCCTGATATATTTATACATAGTTATTACATCTCCCCTCAGTCGTCTTTTTTCTAAAGTAAATAACCCTAATTTTGATAATCTTTCTGGGTCCTGTAGTCCACTCATTCCAGTTATTACTTTAGTTGCCCTCCTCTGAACCCTCTCCAGCTCTGCTATGTCTGCCTTGTTCACAGGAGCCCAGAACTGTACACAGTACTCCATATGTGGTCTGACTAGTGATTTGTAAAGTGGCAGGACTATGTTCTCATCACCGCCATCTATGCCTCTTTTGATGCAACCCATTATCTTATTGGCCTTGGCAGCAGCTGTCTCACACTGGCTTCTACAGCTTAGTTTGCTGTTCACTAAAATTCCTAGGTCCTTTTCCATGTCAGAGTTACCCAATGTTTTACCATTTAGTATGTACTGGTGACTTGCATTATTCCTTCCCATATGCATAACCTTACATTTGTCAGTGTTAAACCTCATCTGCCACTTCTCTGCCCAAGCCTCCAGTCTATCCAGATCCTGCTGTAGCAGTGCACTGTCCTCTTCTGTGTTAATTACTTTACACAGTTTAGTGTCATCTGCAAAAAGTGATATTTTACTGTGCAAGCCTTCTACAAGATCATTAATAAATATATTGAAGAGAATAGGGCCCAATACTGACCCTCTGTGTCCTCTCTGCTGCAGCTCTCTTGCTCTTTCCCTATCACAGCTCAGGGAACACGTCTTCCTTGTTGCAGCTCTCTTCCTATTACAATTCAGGGGGCATGTCCTTTCTGTTGCAGCTCTCTTCCTTTTACAGCGCAGGGTGCATGTCTTCTCTGTTACAGCTCTCTTCCTATCACAGCTCAGGGGATGTGTCTTCTCTGTTACAGCTCTCTTCCTATCACAACATATGTCCTTTTTCTGTTGCAGCTGGGTGACTGGGTGAACCTTAAAATCCCACATGGAAGCTGAGATATGAGGAGCCCTCACACTTGAGGTGTTCCTGTACCTGCCTGTGATAAGATGGGAACAAGTTGGTCAACGGTGACTACTGTTTCCTCCATGCCAGCTCAACCAAGACCTCAACAAACAGCTCCTCATATCTCAGCTTCGTGACCCTCAGTGATTGTGACATGGCAGCAGTATGATATTGGGGTTGTCAGTGGAGTTCCCCTTTAACTTTAAGACCTCCTACAGACCCTTGAGTTTTGGTGCCAGGGTGGCTGTGCCTTCAGGACAGTGTGTTACTGGGGTTCCTTGGGTCCACCAAAAGAAAATTATTCTTGGGGTCCAATCTCTATATCAATAATAAAGTCTAATAGGCTTTGAATTAGGGCTCATGCGCATGAACGTATTTTCCTTCCATGTCCGTTCCGGTTTTTTGCAGACCGTATGCGGAACCATTCATTTCAATGGGTTCGCAATTGCATTTCATTTCCGTATGTCTGCGTTTCCGTTCCGCAAAAAAATAGAACATGTCCTATTATTGTCCGCATTACGGACAAGGATAGAACTGTTCTATTAGGGGCCAGCCGTTCCGTTCCACAAAATACAGAATGCACATGGATGTTATCCGTATTTTTTGCGGATCCATTTTTTGTGGACCGCAAAGTACGAACGGTCGCGTGCATGAGCCCTTAAAGAAATGGACCCTTGTGGCGAGTGATTGGCACCAAAGGCAGCTGTAAATGGACCTTTGGGGCCCGCTATGGCTGCAGAGACTGGGCCCACCGGTGGATGACTCCCAGTGTCCCCCCACTCATTCCTCCAGTTACCGCCACCTCTCCATTTCCTTCAACACCAGCTGCAAATTGGCTTTTTCCCAGAGAGAAAAATCTAATTAGGGGAGCGCTCCGGGGACTGGAGGAGAGTAATTTACCGGAGCCGGAATGAGCGCCGGGGACTCACTAATTGTATGTGTCGTCCGCAGAATTATTTGGCTGAGGCGCAATCACAAAATCCGAACCAATCCGCTGGTGTCCGCGATTAGACTACGGCGAGGTCGCGGTGGTCACATTCAGCGTCAGGTGCTGGATATTGTCACGTGCGGCAATGATCGACCTCATTCACGGTTTTATCCTTTCTCATTTTGCTTATTGTATCAGACATGTAAGTCCTGCGTCAGGCGGCTGGTGAGTCAGCCGGGATCTGCGGGCAGCAGTTCAAGGAAATGTTCTTAAACCTCTTAAATCAGATGGCTCGTACAGGCAAAGTATCCCAGATATGAAGGGTAATAACATAGAGCTATGACCGTATGTTGCCTGTGGTGTTACAGTACCTATTACTACTGCATTGTATTCAGTGATGTCAGTAGCAGGGGGCGGGGCTGTGACTACCTCTCAGACATGATATAGAGGCTGGTTGTCAGCTGTATGAAATAAAATAGCTGTTACTGTAGTATAAGGAGTGTAGATTTCGGGTCTGATCACTCTGTAATTATATTAGTATTATATCAGTGATCTAAATAAAAAGGGGCGGGGCTGTGACAACCTCTCATGCATGATATAGAGGCTGGTTGTCAGCAGAAATAGATGAATTAGCTATTACTGTAGTAAAAAGGGTGTAGATCTCAGGTCTGAACACACTGTAATTATATTACTATTATATTCAGTGATGTCAGGAACAGGGGGCGGGGCTGTGACAACCTCTCAGACATGATATAGAGGCTGGTTGTCAGCAATAATAAATGAAATAGCTGTTACTGTAGTAAACGATGTATAGATGTCATGTCTGATCACAATGTCATTATATTACTATTATATTCAGTGACGTCAGTAACAGGGGGCGGGGCTGTGACAACCTCCTACACAATATAAAGGCTGGTTGTCAGCAGAAATAGATGAATAGCTGTTACTGTAGTATAGGGTGAGGATCTCATGTCTGATCACAATGTAATTATATAACTATTCTATTCAGTGACGTCAGTAACAGGGGGCGGGGCTGTGACAACCTATTAGATACCATATAGAGGCCAGTTGTCAGCAGTAATAGTCATTACTGTAGTATAAGGTGAATGGATCATATGGGCATTTGATCACAATGGCTGTAGGTGACTCCATTATCACATTGATAATTAGCTGATGGGTTCCGGATGGAGTTCCCCTTGAAGACCTCTGTGAGAATCAGACATGGATTTGTCTATTTAGGAGCTTGCGGCTTGAGATCTGTGTAGGGCAATATCACACTGCCTAGGAGAACTGTAAATGTGTCCTGATATAGAACGGTGCGGGTGGAGGGAAACGAAGACTCGCCTAAGTGTGATACTAATGTATCAGTGTGAAATTGGATATGTACCTGCAGGTCCGGGCTGGTGGAGGAGAAGCGGAGACCGGATTCTGGAGGATACAAGTGCATATCATGCCGTCTGATGATGAGAAAGAGTGCCAAACTCAAGGCTGTGTCAGGCCATGGCAGAGAACAGGTTAATGGGACACAGTCAGTGATTTGGGATAGTCTCCCCTAGTATTGCTGTCCCTGTGTTCAGTCTTAACCGTACTTCTTGAATTCTATTCATCAGGATGAGCAATGATTAGTTTTCCAATTCTGTAGTATCGAGCATCTATCCGCATGATCAACCCGATTAAACCAGGCATACAGCCTGCTAGGGTTGATCATGCTGATAAAAAGGATAGCCTAATTATGACTCTCCGTGGCCCCATTACTGAGAAAACTGCATTTTTATTTATATCGAAATGACCTAACTGGAGCACTGAGGGGCAGGCCAAAGCCCTCGGAGCACCAGCTCCTTCAGCTTCAGTCCCTACCACCTTTCACTGGATTGGCAGGGCTAGTCTTCTAGTGTCTGCTGCTCTCTTCGCACCAAGACCCGAAGATACAGCACAGGCAAGAGATGACAGGTCTCAGCATTAGAAGAGCAGCAGGCACTAGAAGACTAGCCCTGCCAATCCAGGGAAAGCGGGAGGGACTGAAAATGAAAGGGGGTGTGACAAACTGGTGCTCCGAGTGCTCTGGCCGGCCCCTCTGTGCTCCAGTTAGGTCATTTGCATATAAATAAAATTGCAGTTTTCTCAGTAATGGTGCCACAGAGAGTCATAATCAGCGTATCATTTTAATCAGCACGATCCACCCTACCACGTTGTATACCTGGTTTAATAGGGTTGATCATCCTGACAGATGCTCTTTAAAAGTTCTACATCTTTCTAAGATACAGTTTTTGTGTTTGAGTTCCACACCATTTTAAAGACCTCTGCTCACAGTCAATGAGTGAGAGCACCTTTTACATCTAGAGGCTGTAAACCTGGGCATCACTCTCAACTAACAATTGTATCCAGTTTAGACAATGCTCTCTGAGCTAAAGGGGACCCCCGCCGATCAGCTGTTTGAGAAGGTACCGGCACTCCTGTGAGCACCGCTACCTTCTCCCCGCTCACCAAGCACAGCGCCATACATTGTACAGTGGTTGTGCTTGGTATCGCGCTCAGCTCCATTCACTTGAATGGGTCTGAGCCGCTCCTAGGCCACGTGACCGATGAATGTGATGTCACTGGCCTAGGAAAAGCTAAGAGAAGGCCGCGGCCCTCGCGGGAGCGCCGGTGCCTTCTCAAACAGCTGATCGGCGGGGGTCCCGGGTGTTGGACCCCCACCGATCAGATACTGATGGCCTGTCCTGAGGATAGGTCATCAGTAGTAAAATCACGGAAAACCCCTTTAAACAGTCTGGACTCCAGACTGATACATTGTAACAAACCAGCAGTGAGAAAGATACAGAGATACAGTGTGTCTACTTCTCAGCTGAGAGCAGGGCTGGCTATGGTCAGGTTTACTGCTTCTATATGTAACCAGGAATATTCTCATTCACTCGCAGCAAGCAGAGATCTTGAAAATGCTCAGAAATGATAACACAAAGTCTATTAGAAAGATGTAGAACTTTTCATATAGTCGATGAAACTTTGTTTGAATAAAACAGGAAAACCTCTTTCATCAAAATTCAGCAACTTTGTAATAGCCTTGTTGTTCCAAATCTTCAACAATCTTTGCAAGATCTCTGCTTGAGGCAAATGAATAGAAACATTACACACTGGCTAAACCCATAACCTGGCTGAATACATCTCGAAGGGGTTTGTTAAAGTCCTATCCTTTCTATACCATCACTGTAACAAATGATCAGGATTTGTGCTGATGCTACATTGTTACAGGCAAGCTTCGGTGAGTCCTGAAGGGGTTAATCAGCGGAGTCCGTGTCTCTCGGTCAGCCGCTGGTGATTGATATCAGCCGCCCGGCAGAAAATGCTCATATTCTATAACAAAGCGCAATTCTGAGGGGAACACAATTCCGTATAAGCACTGAGAATGCGAAGAATAGAAAGATTATCAAGGAGGATGATATTCTGCTGATCACTCCGGGCGCGGAACAAAGATTAAAGGAAGATCTGATAATAGAGGCGCAATTTGGGCTGAGATGAGCAATCACGAGCAATCCCCCTGATGGCGACGTCTGAGAACGCAGCGACACTTTGGAGGAAGAGGCAGAACGGGAATGTATGAATGCATAAATCGCTCGCTTTAGCTTCTCGTGCCCATTGTCAGAGGTTTCTTCATTTATCTGTTCCTGGGAAAGCTGGGTGGAAACCAATATGGCCTCCATTCAACTTTCCCAAGCTACTGAATAAGGCCTTATGCACACGACCGTATGTATTTTGTGGTCCGCAAAAACGGATCCGCAAAAAATACGGATGACGTCCGTGTGCATTCCGTATTTAGCGGAACGGAACAGCTGGCCCCTAATAGAACAGTCCTATCCTGGTCCGTAATGCGGACAATAATAGGACATGTTCTATTTTTTTGCGGAACGGAAATATTGACATACAGAAACGGAATGCACTCGAGTACCTTGATGGCACTGAGGGGTGAACGCTGATGGCACTGAGGGGTGAACGCTGATGGCACTGGGGGGGCATCTGTTGGCACTGGGGTGACAGCTGATGGCACTGGGGGGAACGCTGATGGCACGGGGGAGGCGCTGATAGCACAGGGGGACAGCTGTTGGCAATGGGGGGGGACGCTGATGGTGCTGAGGGGGGAACGCTGATGACACTGGGGGGGCGCTGATAGCACAAGAGGACAGCTGTTGGCACTGGGGGGGGAACGCTGATGGCACTGAGGTGGGGACAATGTTGGCACTGGAAAGGCATCTGTTAGCATGGGGGGGCATCTGTTGGCACTGGGGGTCAGCTGATGGCACTGGGGGGGAAAGCTGATGGCACTGAGAGGGAACGCTGATGGCACTGAGGTGGGGACAACTATTGGCACAGGAAAGGCATCTGTTAGCAGGGGGGGCATCTGTTGGCACTGGGGGTCAGCTGATGGCACTGAGAGGGAATGCTGATGGCACTGAGGTGGGAACAACTGTTGGCACTGGAAAGGCATCTGTTAGCAGGGGGGGCATCTGATGGCACTGGGGGTCAGCTGATGGTACTGGTTGGGAAAGCTGATGGCACTGAGGGGGAACGCTGATGGCACAGGGAGACAGCAGTTGGCACTGGGGTGGAATGCTGATGGCACTGAGGGGAAAATGCTGATGGCACTGAGGGGGGAACGCTGATAGCACGGGGGGACAGCTGTTGGCACTGGGGGGTAACACTGATGGCATGGGGGGGACACTGATCGCACTGAGGTGGGGACAGCTGTTGGCACTGGGAGGGCATCTGATGGCAAGGGGGGGCAGCTGATGGTACTGGGAGGCAGCTGATGGCACTGGGGGGTGAAGCTGATGGCATGGGGAGTCTGATGATGGCATTGGGGGGGCTGATGAATTTTTATAAAGGAAAATGTTATTTTAATTCGTTTTTTCTTATTAGAGTACTTGATTAATTGTTGGATTAATCGATACTTGATTACTAAAATAATTGATAGCTGCAGCCCTAGTTAGGTCTGTGCAGCTTCTGGACATAAACAAGAACTTTCCATTCATTGACAGCAAGCAGAACTCTTGGAAATGGTAGAGTGTTTCGTTATACAGTCATGAATTTTGACTTAAATGAAAGCAGAGGCCTCCTTTAATTTTATTGGGATTTCAGACCAGGATCCATCGTGAATGGCGACATTTCTTGTGGTTTTCGATGGCGCAGCGGCTCTTGGTAAATCTTGTAAGAACGGCACGCTCCTGACATCTAGCCGTCTCCCAGTGGGCTCCTCCGAAAGTTAACTTGTACTGTACGAGCGCCTCTACGGAAACCACTGGGGAGCAGCGAGATGTTCCCTTAATTATGTAACCAAGAAGACCTTGCGCTTTAATCCAGCCGCCGTCAGCTCCACAGGCAGCCAGTGAGACGCTTCTCGCCGCTAATGACTGCAGCCGCCGCTCGCCTGTCGTTCACCGAAGTCAGGAGGACCGTTCACGGAGGGCGTACGGTGTTCGCTGAGCGTTCAGTCTGCAGCTCTCACAGGGACCCTACATGTATTCGTGTGAACTGCTTGTTACGAAAAAAATGTTAAAAAAATGTAAATTGTGGAAATTAGAAATGTTGCAAATGCATAAAGCGTTCGTAACATTTGCATCTCGTACAGTGAGGACGAGGAGCGCAGTCGATACATTGTTGCCAGTATTGTCGTCATCGCTCCAGTCCCTGTGCAGCAGTTGTGTTTTTTTTTCACAACATTTCTGCCCACTGGAGTCAATGGAGAAAAACAAACTAACCCTCTGCTACAATGTAACATCTATGGAGAGAACAGGGAACAAAGTCCCCTCGTCCTGGGGATCAGCTGGGGGTCCCTCCACTCACATATTATGTGGGACCCCTTTATTGCCCTGCAGGTGATAATGCCAGAAATGTTCATTCTTGGCGCTGCTCCATGAGCACCCAGCTCTTCCTCCGAGGTGCCCGCATTTGCATCTGCGGCTTGTTTCCACGGTAACCATTGATGTTTCGATGGAAAAGTTATCTGTGTGGCAGCAACATTCGTGTCTGACGATCTGAGGCAGAAGTTCTGATCACCAGCACCGGGATTTTAATGAAATTCTTAGCTGATGAAAGTGACGCTTCAAGGAGAAGATATGGCGGAGGAGTCATACCCCATCCCCCCACCAACAGAAAATCTATAACTGTTGACAATAAATTGAGCATAGGAAACAGCAGCACAGAGTATTTGAGCACAGGAGCCTGCTGATCTTATGGGAGATCACAGACTGAGAGTTAGGGCGGCACCGCAAAATAGAGAGAACATGTCCTATTCTTGTCCGTTTTAGGGCCATTTCTAGAGGAGGGTGAAAAAAAACGGCAGTATGCACTAGGCTGGGATCCGTGCTTTGCGGATCTGTGATTCGCGGAACACAAAACGGATGCAGTCGCGTGTTTGAGCCCTTAAATGTGGAAGGAGCAAGGTCCATAGCAGCACAGAGACTTTAAGGAAATTGATGTTCAGTGCAGATTTTATGGGGGGGGGGGGTCACATACTATTAGGTTACATAGTGGAAGGAGCAAGGTCCACAGCAGCACAGAGCATTGGAGGAAATCGATATGAAGATTTTACGCGAGATCACAGACTCATAGATTACATAGTGCAAGTTGCAGGGTCCACAGCAGCACAGAGTATTTCATGAGAAGAATGTGCTCATCCAATGAGAGGTTACAGACTGATGGTTATATAGTAGAAGAAGCAGGGTCCTCAGCAGCACAGAGTATTTCAGGAGAGGAGTGTGCTGATCCAGTGAGAGGTTAGAGACTGATGGGTACATACTGAAAGGAGCAGAACCCCCTAACAGCACAGAGTATTTCAGGAGAAGAGTATGCTTATCAACTGGGAGGTCATAAAAAGATGCAGTGCAAGAAGCAGGATCCCCGGCAGCACAGAGTATTTCAGGAAAGGAGTTTGCTGATCCAATGAGAGGTTACAGACTGAAGGTTACATAGTAGAAGAAGCAGGGCCCTCAGCAGCACAGAGTATTTCAGGAGAGGAGTGTGCTGATCCAATGAGAAGTTACAGACTGATGGTTATATAGAAGCAGGGTCCTCAGCAGTGCAGAGTATTTCAGGAGAGGAGTGTGCTGATCCAATGAAAGATTACAGACTGAAGGTTATATAGTGAAAGAAGCGGGGTCCACAGCAGTGCAGAGTATTTCAGTATACCTAGTCAGAGGTTACACAGTGGAAGAAGCAGGGTCCCCCCAAAAATATTTCTGTATATCTAGTGGGAGTTTACAGACTGGAACTTACATAGTAGAAGGAGCAGAGTTCCCCAGCGGCACAGAGTATTTCAGGATTTAGGAGAGTCATGTATTGTAGCACTCTGCTGTTTCATTCCTGACTGCGCTCTCATTGCTCTCAGCCTCCATATGAACCCCTTATTGCGGTGCAAACGACTGTCTTCGCTCTCGGAGGAATCTTCAGCTCACAGGTTGAGATGTTGACATTTCCTTGTGGAGGTAAAATTCCGAGTGGATTGACTGACGCTGCCGAAGTTAATATCGACGAGCAGCGGAGAGTCACTTTAAAGTGATTTCTACTTCTCTCTCAGCTTTTAAGCTGCCATTAGGAAATTACCAGTAGATCCTCAGGGAATTACATAAACCGCCAGAGCGTGCAGGAGAACCGCACAGTACCTGCGCCATGATGGCTAAGTGGTGCACAGACCCTCAGAGATATGGCTCCATTATATAAACCGGGCCAGACACCAACAACAGCCTCCAAAGGGTTGGAGCACGTGTACCTGAGCCCCCACCAAAGGGGACAGGACCAGTCAGGGGTCCCATAGCAGCTATATAGCCGGCCTCTATGGAACATATGCCCTTGGGTGACGGTTTTAATCCTTCATTTCATCTAAATTGGGTGTTAGCTGTTACACTAAAGAGTTAAACTTTTTTTATTTTATTTTTGTTTTTTTGGGGATTTTAATTAAGTTCAGGGACAATAGTCGCATCTGGTTCCAGATGCTCAAGGACATTTCGGATGCAGCGTTTATTGTCCCTCGATTGTTTTCGGGTTTTCTACTTCATTTCGGTAACATCCACTTCTAGGGAATCTTCTGATTGGCTGCAGTGATGGAGAGAGAGTGATTGGGAGGCTCTTTAAGGGGAAGTCCAGACAAAATCAGGTTGTGACGTCTCCTATAGACATGACTGTGGAGGAGACTGAAGGAGCCGTTGGGCCTGAACCCCCCATTTCCATCACAATTTCTATCTTTCTTTATATCTTTAAAGCACATCTGTCAGCAGTTTTGTCCCTATGACACTGGCTGACCTGTTACATGTGCACTTGGCAGCTGAAGACCTCTGTGTTGGCCCCATGTTCATATGTGTCCGCGTTGCTGAGAAAAATTATGTTTTAATATATGCAAATGAGCCTCTAGGAGCAACGGGGGCGTTGCTGTTACTCCTAGCAATTTTCTCTCTCCAATTGCCACGCCCTCTGCACTTTAAAAGACAGGGCCAAGCAAGGAAAACGTCATCATACCTGGACCTGTCAATCAAAGTGCAGAGGGTGCGGAAGCTGCAGAGAGAGCAGAGCCTCTAGGTGTAATGGTAACGCCCCCGTTGCTCCCAGAAGCTCATTTGCATATAATAAAACATCATGTTTCTCAGTAATGCAGACACATATGAACATGGGACCAACAGAGATGTCTTCAGCTGGCAAGTGAACATGGAACAGGTCAGCCGGTGTCATAGGTACAAAACTGCTGACAGATGCCCTTTACCACAAAATCCCATTGATTTTTCTGTTCTTTCCATTGTGTTGCAAATCTCAGATGGCCCCTAAACACAGGCGCAAGCTATAATCTATAAGGAGTCTACAGGAGACTGAAATCCACCTTCTGTCTCATTAAAAGCCTCAGCTTGCTTTACACTGCAGCTCTACTCCGTTAAGCCAAGGTTATAATTAATGGCTTCAGCTTTGCTGCATTGTCTATTGGTGTCTATATTAATCTCCATCTCCTGTGTCATCAGGGGCTCAGGCTGCTGCTTTGTCCCTCCTCCATTCTTTACACTACAGTTTTGCTCCATTAGGCCACAGCTGCATTGTCTACTAGTGTCCATGGTAATTCATCTCCTGTTTCGTCAGAGGCTCGGACTGCTGCTTTGCCCCTCCTCCATTCTTTACACTGCAGCTCTGCTTTTTCAGATTAGCTGCAGGAGTTCAGTACACGAAGAAATGATGACATCATATCATAAACTGCAATAGAATAGAATAGGATCATTAGGACACTGCAGCAAATAGACTGAGGGGAGGAGCCTCAATAAGGGGAGGGGCCTGGAGATCTGCTTTTAATCTTTGTTTATAAATATATAGTTTGATACATTGTTGCATCCCCATCATAATCATACATAGGCCATTGTGCCTTTATGATATGATATGTGATGTCCCCCAGGCCTCTGTCACTTCAGGCTCTTCAGGAGGAGGCTGCCTGCCGGACACCGGGGGTCACCCTGACCTGTCACTTGCTGTGTGACGCCCTGTCCTCATCATGGCCGCGCAGCAGCATCGACTGATACTACACAGCGGATGATGAGTTATTATTGGTATCATTACTCTCAACATTAGTATTGGTTACATTGTTACTTCTTCAATGGTTATTATCATTTGTATCATCAATTCAGCTCAGCATAGTTGGTGGGAGAGGGGAACAGATTGTCAGCTCTTTGGTCCACCTTAAAGGGGTTTACCGGAACTTTAAAGGGGATGTCTCACTTCAGTAAGTGGCATTTATCATGTAGAGAAAGTTACTACAAGCCACTTACTAATGTGTTGTGATTCTCCATATTGCTTCCTTTGTTGGCTGGATTCATTTTTCCATCACATTATACACTGCTCGTTTCCATGGTTACAGACCACCCTGCAATCCATCAGCGGTGGCCGTGCTTGCACAATATAGGAAAAAGCACTAGACTATATGTGGTCCCATGGTCCCAGCCACCAGAGAGGCTGACGCTTTTTCCTGTAGTGTACAAGCACGACCACCACTGATGGATTGCAAGGTGGTCTGTAACCATGGAAACAAGCAGTGTATAATGTGATGGAAAAATGAATCCAGCCAGCAAAGGAGGCAATATGGAGAATCACAATACATTAGTAAGTGCCTTGTAGTAACTTTCTCTACTTTCTCTACATGCCACTTAATGAAGTGAGACAACCCCTTTAATAATGGGGTTGCCTTCATTGTTTGATTGGGGGTCCATGTCATGCCACCCCTACTGATCAGCTCATTAAAGGGACTTGCGACTATTTTTATGACTGAAATAGTCGCAAGTCCCTTAATAAATGACCCCCTCTGATTTCTTGCTAGGCTGATCAGACCCTCACTAATTGCTAGGTCATCAATATTAACATCCCCAGTCCTTTAAAGTGTCCATGAATACAATTCCAGGACTGCGGTAAACACTGACACCTAGAGTAAACCAAGGCGGTCTGAACATTGCATATGAGTAAAGATTTTTATACCATTCAGCATACCCCATATGAGCATTGTTATGGACCATGACTTCAGAACTCAAATTTTTGAGTGTATTGTGATTTTTTTGGGGGGGCATGGCCCTTTAAGAGACCAGGATGAATGATGGTGATCCTGAAGGGGGCGCTCATCTCCTCCTCCATGATATTTGCCTGTCCCCAGTGTTGGGATCATTTCTTTTCTCTCCACACTGAGATTCCCTTTTGTTTGGTAACTTCTCCAGACTTTCGGATTGTGAATCCCTCGAGGTATAATTAGCGGGACGAGCCTGTAATGAACACTTAGAAATTATTTAATTAGACGCTTTGCTCCGGGAGAAACGAGACTTCTTGTACCTCAATTCACGTTACATCTCCGTAACGAAATACGGAGGCGGCAACAGCGTCGCCAGGCGTTTCCTCCACCTCATCTTCTGTATGTGCGCGGTTACGGCGTCTTCTTCTCACCACTGACCCGTTGTCTTCTGCTTCTGTTACAGGGTTCGGCATGACGACACCGGCCACCATTACCGGCAAGATTTTCCTGATTTTCTACGGCCTCATCGGATGCGCTGCCACCATCTTGTTTTTTAACCTCTTCCTGGAGCGTCTGATTACAGTCATAGCTTACATCATGAAATCCTGTCACGAGAGGCAGCTCAGGAGGAAAGGCGGCATGCCGCCCGAAACGCGTCGAGGATCAGGTAACTCTGAGGTGGACAGTCTGGCTGGATGGAAGCCGTCTGTGTATTACGTGATGCTTATATTATGCCTGGCGTCCATTATTATATCCTGCTGTGCCTCCGCCATGTACTCGCCCATCGAAGGATGGGGATACTTTGACTCCCTCTATTTCTGCTTCGTTGCCTTCAGCACTATAGGATTTGGGGATATGGTCAGTAGCCAGAAAGCCAAATACGAGAACCAAGGACTTTACCGGTGCGGCAACTTTATCTTCATCTTCATGGGGGTGTGCTGTATTTACTCTCTATTCAACGTCATCTCTATAGTCATAAAACAGTGCGTCAACTGGATATTAAAAAAACTGGAATGTCGCTGCTGCCAAAAATGCCAAAGAAAACTATTCAGGACCAAGAGGAATGCGGTGATGCCGGGAAATGTACGGACGAGGCGCAACATCTCTATAGAAACGGACGGCGTCTACGAGAGCGAGACGGATGGCAGGAGAATGTCCGGGGAGATGATCTCCATGAAAGACTTCTTGGCCTCTAATAAAGTCTCCTTGGCCATCATGCAGAAACAGCTGTCGGAGACGGCCAACGGCTGCCCGCGGCAAATCGGCACGAGCTCCAGGCACAATGGCTTCTCAGGGGGTGTGGGGGCATTAGCCATTATGAATAACAGACTTGCAGAGACTAGTGTGGACAGGTGAATGTTCTGGATGCAGACGATAGACTGTTCTGTCATTTACCTGCTGAGGATGTGTGCGATACATTGTGTCCAAAGGGGATGAATGTGACACAGAGATACAGATTCTGAAATGTAGTGGTCCAGGGTTACATCCTGTATTATACTCCAGAGCTGCATTCATTATTCTGCTGGTGGAGTCACTGTCTACATACATTACATTACTTATCCTGTAGTGATCCAGGGTTACGTCCTGTATTATACAGTACTCCAGAGCTGCACTCACTATTCTGCTAGAGCAGTCACTGTGTACATACATTACATTACTTATCCTGTACTGATCCTGAGTTACATCCTGTATTATGCTCCAGAGCTGCACTCACTATTCTGCTGGTGGAGTCATTGTCTACACACATTTGATTACTTATTTTGTATCATACTCCAGAGCTACACTCACTGTTCTGCTGGTGGAATCACTGTCTACATACATTACTTGTCCTGTACTGCTCCTGAGTTACATCCTGTATTATACTCCAGAGCTGCACTCACTATTCTGCTGGTGCAGTCACTGTGTACATACATTACTTATCCTATACATTACTTATCCTGTACTGATCCTGAGTTATATCCTGTATTATACTCCAGAGCTGCACTCACTATTCTGCTAGAGCAGTCATTGTGTACATACATTACATTACTTATCCTGTACTGATCCTGAGTTACATCCTGTATTATGCTCCAGAGCTGCACTCACTATTCTGCTGGTGCAGTCACTGTGTACATACATTACTTATCCTCTACTGATCCTGAATTACAGACCACACACATACACACGGGTAACCCCTGTGGACCTTTATTGCAGACAGGTAATTTAGTTATAACTTCTAGAAGGAATAATAGAGGAGTGGCACAACAGAGTCATATGAAAAGATGCTCCTTGATTGTTATTATGAGGAGGATGCAAGTAGTTACTAAAGCAGAGAGGTCCTCTTCATTGGTGGAATATCCCTAGGATATGCCACCGATATCAGAAAGATGTGGAACCCGCACCTATCTCTGGAACGGAGCACCCAAGGTTTGGGAGAGTGCACTGCGCAGGCTTGACCGCCCTCCATTCATTTCTGTCAAAGTGATGAAAATAGCCGAGTGCTGTGGTCAGCCATTTTCGGAAGTCCAACAGAAATGAATGGAGACCGCACCACGCCAGCACTCCCATAGAAATGAATGGAGGGCGGCCGCGCATGCGCTCTCGTTCTCCTTAGGAGCTTCATTCTAGACATCGGTGCCATGTCCTAGCTATGTGCCACCAATGTTCGAGGAGAGACAACCCCTTTAAGCTGCTTAGGGGGGGCGTCCTTCAGTGTTAAAGAATTCCATGTTTGTATTGTGGATGCAGCTCTGGATGTGACTGGAGTATAAGACAATGTGATTCTAGATCAGTATATTTAAGGCTTGAAATGTATCAGTCACATCATGGACGGTAACACCAGACCCTCCACGGGCTCCTCTGAGGAGTCTTCCCCTCCGAACCCCCCGGGCTCCACCCTGCTGTAACACCAGGATGTATGTCAGGCTGGCACCTGTTCACATGGCGTTCTCTCTACATTTCCTTATCGCCATGACAACCAGCGCCCTGAATTCCCCGGTTTGGTTTAATTATTTTATGGAGCAGGTGACATCTCGGCAGTGGACAGCCAGCGCATCAGGAATAATCTCAAGTGTCACTGAAGGATTTGTACCACGCAGCCGCCAGCAATGAGGGGTTGCACATTGTCGCTTCTGTTCGTCAGATAGTTGTCAGGGAATGTTTTACCTCTTAATACGGTTTGTAAATGACAGAAAGTGAAGAAGAAGATATCAATACTATTTTTGTATAGATTAAAAAAGGCGATTATAGAAAAGAACATGGTGTGGTGTGGTCTGTATATCTATCTATCTATCTATCTATCTATCTATCTATCTGGGGTGCACCTCCAATGAGGCCAGGTGAGGCCATTACCTCAGGCAGCGAAACTGAGAGACAAGTGGGGGCGGTGGCAGGGCCATGGGAAAGGAGTGCTTCCATTGTAGAAGTGTTCATCTCTCTATAGTCAACTGTATCACAGTATGCCTCTAACAGTAAGGCTGGAGGGGGCGCCGTTTCAATTTTCGCCTCATGCAGCAGAAAGGCTAGGTGCACCCCTGCTATCTATCTATCTATCTATCTATCTATCTATCTATCTATCTATCTATCTATCTATCTATCTATCTCTCATATCTATATCATATGTCTCTCTCATATCTATCTATCTATCTATCTATCTATCTATCTATCTATCTATCTATCATATCTATATCATATGTCTCTCTCATATCTATCTATCTATCTATCTATCTATCTATCTATCTATCTATCTATCTATCTATCTATCTATCTCATATCTTATATCTATATCATATGTTTCTCATATCTATTAGTATCTGTCTATCTATCTAATATCTATCTATCTATCTAATATCTATCTATCTATCTATCTATCTTATATTTATATCATATGTCTCTCTCATAACTATCATCTCCTATCTATCTCTCTCTGTCAGGGGCGGACTGGGAACTTAAAGTGGCCCTGGAAAAAGTATGAAAAGTGGCCCCATTTTGTAGTGTGGTCCGAATTGATAGAAGGCAGGGCCAGCAATACCATATTGTGGCACATTATACCGCCCCCAACAGAGCCAAATACAACAGTCCATCACAAAATACTGACAGCGGCACAAAATACAGCCCCAAAAACTTCCACTGGTCGGCCCTGAGGAGGGCCCAGGCGGCCCTCTGGGCATCGGCCCACCGGGAAATTTCCCTGTAAGGTCTATGGCCAATCCGCCCCTGCTCTCTGTCTCATATCTATATCATATGTCTCTCTCATATCTATTTATCTATCTATCTCTCTCTCTCATATCTATCTATCTGTCTTATATCTATTATTATCTATCTATCTAATATCTATCTATCTATCTATCTATCTATCTTATATCTATATCATATATCTCTCTCATATCTAACATTCATCTGTCTAATATCTATAGTATCTATATTTATTTCATGTCTGTCTATTATCTATCTATTTATCTATCTGTCTCTATGTCTATATCATATGTCTCTCATATCTATTAGTATCTGTCTATCTATCTATCTATCTAATATCTATCTATCTATCTCTCAATCAATCTCCTATCTCTATCTATCTATCTCTTATCTGTCTAACACCACGAGGCTCCTTTGGTTGATGATGACTCAGGTGACACTTTGTGATCTTTCTATGTCTCGTTCTTCTTTTCCATGTCGTCGTCTCACCTCTTGCAGGTCAGGGTGGACTCTGGCACTGGTTTCTGCTGCTCCAGTATCTGATGATTTCTCATTAAGCCTTACTTATAGAAGATTCTGTGATGCACAGCGGACAGTGAGGGGTCACCGGACTCCTGGTGCGTCGCCTGAAGATGAAAGGACCTGATTGAAGCAGAGATTATTATAGGTCTTGCTCATGGCTGATTGCTGCCCGTCATGTGATAAGAGGTTATCAGCGGGAATATCTGTGATGACAGACCGCCTGCTCAGACCGCCAGAAGATTGATACCCTATTTATGAGCATGTGAAGGTGACTGCACCAAAGCGTGCCCCCATATACAGAGCTGCCAGTGAGTGCCCGCGTGTATGGTGCCCACTAGAGATTGCCCTATGTAAAGTGCCCGGCAGAGAGTTCCTGCATTTAGGGTGCCTGCCAGTGAGTGCCCACATATATGGTGCCTGCTAGAGATTGTCACATATACGGTGCCCACCAGAGAGTGCCAAATGCACAGTTCTTGGGCACAATTCCTGCCAGGGTGTGCCCAATGTAAAGTGGCTACCAGAGAGCGCATCCTATATATACAGTGCCTACTGGACTGTGCCCATTGATTTGCATTGCCAAAGAGTGCCCCCATATTTAGCTTCTGATAAGAGTGCTCAATGCATAGTGCCTGCAAGAGCATGCCCCCATGTACAGTGCCTGCCAGTGAGTGCGCACAAGTATGGTGCCTGCTAGAGATTGTCCTATGTACAATGCCCACTGGAGAGTTCCTGAATTTACAGTGCCTGCCAGTGACTGCCCAAATGTATTGTGCCTGCTAGAGGTTGTCCTATGTACAGTGCCTGCCAGTGAGTGCCTGCATGTATGGTGCCTGCTACAGATTGTCCTATGTACAATGCCCACTGGAGAGTTCCTGAATTTACAGTGCCTGCCAGTGAGTGCGCACAAGTATGGTGCCTGCTAGAGATTGTCCTATGTACAGTGCCTGCCAGAGTGTGTCCCCATATACAGAACTGCCAATGAGTGCCCAAATGTATGGTGCCCACTAGAGATTGTCCTATGTACAGTGCCTGCCAGTGAGTACCCAAATGTATTGTGCCCACTAGAGATTGCCCCATGTACAGTGCCTGCCAAAGCGTGTCCCCACATACAGAGCTGCCAGTGAGTGCCCAAATTTATGGTACCCACTACAGATTACCCGCCTGAAAGTGCCTGCATTTACATTGCTTGCCAGTGAGTGCCAAATGCACAGTTCATGGGCATAATTCCTGCCACGGTGTTCCCAATGTAAAGTGGCTACCAGAGATTGCCCACATGTATGGTGCCTGCTACAGAGTGTCCTATGTATGGTGCCCACCAGACAGTTCCTGCATTTACAGTGCCTGTCAACATGAATGGTGCTTGCTACAGATTATCCCATGTACAGTGCCGGCCAGAGAATGCCAAATGCACAGTTCTTGGCCAGGGTGTGCCCAATGAATAGTGGCTACCAGAGAGTGCCCCTGTTATATACAGTACCTACTGGACTGTGCCCATTGCACAGCATTGCCAAAGAGTACCCATATTTATTTTCTGGTAAGTGTCCTCAATACATAAGAGAGTGCCCCCATATTCAGTGCCCCTGTCAGAAGGTCTCCTAATACCTTCTCCTTCTTTTCCTATGGCATCTAGGTAGCGGTGAACATGCTGTGGAGATCTACATGATGCCAAGAGAGTCTCCTACTGCTATCAAGGGGAAGGGGCTCTTGCATCGGGGCCCCTGCTGACCCACTGTTATGAAGAATATGAATTCATCTATGCAGAAGAGCCCTGATGCTGCCCCCACCTTATTCTGCCGCTGATCATCTTTCCATCATCCTGGCTAATATTCCCTCTGTGTCTAGTCAGGGCGATCACACCAACCTATAATTTACTCCGTCTTTAGCAGCCGCACCTCTTCAGTACAAGCCCTGGAAATCTCATCAAGCTCAAGTGCACCGGCTGAATATATTCTTTGCACTGAAGCTCTGGACAAGGCAAAAGAAAAAAAAAGCCAGAAGGTTCTTGGGAGATCGGGCCGAGCGCAATAACTCCACAATTACCACAGATGAGGCTAAAACATCCAGTAATCCCATCCTCATTAAACAGCTCATCAGTATTCGCTTCCACAGATAAGCACTTATTATGGAAATTGCCGGACAATTCTAGATCTGCTTTGCAGGCAATGAGTCTAATTTCCCTGTCCCGGTGCATACACGTCTCATATGTGCATCATTATATTATATTATGCACTGAGTGACATGACACCTGCCAAACTTCTCAGCTCCATGTCTACTGCTTTCCTCTAGATGAGGTAAGGCAGTTCACAAACAATCATCTCTGTTATTTTCTTCAATGGATGGAGTTTGCACACTGCATGTGACATGCTGCATGCTGCTGCACAGGAGACAGTCTGTGCCTCTCGTGGGTGTTTTCCTTCATCTATATACGCATAGCTGTGGTTTACCTGATTAAAACGCTTCTTTTCTTTTGTTTATCCAAGGATCCGTTCCCAAGTTATGATACTTATTCTTACTATGCTAATTAGGCCTTTGGTGCAATGAGGGCTCCACCGTTGCTCTTATTGCACCCAAGCTCCACTCATTTCTATGGCAAGCCCAAGAAATCATCATCAGCCATTGTCCTCTTCAAGAAATCATCATCAGCCATTCTCTTCTTCATAAAATCATCATCAGCTATTCTTATCTTCAATAAATCATCAGCCATTCTTATCTTCAGGAAATCATCATCCGCCATTCTGCTCTTCAAGAAATCATCATCAGCCATTCTCTTCTTCATGAAATCATCATCAGCCATTCTCTTCTTCATGAAATCATCATCAGCCATTCTCTTCTTCATAAAATCATCATCAGCCATTCTCTTCTTCATGAAATCATCATCAGCCATTCTCTTCTTCATAAAATCATCATCAGCCATTCTCTTCATGAAATCATCATCAGCCATTCTCTTCTTCATGAAATCATAATCAGCCATTCTCTTCTTCATGAAATCATCATCAGCCATTCTCTTCTTCATGAAATCATCTGCCATTCTCTTCTTCATGAAATCATCATCAGCCATTCCACTCTTCAACAAATCATCATCAGCCATTCTCTTCTTTAAAAAATCATCATCAGCCATTCTCTACTTCATGAAATCATCATCAGCCATTCCACTCTTCAACAAATCATCATCAGCCATTCTCTTCTTTAAGAAATCATCATCAGGCATTCTACTCTTCAAGGAATCATCATCAGCCATTCTCTACTTCATGAAATCATCATCAGCCATTCCACTCTTCAACAAATCATCATCAGCCATTCTCTTCTTTAAGAAATCATCATCAGGCATTCTACTCTTCAAGGAATCATCATCAGCAATTCTCTTCTTCAAGGAATCATCATCAGCCATTCTCTTCTTCAAGAAATCATCATCCGCCATTCTGCTCTTCAAGAAATCATCAGCCATTCTCTTCTTCAAGGAATCATCATCCGCCATTCTGCTCTTCAAGAAATCATCATCAGCAATTCTTATCTTCAAGAAATCATCATCAGCCATTCTCCTCTTCAAGAAATCATCATCCGCCATTCTGCTCTTCAAGAAATCATCATCAGCCATTCTCTTCTTCAAGGAATCATCATCAGACATTCTGCTCTTCAAGAAATCATCATCAGCAATTTTCTTCTTCAAGAAATCATCATCAGCCATTCTCTTCTTCAAGAAATCATCATCAGCCATTCTCCTCTTCAAGAAATCATCATCCTCCATTTTGCTCTTCAAGAAATCATCATCAGCCATTCTCCTCTTCAATAAATAATCATCAGCAATTCTTTTCTTCAATAAATCATCATCAGCCATTCTGCTCTTCAAGAAATCATCGACAACCATTCTCCTCCTGTAGAAGTCATCGACAACCTCTCACTCAGGATACAGTTCAGGCTGACCACTATTCTCTCTCGAGTGATACTTTTTTTGCTGTACTGGGAGCACCACTACTCCCATCCTCCTGTCATCCCATGAGTGACTTTGGCGCTGCGTGTGCGGGGGTTACAGAATGAGACGCCTTCGCCCTCTGAACACTTGGAAACTCAA
This sequence comes from Rhinella marina, assembly GCA_900303285.1. Lineage (NCBI taxonomy): Eukaryota > Metazoa > Chordata > Amphibia > Anura > Bufonidae > Rhinella > Rhinella marina. The sequence continues at coordinate 109,426 of ONZH01007609.1, read as the reverse complement.
CAGTTGTCTCTAATTTGGTGAAACGATAGAAGATTAGTCTCAGGCACCAGCTGCTAATTCAGACTTTGTAGTCGATAATTAAGCTGATTAATGTAAAAGTTTGAAGACAAGATAAATGCTGGAAAGTTCTGCTGGAAAAAAAAACCTCAGTTGTCGCTGCGGAGGAGTCGAGAAGAGAACAAGAACACTTATGAGATGTCTAAGACGTACGGATGGAGCTCGTCAGCTGCAGGATTCAGCTCAATGACAACAGTGCATACTGTCCCTTTAAATAACCCCACACCGTACAGTGTATTCTGGATAATACCATTCTAACAGTGATGTCAGCAAAAGGGGCGGAGCTGTGACAACTTCTTAGCAATGCTGTGTTACAAATATATTCATCCTGGTGCTGCTCTGCAGGGATCGTCACTCCAGTCCCCACACATCCCTCCGTTGAGACGCAGTGCACCCCACCTGTCTGACAACCAGTCCCAACTGGTTTCTGCTGTATGACAACATTTCAAGGATGATTCAGACTAACTAGATATGTCCACTGTATAGAATGCCACACAATAGGCTTAGATACAGCAGTCTACCAGATAGTATCACACATGGTAGACGACTTAGATATAACAGCTGAGCAGGCAGTATCACCCATGACAGGCTTAGATACAACTTATCAGACAATGTCACAAATAAAAAGCTTAGGAACAACTTAGCAGACAGGATTAGATACAGCAACTCAGTAGACTGTATCACACATCATAGCATTATACACAGGAGCTCAGAAGACAGTATCACACATGACAAGCTTAGATACAACTCAGCAGACAGTATCACACATGACAAGCTTAGATACAACTCAGCAGACAGTATCACACATGACAAGCTTAGATACAACTCAGCAGACAGTATCACACATGAAAAGCTTAGAAATAACAACTCAGAAGACAGTATCAGACACAATAGGATTAGATACAGCAGCTCAGCAGACAGTATCGAACATGATAGGATTAGATACAGTGGCTCAGTAGACAATATCACACACGACAAGCTTAGATACAACTCAGCAAACAGTATCACACATGATAGGATTAGATACAGCGGCTCAGCAGACAGTATCATACATTATAGTATTATATACAGTAGCTCAGCTGAAAAGCTTAGAAACAATAACTCAGCAGATAGTATCACACATGATGGCTCAGTAGACACTGTCACACACCATGGTATTATATACAGTAGCTCAGCAGACAGTATCATACATGACAAGCTTAGATACAACTCAGTAGACAGTATCACACATGAAAAACTTAGAAAAAATAAACTGAGCAGACGGTATGATACACAATAGGACAGCGGCTCATCGACAGTATCACATATAGCATTACATACAATAGCTCAGCAGATAGTATCACATGTTAGGATTAGATACAGTGGCTCAGGAGAAAGTATCACACATCATAATATTAGATACAGCAGTTCAGCAAACAGTATCAAACATGGTAGAATTAGATACCCTGCTGAGCAGACAGTATAGGCTTAGATACAAAGATGCAGCAGACAGTATCACACATCATAGAATTATATACAGCAGCTCAGCAGGCAGTATCACACATGATGGGATTAGATACGCCAGCTCAGCAGACAGTATCACACATCATAGGATTAAATACAGCAGCTCAGCAGGCAGTATCACACATGATGGGATTAGATACGCCAGCTCAGCAGACAGTATCACACATCATAGGATTAAATACAGCAGCTCAGAAGGCAGTATCACACATGATGGGATTAGATACGCCAGCTCAGCAGACAGTATCACAAACGACAGGATTACATACAGCAACTCAGCAGGCAGTATCACACATGACAGGATTAGATACAGCAGCTCATTTTATTATAGGAAGTAATCTGCAGACATAGATATTGTCACCAGGATCCGGGGACGTGGGGTGATATATTATATTATCGGCTCGCGGCGCTCGTGTGATTTCTTCTCCAGATAAACAGAGGTTTTAATAAGAAAGAGCTGGTAATACAAATAAACTTCTATTGTCAGAGGAGGAGGAGAATAAAATGTTTTGTCACCAAGGAAACAACATATTATACGGAGGGAAGTGTGCGGTGAGAGCGCAGCGACGACTTGGGGGAGATATGAGCCTTAATTTCTATAGGTTTATCATTTAAAGACACAGGCGCTTAATAACGGAGATGATATAAGATGTATCCGGAGAGGCAGTCACATGGCAGAATTAATTAGTTTGTGTCAATTCACCAATTACCCCGACGCCCCCACCACAACCATCCTTCGATGATCCCACAGGGCAAACATTTTGTCAGAAATTTCTTGCCAAATTCCATCTGTGTGCATCATGAGGCCTCATCAGATCCACCGCTGTGCAAGGGGGAACATGGCTCACGTCTTAATATGAGCTTTAACTCCGAGACTTTCAGTACTTTATTCTGTTTTCTTTGATTTTATATTTGCGGTGTTATTACAGTGGTAAATCTTTTTTATGAGCCGCATGTCACCGCAGGGTCCTCTACTCGCCAATGTCCTCATCATCACAAACACAGAACAGAACTCAGGCTGCACTTCATATATTACACAGAGCTGCAAGAAGATGCCTAGGTTATACCAGCTGTACATGTATAATTATATACAGGAGATACCCAGGTTATACCAGCTGTACATGTATAATTATATACAGGAGATGCCCAGGTTATACCAGCTGTACATGTATAATTATATACAGGAGATACCCAGGTTATACCAGCATGCTCCATATCACTATATACAAGAAGATGTATAACATATACCAGCTGTACATATATAATTATATACAGGAGATGCCCAGGTTATACCAGCATGCTCCATATCACTATATACAAGAAGATGTATAACTTATACCAACTGTACATATATAATTATATACAGGAGATACCCAGGTTATACCAGCATGCTCCATATCACTATATACAAGAAGATGTATAACTTATACCAGCTGTACATATATAATTATATACAGGAGATGCCCAGGTTATACCAGCATGCTCCATATCACTATATACAAGAAGATGTATAACTTATACCAGCTGTACATATATAATTGTATACAGGAGATGCCCAGGTTATACCAGCATGGTCCATATCACTATATACAAGAAGATGTATAACTTATACCAGCTTTACATATATAATTATATACAGGAGATACCCAGGTTATACCAGCATGGTCCTTATCACTATATACAAGGAGATGTATAACTTATACCAGCTGTACATATATAATTATATACAGGAGATACCCAGGTTATACCAGCTGTACATATATAATTATATACAGGAGATACCCAGGTTATACCAGCTGTGAATATATAATTATATACAGGAGATACCCAGGTTATACCAGCTGTAAATATATAATTATATACAGGAGATACCCAGGTTATACCAGCATGGTCCATATCACTATATTCAAGAAGATGTATAACTTATACCAGCTGTACATATATAATTATATACAGGAGATACCCAGGTTATACCAGCATGGTCCATATCACTATATACAAGAAGATGTATAAACTTATACCAGCTGTACATATATAATTATATACAGGAGATACCCAGGTTATACCAGCATGCTCCATATCACTATATACAAGAAGATGTATAACTTATACCAGCTGTACATATATAATTATATACAGGAGATGCCCAGGTTATACCAGCATGCTCCATATCACTATATACAAGAAGATGTATAACTTATACCAGCTGTACATATATAATTATATACAGGAGATACCCAGGTTATACCAGCATGCTCCATATCACTATATACAAGAAGATGTATAACTTATACCAACTGTACATATATAATTATATACAGGAGATACCCACGTTATACCAGCATGCTCCATATCACTATATACAAGCAGATGTATAACTTATACCAGCTGTACATATATAATTATATACAGGAGATACCCAGGTTATACCAGCATGCTCCATATCACTATATACAGAAGATGTATAACTTATACCAGCTGTACATATATAATTATATACAGGAGATACCCAGGTTATACCAGCATGGTCCATATCACTGTATACAAGAAGATGTATCACTTATACCAGCTGTACATATATAATTATATACAGGAGATACCCAGGTTATACCAGCATGGTCCTTATCACTATATACAAGAAGATGTGTAACTTATACCAGCTGTACATATATAATTATATACAGGAGATACCCAGGTTATACCAGCATGCTCCATATCACTATATACAGAAGCTGTATAACTTATACCAGCTGTACATATATAATTATATACAGGAGATACCCAGGTTATACCAGCATGGTCCATATCACTGTATACAAGAAGATGTATCACTTATACCAGCTGTACATATATAATTATATACAGGAGATACCCAGGTTATACCAGCATGGTCCTTATCACTATATACAAGAAGATGTATAACTTATACCAGCTGTACATATATAATTATATACAGGAGATACCCAGGTTATACCAGCATGCTCCATATCACTATATACAAGAAGATGTGTAACTTATACCAGCTGTACATATATAATTATATACAGGAGATACCCAGGTTATACCAGCATGCTCCATATCACTATATACAAGAAGATGTATAACTTATACCAGCTGTACATATATAATTATATACAGGAGATACCCAGGTTATACCAGCATGCTCCATATCACTATATACAAGAAGATGTATAACTTATACCGGCTGTACATATATAATTATATACAGAAGATACCCAGGTTATACCAGCATGCTCCATATCACTATATACAAGAAGATGTATAACTTATACCAGCTGTACATATATAATTATATACAGGAGATACCCAGGTTATACCAGCATGGTCCATATCACTATATACAAGAAGATGTATAACGTATACCAGCTGTACATATATAATTATATACAGGAGATGCCCAGGTTATACCAGCATGATCCATATCACTATATACAAGAAGATGTATAACTTATACCAGCTGTACATGTATAATTATATACAGGAGATACCCAGGTTATACCAGCATGCTCCATATCACTATATACAAGAAGATGTATAACTTTTACCAGCTGTACAGATATAATTATATACAGGAGATGCCCAGGTTATACCAGCTGTACATATATAATTATATACAGGAGATGCCCAGGTTATACCAGCTGTACATATATAATTATATACAGGAGATACCCAGGTTATACCAGCATTGTCCATATCACTATATACAGAAGATGTATAACTTATACCGGCTGTACATATATAATTATATACAGGAGATACCCAGGTTATACCAGCATGCTCCATATCACTATATACAAGAAGATGTATAACTTATACCAGCTGTACATATATAATTATATACAGGAGATGCCCAGGTTATACCAGCATGCTCTATATCACTATATACAGAAGATGTATAACTTATACCAGCTGTACATATATAATTATATACAGGAGATACCCAGGTTATACCAGCATGCTCCATATCACTGTATACAAGAAGATGTATAACTTATACCAGCTGTACATATATAATTATGTACAGGAGATGCCCAGGTTATACCAGCACATTCCATATCACTACAGTCATGGCAAAAGTTTTGAGAATGATACAAATATTAATTTTTACAAAGTCTACTGCTTCAGTTTTTATAATTTGCATATACTCCAGAATGTTATAAAGAGTGATCAGCTTAACAGCAATTACTTGCAAAGTCAATATTTGCCTAGAAAATGAACTTTATCCCCCAAAACACATTTCAACATCATTGCAGCCCTGCCTTAAAGGATCAGCTAACATCGTTTCAGTGATTGCTCCATTAACACAGGTGTGGGTGTTGATGAGGACAGGGCTGGAGATCAATCTGTCATGATTAAGTAAGAATGACACCACTGGACACTTTAAAAGGAGGCTGGTGCTTGGCATCATTGTTTCTCTTCTGTTAACCATGGTTATCTCTAAAGAAACACGTGCAGTCATCATTGCACTGCACAAAAATGGCCTAACAGGGAAGAGTATCGCAGCTAGAAAGATTGCACCTCAGTCAACAATCTATCGCATCATCAAGAACTTCAAGGAGAGAGGTTCCATTGTTGCCAAAAAGGCTCCAGGGCGCCCAAGAAAGACCAGCCAGCGCCAGGACCGTCTCTTAAAAGTGTTTCAGCTGCGGGATCGGGCTACCAGCAGTGCAGAGCTTGCTCAGGAATGGCAGCAGGCAGGTGTGAGTGCATCTGCACGCACTGTGAGGTGGAGACTCTTGGAGCAAGGCCTGGTCTCAAGGAGGGCACCAAAGAAGCCACTTCTCTCCAGAAAAAACATCAGGGACAGACTGACATTCTGCAAAAGGTACAGGGAGTGGACTGCTGAGGACTGGGGGAAAGTCATTTTCTCTGATGAATCCCCTTTCGATTGTTTGGGATATCTGGAAAACAGCTTATTCGGAGAAGACGAGGTGAGCGCTACCACCAGTCTTGTCTCATGCCAACTGTAAAGCATCCTGAAACCATTCATGTGTGGGGTTGCTTCTCAGCCAAGGGAATCGGCTCTCTCACAGTCTTGCCTAAAAACACAGCCATGAATAAAGAATGGTACCAGAATGTCCTCCGAGAGCAACTTCTCCCAACCGTCCAAGAGCAGTTTGGCGATCAACAATGCCTTTTCCAGCATGATGGAGCACCTTGCCATAAAGCAAAGGTGATAACTAAATGGCTCAGGGAACAAAACATAGAGATTTTGGGTCCATGGCCTGGAAACTCCCCAGATCCTAATCCCATTGAGAACTTGTGGTCAATCAAGAGACGGGTGGACAAACAAAAACCTACAAATTCTGACAAAATGCAAGCATTGATTGTGCAAGAATGGACGGCTATCAGTCAGGATTTGGTCCAGAAGTTGATTGAGAGCATGCCAGGGAGAATTGCAGAGGTCCTGAAGAAGAAGGGTCAACACTGCAAATATTGACTTGCTGCAATAACTCATTCTAACTGTCAATATAAGCTTTTGTTACTCATAATATGATTGCAATTATATTTCTGTATGTGATAAAACATCTGACAAACACACATAAAAACCGGAGGGCAGCAGATCATGTGAAAATATAATATTTGTGTCATTCTCAAAACTTTTGGCCATGACTGTATATACAAGAAGATGTATGGGATTATATGAGCATGTTGCCCGTCTTGATGATTATTATTTACCGAGCTCTGTAATAGAACGTGCAGACAATGAAGGGGTTAATGACGTACAGCCTTGTATTACAGCGGTGACGGCTGTCACATTATTATAAGCAGATGCCGCCGCCGGCTAATTAATGAGCCCACAGATAATTAGCATTAGGATATCACAGCGAGCAGGACTCCTCTATTAAGGCAGGGTTGTCTGAATATTTCACGACGTCTGGAGGAGATACGAACTGATGGCTGACAAAGGTAACAGTATATAATGCAGTCACATTAATCACAGCAGAGCAGAGTATTTCAGGAGCCACATATTCGGCAATAATGTGAGCACAGCGGTGTATTTCAGTGTTATGAAGACTATTGAGGAGGTCACAAAAAGAGGCATAATGGAGGGGGCATCCAGCAGCACAGAGTATTTCAGGAGAAGAGTGTTGTGGATCACAGACTGGGAGATGCATAATGGAAGGAGGATTATAAGGGGGAATTTTTTATACTTGCTGACATTATAAGGTTGCATTTTTTTGTACTGGCACACATTATAAAGGGGTATTTTTTGTCCTGGCACACATTATAAAGGGGTATTTTTTGTCCTGGCACACATTATAAAGGGGTATTTTTTGTCCTGGCACACATTATAAAGGGGTATTTTTTGTCCTGGCACACATTATAAAGGGGTATTTTTTGTCCTGGCACACATTATAAAAGGAATTTTTTGCAGTGTCACACATAAGGGGACTTTTTTTGTACTAGTGCACATTATAAAGGGGCATTATAAAGGGGAAACTAATATGTCTGTTTGTCAAACTCTGCAGAGACAAGAGATGATAGAAAGAAACCATCATGGCGGTCTGGTCTGAATGGAGAAGATGAGAAAAGAGAACGTCTACATCAGAGGAGACGTCACTGGATGTAAGAGGTATGTGGCGATGTATTACCCTGTATGTTTTGTAGAGCTGTATATAATATTAGGAGGGAAGGGGTTAGGTGGAGAATTTGGCAAGGGGGGGCGGGGCATTTCAATAGGTGCATCCTTGCCGGCAGCACAGAGTATTTCAGCAGAAGACTGTTGTAGATCACAGACTGGGAGATACATAATGGAAGGAGGAGGGTCCCCGCAGCAGCACAGAGCATTTCAGGAGAGAGGTGTGCTGATCTTGTTGTAGATCCCACCAGTGATCTACATCAAGATCAGCCCACCCCTCTCCTGAAAATACTCTGTGCTGCAGGGAACCCTCCTCCTTTCACTCTGTTAACTCTCACCTTGTCACTGCCTACAAGATCAGTATCTCTCAGCCCGTGAAATGACAGAGTGAGCTTTACATGGGGGAAGGAGGATGTTCCCCTGCAGCACAGAGTATTTCAGTATAAGAGTCTGCTGATGGGGGAAGGGGGGACTAACCCTGACAACAATGATGCGTGTTTATCTGTCCAGTGATTCATATTAGTAAATGTGAAGTGACATTGGAGTGAGTGGCACTGCTCAGGGGCCCGGCTCCCCTGGTAGACTTGCTAATCAGGCCTCAGATGTCAGCTGTGGCCCCTGGAGGCCGCACAGTCTGCTTACACCTGGGGGAGGTCAATTATTCCCTGTACCTGAGGGGGCTCCTGCTGCTCCACTGACGTGAGGCGCTGATTACTCCAATTTACCAGGCCATTTATCAAGCTGTTTGTTACAATGTATCAGTGCAGGTAAAATGTATCAGTCTGGAGTCACAGACTTGGCATAATTGGGATGCATGCGCCTCTTAATAATTTGGGCGCATCTTATTCAAGCCGACGTATGAAATGCAGATCTTAGTATATCCCCCCTTGTACTTTAATTCATCATTATTTTCAAGATCACTGCTAGCTGTCAGTGAATGGAAATTTAATTGTTCGAAATTCCATCCCATCCATAGACTTTGCTGTCACTCCTCTATGTGAAAAGTTCAGAATCCTCCATTATGAGGAGACGCGGACGCGAAACATTGATTCTACGTAAATGCTGCGGCTTCGGGCTAAAATCCATATTTATACAGTAGAAGTGAAGATCATCCTTGAGAGCAGAGACTGCACTGCGAGCCGGAGAGATCACAGGGAAATCGTATATTTTACTGCAGAGGCGTCTAACATACTTAAAGAGATGCTCCGTGCAAAAGCTGATACATTGGGACAAATGTACTAGTCCTAGAGATGGTAAAGGCACGCCAAATTTATCACAGGGCTCAAGCTAGATGGTAGATTGGGGACACTTATCTGAATTTCTACCCACTATCGACTAATTTAAAATTTTGTACTAAAATGTTGGCATTGCAGGACACGCCCCCTTTCACTCTAAACCACACCCCCTTGGCAAGCTATGGACGGGATTTTTCTAAAAACAAGGTTTGCTAGAGTACTTTAAAAATGTACAGTCACATTAATAATTATGGGCTAACATGTTCTGGCCAGGGTGGGGCATGACACAGGAATTTTTTTTGGCTCACATTATAAGGTGGCATTTTTTGTACTGGCAAACTTAAAGTCGTTTGAAACAACTGTGTCATGCTCCGCCCCCTATAATGCTGACCACACAATAGTCCCCATAATGACAGCTATATAGTAGTACCTATAATGCTGACCACACAATAGTCCCTATAATGACAGCTACATAGTAGTACCTATAATGCTGACCACACAATAGTCCCCATAATGACAGCTACATAGTAGTACCTATAATGCTGAATAAAACAATAGTCCCCATAATGACAGCTATATAGTAGTACCTATAATGCTGACCACACAGTAGTCCCCATAATGACAGCTATATAGTAATCCCTATAATACTGACCACACAATAGTCCCTATAATGACAGCTACATAGTAGTTCCTATAATGTTGACCTCACAATAGTTCCCAAAGTGACAGCCACATAGTAATCCATAAATGCTGACTACATAGTAGAAATCCATAAATGCTGACTACATAGTAGTCCCCATAATGACAGCTACATAGTACTACCTAAAATGCTGACCTCACAATAGTCTCCATAGTAACAGCTACATATCAATCCCTATAATGATGACCTCACAATAGTCTACATAGTGACAGTCACATAGTAGTATCTATAATACTGACCACACAGTAGTCCCCATAATGACAGCTACATAGTAGTACCTATAATGCTGACCACACAATAGTCCCCATAGTGACAGTCACATAGTAGTACCTATAAAGTTGACCACACAGTAGTCTCCATAATGACAGCTCTATAGAAGTCCCTACAATGCTGACCACACAGTAGTCCCCATAATGACAGCTCTATAGAAGTCCCTACAATGCTGACCACACAGTAGTCCACATAATGACAGCCACATAGCAATACCTATAATGCTCACCTCACAGTAGTCCCCATTCTAACAGGGGTTTACCCTTGGCTCTTGCATGGTAGCTGGTGAACCTCTTTCCCTATAAATTGTGCCCCCCCTCGATTAATGCCTTGGCTGCTGCCTACTCTGCCTGCCCCTCATCCTGGCTGTTCTCAACTGGCAGACCTTGAGGCAGTGCCCTGCATCTGATCCTCTTGGTCGACTGCTGCTCTGTAAACTGCCAATTTAAACCTCCTTTGCCATTATATAAAGAGATGCCATCCTGCCCAGCCACCTACGATACTGAGCGCTGCAGGAACTATGTATTGTAAGGTGATGTGACGCCGCATGCATCACAGTGTACAGAACGTGCCAGCGCCAGGCCATTGCTGACTTTCTACAGCAGAGAATGTGGCATTTGGCGGCACGCTTCTCTGAATGCCCGAGGATAAGAAATCAGAAATGTTATCAAGTATAATTATACAGAGGAATCCTCTGTATCTCACACGCTAATGAGTCAGACCCGCTGCACCCATCACAACCACCACTTTCATCTCTACGTCCCACTGAACTCAAAAAGCAAATTGATTTGCACAAATATTTGCCATTTGCTCAGCTGGAAACCTGTTAAATGCTCAGAAGATGTCACACAAGCTGAAACATGGACTAGTGTACATAAAATAATTCCAGGGTCAGTGATAGATGAGCTGAATGTTTCCAGGTGCAAATACCTATTTACCTTCGGTATTGTGAGCTGAATTCACAATTCTGCCATTCAGAGCTGAAATCTCCCAGCTTGATGAATGTCTGCACAGGGCTGATTCTGAGGATTTGCTCAGGATCAGTACAGGATAAGTAATGTATGTACAGAGTGACTGCACCAGCAGAACAGTGAGTGCAGCTCTGGAGTATAATACAGGATGTAACTCAGGATTAGTACAGGATAAGTAATGTATGTACACAGTGACTGCACCAGCAGAATAGTGAGTGCAGCTCTGGAGTATAATACAGGATGTAACTCAGGATTAGTACAGGATAAGTAATGTATGTACAGAGTGACTGCACCAGCAGAATAGTGAGTGCAGCTCTGGAGTATAATACAGGATGTAACTCAGGATTAGTACAGGATAAGTAATGTATGTACACAGTGACTGCACCAGCAGAATAGTGAGTGCAGCTCTGGAGTATAATACAGGATGTAACTCAGGATTAGTACAGGATAAGTAATGTATGTACAGAGTGACTGCACCAGAAGAATAGTGAGTGCAGCTCTGGAGTATAATAAAGACTGTAACTTGGGATCAGTACAGGATAAGAAATGTAGTGTATGTACACAATGACTCCCCCAGCAGAATAGTGAGTGCAGCTCTGGAGTATAATACAGGATGTAACTCAGGATCAGTACAGGATAAGTAATGTATGTACACAGTGACTGCACCAGCAGAATAGTGAGTGCAGCTGTGGAATATAATACAGGATATAACTCAGGATCAGTACAGGATATGTAATTTATGTACACAGTGACTGCACCAGCAGAATAGTGAGTGCAGCTTTGGAGTATAATACAGGATATAACTCAGGATCAGTACAGGATAAGTAATGTATGTACACAGTGACACTACCAGCAGAATAGTGAGTTCAGCTGTGGAATATAATACAGGATATAACTCAGGATCAGTACAGGATACGTAATGTATGTACACAGTGACACTACCAGCAGAATAGTGAGTTCAGCTGTGGAATATAATACAGGACATAACTCAGGATCAGTACAGGATAAGTAATGTATGTACACAGTGACTGCACCAGCAGAATAGTGAGTGCAGCTCTGAAGTATAATACAGGATGTAACTCAGGATCAGTGCAGGATAAGTAATGTATGTACACAGTGACTCCACCAGCAGAATAGTGAGTGCAGCTCTGGAGTATAATACAGGATGTAACTCAGGATCAGTACAGGATAAGTAATGTATGTACACAGTGACTGCACCAGCAGAATAGTGAGTGCAGCTCTGAAGTATAATACAGGATGTAACTCAGGATCAGTGCAGGATAAGTAATGTATGTACACAGTGACTGCACCAGCAGAATAGTGAGTGCAGCTCTGGAGTATAATACAGGATGTTACTCAGGATCAGTACAGGATAAGTAATGTATGTACACAGTGACTCCACCAGCAGAATAGTGAGTGCAGCTCTGGAGTATAATACAGGATGTAACTCAGGATCAGTACAGGATAAGTAATGTATGTACACAGTGACTCCACCAGCAGAATAGTGAGTGCAGCTCTGAAGTATAATACAGGATGTAACTCAGGATCAGTACAGGATAAGTAATGTATGTACACAGTGACTGCACCAGCAGAATAGTAAGTGCAGATCTGGAGTATAATACAGGATGTAACTCAGGATCAGTACAGGATAAGTAATGTCAGGTATGTACACAGTGACTGCACCAGCAGGGGAGTGAGTGCAGCTCTGGAGTATAATACAGGATATAACTCAGGATCAGTACAGGATAAGTAATGTATGTACACAGTGACTCCACCAGCAGGGTAGTGAGTGCTATTCAACCAAAGGCAGGAAATTATAATTTTATTTAGATGGAAGGCAGTGATTACTAAGGGATGTTGTGGTCGGGATCCTGTATATTGGGTAAGCCTCAGTCCTAGCATACAGATACTTGAATATCACACTATCTATACATACTGTCTCTTACTTCAGAAACAGTCCAGATTATGTGCACCCTCTGTTCTGGCTTCATTCATTTAAATATCTTTGCTGATTCTAGCAGACGTTTGTGATTATTTAGGTCTCCCTGTAGATATCAGAAGTCTTCTACTTGAACCTGCTACATTGTGTAGCTCTATTTGTTACAATGTTGCCTTCAGTACCTACAACACAATACATCCACACACTCCTCTCAGCCAATTTCAATGCTTGTAATATTCTGTCCCTCACCATTTCCATGCACCCTGCATTTGCACTATTACCCTGCCTAACGGTTGTCTAAAAATTGCGCTTCCCCTCCCATGTTTCGCCATGTTGCGGCTTTGTCAGGGGAGAAGGTTGGCAACATTGTAACAAATATAGCTACACAATGTAGCAGGTTCAAGTAGAAGAATGATTATTATGCAGTGCTGTGGGGAACTTTATGCAGGCTCTTTACTGCATTTTATATTATTGCTTATTCAGCCAAGTATAAGCTGATATGATTACATGCTCTACGTACATAGCGGGATGTGGAAGCGCTAGAGTTGCCAGATTTCATTTATCAGTATAGCTTGTTAGATTTTCACTATTCAGGCCACAATATACTGTATATAGACTGTCTCTTCTAATGTGAAGAGAGTGTCTGCGCAGCCAGGTGACCGCAGGATGTATAATACACAGACTGCGCAGCCAGGTGACCGCAGGACGTATAATACACAGACTGCGCAGCCAGGTGACCGCAGGACGTATAATACACAGACTGTGCAGCCAGGTGACCGCAGGACGTATAATACACAGACTGCGCAGTCAGGTGACCGCAGGACGTATAATACACAGACTGCGCAGTCAGGTGACCGCAGGACGTATAATACACAGACTGCGCAGCCAGGTGACCGCAGGATGTATAATACACAGACTGCACAGCCAGGTGACCGCAGGTCGTATAATACACAGACTGCACAGCCAGGTGACCGCAGGACGTGTAATACACAGACTGCGCAGCCAGGTGACCTCAGGACGTATAATACATAGACTGCGCAACCAGGTGAGCGCAGGTCGTATAATACACAGACTGCGGAGCCAGGTGACCGCAGGACGTATAATACACAGACTGCGCAGCCAGGTGACCGCAGGACGTATAATACACAGACTGCGCAGCCAGGTGACCGCAGGACGTATAATACATAGACTGCGCAACCAGGTGAGCGCAGGTCGTATAATACACAGACTGCGGAGCCAGGTGACCGCAGGTCGTATAATACACAGACTGCGGAGCCAGGTGACTGCAGGACGTATAATACATAGACTGCGCAGCCAGGTGACCGCAGGACGTGTAATACACAGACTGCGCAGCCAGGTGACCTCAGGACGTATAATACATAGACTGCGCAACCAGGTGAGCGCAGGTCGTATAATACACAGACTGCGCAGCCAGGTGACCGCAGGACGTGTAATACACAGACTGCGCAGCCAGGTGACCTCAGGACGTGTAATACACAGACTGCGCAGCCAGGTGACCTCAGGACGTATAATACATAGACTGCGCAACCAGGTGAGCGCAGGTCGTATAATACACAGACTGCGGAGCCAGGTGACCGCAGGACGTATAATACACAGACTGCGCAGCCAGGTGACCGCAGGACGTATAATACACAGACTGCGCAGCCAGGTGACTGCAGGACGTATAATACACAGACTACGCAGCCAGGTGACCGCAGAACGTATAATACATAGACTGCGCAACCAGGTGACCGCAGGTCGTATAATACACAGACTGCGGAGCCAGGTGACCACAGGTCGTATAATACACAGACTGCGGAGCCAGGTGACTGCAGGACGTATAATACATAGACTGCGCAACCAGGTGAGCGCAGGTCGTATAATACACAGACTGCGGAGCCAGGTGACCGCAGGTCGTATAATACACAGACTACGCAGCCAGGTGACTGCAGGACGTATAATACACAGACTGCGCAGCCAGGTGACCACAGGACGTATAATACACAGATTGTGCAGCCAGGTGACTGAAGGACGTATAATACACAGACTGCGCAGCCAGGTGACCGCAGGACGTATAATACACAGACTGCACAGCCAGGTGACTGCAGGACGTATAATACACAGACTACGCAGCCAGGTGACCGCAGGACGTATAATACACAGACTGCGCAGCCAGGTGACCGCAGGATGTATAATACACAGACTGCGCAGCCAGGTGACCGCAGGATGTATAATACACAGACTGCGCAGCCAGGTGACCGCAGGACTATAATACATAGACTGCACAGCCAGGTGACTGCAGGATGTATAATACACAGACTGCGCAGCCAGGTGACTGCAGGATGTATAATACACAGACTGCGCAGCCAGGTGACCACAGGACGTATAATACACAGATTGTGCAGCCAGGTGACTGAAGGACGTATAATACACAGACTGCGCAGCCAGGTGACCGCAGGACGTATAATACACAGACTGCACAGCCAGGTGACCGCAGGACGTATAATACACAGACTGCGCAGCCAGGTGACCGCAGGACGTATAATACACAGACTGCACAGCCAGGTGACTGCAGGACGTATAATACACAGACTACGCAGCCAGGTGACCGCAGGACGTATAATACACAGACTGCGCAGCCAGGTGACCGCAGGATGTATAATACACAGACTGTGCAGCCAGGTGACTGCAGGCTTTTCTTCATCATCATGAGCAAATATCCAGATTGCTGCCCGAGATCTATAGCTAAATAATCTTACCATAGCAGACTGGCATGTTGTTGCCCCTAGGGCACCAAGCACCTGCGGCAGAGCCACCTACCTGCACGCCTACTGCTGCACCTTCATACAAACAGTATACTAACGCAGTTTACACACCATTACAGCAGATTCCATGTTGCTCATTTGTAAGTTTTAGCTGCGTTCTGCTTTAGGCAGAAAATATGATGTGATCCCCCGGGGTATGACTCCGCAGTGCCCCCAATGTCTCCTGTCACATGTCATTTTCCTGACAAGCCTCAGAGACTGTATAGGCAGCGGCGCAGCGGAGAAATCCCCCTGTCATCTGTAGATATTCAATTAAGCCTGCACCGATGCATCCCACTGGTATTTGACTCTGTCAGTCCTCCACGCAGCTGAGTGTTTGTTACAGTTACGTCCAGTCTAAACAATCAGCCTGGATTCCAGACCTTTTTACCAGCAATAATAAATTGTAACAAACCTTCAGCTGTGCAAAGATGCACTGCTTTTTCAGCCTTCGGCAAGCAGAGATTTTTTTTTTCATTTTTTTTTTTATCACTTCCATGACTAGAAATAGCTATTCTTGTTCACAATAATAGGACATGTTCCATTATTTGCAGAACGGACAAACTGCAGCGGACGGCACACGGATACCATCCGTTTTTTTAAGGAGCCATTGAAGTGAATAGGTCTGTGCGCAAATGGCAAAAAACGGGGATCAGACACGGATGAGGTCTGTAGTGTGCGGGTTCATCAGTTGGTGACAGAAGTGCTAACTGGAATTATAGGAAAGCTGGGACACCAGAGGGCGACGTAGTGTGGGCAAGTGGTTGTCACCCAACTTTCCCAGGAGCTGATATGTCAGATGCTGATGGTTGGCATCATCCACACCTCGCTGGAGAATAGGCATCTTCAGAGAGCGATGTTCTCTCCATTCCCAACCAAATCAGTGGATCCACGCTGCCCTAGACAAACAGACAAATCACCGAAGAATACGGATAATTTCAGCGACGCGGTGAAATCAGAGGCTCTTTCTACGTTTTAGAGCAATTGGTAGATGTGAATGGCGGCGAGATTACTGACAGAGAGACCCCCTCCCCCACCGTGCAGTTGGAGGGACGCAACGCCCCCTCTTTTTACTTAAAGCCATGAAGATCTGTTTACTTTCTACTGATCCTGAGTTACATTGTGTCTTCTACTCCAGCCACATCCAGAGCTGCAGCAACAATTCTACTTGATTCATCTCCCTGCTTCCTACTGCTGGCTGAGTGATGGCATTACATCCTCATCATGCACTGTATGCAAACCTTAGTGACCCTAAACCCCTGAATACAATGCAACAAAAGGCGGCACAATCTAACATCGGTGCTGGTCGGGATTTTATACCAGTGCTCTTGTATGTGGGGCAGCACTATAGTAGTTACATTTTTGTACATAAAGAAAAGTATTATAGTAGTTATATTCTTGTACATAGGAGCAGTATTATAGTAGTTATATTCTTGTACATAGGAGCAGTATTATAGTAGTTATATTCTTGTACATAGGAGCAGTATTATAGTAGTTATATTCTTGTATATAGGAGCAGTATTATAGTAGTTATATTCTTGTACATAGGAGCAGTATTATAGTAGTTATATTCTTGTACATAGGAGGCAGTATTATAGTAGTTATATTCTTGTACATAGGAGCAGTATTATAGTAGTTATATTCTTGTACATAAGAGCAGTATTATAGTAGTTATATTCTTGTACATAGGAGCAGTATTATAGTAGTTATATTCTTGTACATAAGAGCAGTATTATAGTAGTTATATTCTTGTACATAGGAGGCAGTATTATAGTAGTTATATTCTTGTACATAGGAGCAGTATTATAGTAGTTATATTCTTGTACATAGGAGACAGTATTATAGTAGTTATATTCTTGTACATAGGAGCAGTATTATAGTAGTTATATCCTTGTACATATGAGGCAGTATTATAGTAGTTATATTCTTGTACATAGGAGCAGTATTATAGTAGTTATATTCTTGTACATAGGAGCAGTATTATAGTAGTTATATTCTTGTACATAGGAGCAGTATTATAGTAGTTATATTCTTGTACATAGGAGCAGTATTATAGTAGTTATATTCTTATACATAGGATCGGTATTATAGTAGTTATATTCTTGTACATAGGAGCAGTATTATAGTACTTATATTCTTGTACATAGGAGGCAGTATTATAGTAGTTATATTCTTGTACATAGGAGACAGTATTATAGTAGTTATATTCTTGTACATAGGATCGGTATTATAGTAGTTATATTCTTGTACATAGGAGCAGTATTATAGTACTTCTATTCTTGTACATAGGAGGCAGTATTATAGTAGTTATATTCTTGTACATAGGAGGCAGTATTAAAGAAGTTGTATTCTTGTACATAGGAGCAGTATTATAGTAGTTATATTCTTGTACATAGGAGGCAGTATTATAGTAGTTATATTCTTGTACATAGGAGCAGTATTATAGTAGTTATATTCTTGTACATAGGAGCAGTATTATAGTAGTTATATTCTTGTACATAGGAGCAGTATTATAGTAGTTATATTCTTGTACATAGGAGCAGTATTATAGTAGTTATATTCTTGTACATAGGAGCAGTATTATAGTAGTTATATTCTTGTACATAGGAGGCAGTATTATAGTAGTTATATTCCTGTACATAGGAGCAGTATTATTGTAGTTATATTCTTGTACATAGGAGCAGTATTATAGTAGTTATATTCTTGTACATAGGAGCAGTATTATAGTAGTTATATTCTTGTACATAGGAGCAGTATTATAGTAGTTATATTCTTGTACATAGGAGGTAGTATAGTTGTTATATTTTTGTACATAGGGGCAGTATTATAGTAGTTATATTCTTGTACATAGGAGGCAGTATTATAGTAGTTATATTCTTGTATATAGGAGCAGCATTATAGTAGTTATATTCTTGTACATAGGAGCAGTATTATAGTAGTTATATTCTTGTACATAGGAGCAGTATTATAGTAGTTATATTCTTGTACATAGGAGCAGTATTATAGTAGTTATATTCTTGTACATAGGTGGAGAAGTATTATAGTAGTTATATTCTTGTACATAGGAGGCAGTATTATAGTAGTTATATTCTTGTACATAGGTGGAGAAGTATTATAGTAGTTATATTCTTGTACATAGGAGCAGTATTATAGTAGTTATATTCTTGTACATAGGAGCAGTATTATAGTAGTTATATTCTTGTACATAGGAGCAGTATTATAGTAGTTATATTCTTGTACATAGGAGTAGTATTATAGTAGTTATATTCTTGTACATAGGAGCGGTAGTATAGTAGTTATATTTCTTGTACATAGGGGCAGTATTATAGTAGTTATATTCTTGTACATAGGAGCAGTATTATAGTAGTTATATTCTTGTACATAGGTGGAGCAGTATTATAGTAGTTATATTCTTGTACATAGGAGTAGCATTATAGTAGTTATATTCTTGTACATAGGAGCAGTATTATAGCAGTTATATTCTTGTACATAGGAGGCAGTATTATAGTAGTTATATTCTTGTACATAGGAGCAGTATTATAGTAGTTATATTCTTGTACATAGGGGCAGTATTATAGTAGTTATATTCTTGTACATAGGAGCAGTATTATAGTAGTTATATTCTTGTACATAGGAGGCAGTATTATAGTAATTATATTCTTGTACATAGGAGCAGTATTATAGTAGTTATATTCTTGTACATAGGAGGCAGTATTATAGTAGTTATATTCTTATACATAGGAGCAGTATTATAGTAGTTATATTCCTGTACATAGGAGCAGTATTATAGTAGTTATATTCTTGAACATAGGAGCAGTATTATAGTAGTTATATTCTTGTATATAGGAGCAGTATTATAGTAGTTATATTGTTGTACATAGGAGACAGTATTATAGTAGTTATATTCTTGTACATAGGGGCAGTATTATAGTAGTTATATTCTTGTACATAGGGGCAGTATTATAGTAGTTATATTCTTGTACATAGGGGCAGTATTATAGTAGTTATATTCTTGCACATAGGAGGCAGTATTATAGAAGTTACATTTTTGTACAAAGAGAACAGTATTGTCTGGTTTTATTAGGCATTTGACTCTGCTTGTAATACATATTGTAATATTTCCTTGTTATTTGACCGTTGGTGATTATAATGGTTTAACAATTTGTATCCCGCAGCCATCATCCTGTTATGTTATACCTAGAGTGTGTGCTGTGGGGTTACCAGGGCTGCTTCGCTCGCTGCTTCGCTGATTAAGTGGCTGGGCTTTGACGTAAGGATTGTCTCCGTGCTGTGAAGAGGTAATTATCTCTCATTTTCACAACTGAAGTGTTCTGTGCGGCAGACAGATGGAATACGAGTGCGGAGCGGCCTCTGTAATGAGCAGAAAGTCTCACAAAATGTTTAGTTCAAGATGCGGCCATAACTTTCCAAATAAAATGTCATTGTCTTCATCGGTGACATACCTTATGCTCTGTGACAGATCAAAACCATGGAAAGGGAATGTCCCATCCAAATTAGGTATCCTTGCTGTGTGTGGACAGCGGGGTAGGCTGGGCTCAGCATCTCAGGTGCTACAAGCACTCAGTCCGGGACCCCCAAAAAAGTGACATCACAGCACAGGATGGACGTGTCTCCCCTAGACTAACCATCAAAGCCATAGACTAAACCACCTAGAGCTGTGATATAACCTCTGGCACTCTAGCTGTGGTGAAACTACGACTCCCAACATTCTCCATTTATTTCTGTGGAGTTCTGAACAACCAAGCAAGTGTGCATCTTGGGAGTTGTAGTTTTACCACGGCTGAGACTCAAACCCACTTCCCATGCACCAATAAAGTATTGATGACATCACAAGCTACTGCCTCTGATGACATCACTTGTATAGCACCTAGTCCAATGTGATGTGAATAAAGTCATTGTATTCATTGCATAATGAAAAAGTTTTGTAACTTTTTTTGCCTTTCAATTTCTTGCCACTTTCAAGATCTCCATTTGTCGTTGGTGAATGGAAACCTTCTTCTTTATGTCCACAGCTTGAAAACCGAGTAAGTTAAAATACTTTTCGGCAAGAAATGGATTTTTTGGTTGTTGCGTTGTTTTCTGTTATTGAAATCCGACATAGTTTCCGTTTATTCCTCATGCATTCTGAATGGAAAGAGATCAGGATGCATCAGGATGTCTTCCATTCCGGTAGCATTGTGTTTTGTGACCGGACACAAAACCACTGCAAGCTGCGGTTTTGTGTCTGTTCATAAGACTACTTTCACACTAATGTTTTTGCTGGATCCGGCAGGGTTCAGCAAAAACACTTCCGTTACTGATAATACAACCATCTGCATCCGTTGTGAACAGATCCGGTTGTATTAGCTTTAATATAGCCAAGACGGATCCGTTTTCTATTGTGCCAGATATAACGAATCCGTTCCCATTGACTTGCATTGGAAGTCATGACGGATCCGTCTTGCTCCGCATTCCGGGACGGAAAGCAAAATACAATATGTTGCGGTCTGCTCTCCGGTCAGGGAGCACAACTAAACGGAACGGAATGCATTTTGGAGCGCTCCGTTCTGTTCAGTTCAGCTTTGTCCCTACTGACAATGAATGGGGACAAAACTGAAGCGTTTTATTCCGGTATTGAGCCCCTACGAAGGAATTCAATACCGGAAAACTTAAACGCTAGTGTGAAAGTCTTAAATCGGAAAAAAACGGATCCAGCACTGAAAATGTTGTAAGTCAATAGTGACGGATCTGTTTTTTTACGAGCCTAAAAAAACTGTATGTATTGCTGGATCCGTTTTTTTCTGGTTTTATTTCACACAACTGTATCCTAACGTAATGGATGCATCGTGATACTGGAATTGCAAACGCAAGCGTGAAAGTAGCTCAAAACATTCGGTCCTAGTCCTGCTCACAGAGCTGAGGGGCTTGTTTCAGTGTGTTGGCATAATCAGCACACTGACTTAATCAAGTCAAGATTGCCAAAGCTTCTGCTAACCTACATGGATACATTGTAAAAAGCCTATCGTCTATGAGAACAAGACTAGGCCAGAGACAGTTTTCAAGAACGCAAGATGTTTTTTCATACCTTGACAGGAAGCAGAGATTTTGAAAGTGGTAAGGAACTACAAAATCTTGAGTGTCCGTTTACTGTATGTGCTCCCAGTGCGTCCATTGAATGGACCTATAAAATTGACGGGGCTTCTGACTCCAATTGTATCGACGTTAAATACAAAATGAAAACATTGCTATATGTTTTTTTTCTTTTTTACTGGATGCCATTGCATGGAATAATGCAGTCTGCTGTGCAATCCCACATGGCCAAAAAACGTAAACCCTGACAGATACCACTTAACGGAGTCTACAAGAACGCTCCTTTGGTATCCATCGGTGTAATGGGAGCCTAAGGGTCCGTTCGCGGAGCTTTCCTACCACATATGGTAAACAGACACTCAAGACACAATGTTAAAAGAGCCTTATCAAGGCCTGGCGGTGAATGACCCCCCTGTAGCTATGTTACTGTTGGAAGTGGCAACCAGTGTGCGCAGCTGGAGTGCACTGTGGTGTATAGTATTTGAGCTACTCAGTCTTCTAAAGCTGGCATCACTGAACAAAGTGCTATTTTGCCAGAAATTGGTTCATTTCAAGTGCCCAGATGCCAGCCCGGGGTCAGAACTATATTTCACATGCAGTAATTGAATCCATATGTAATCATGTCTCTGTTATACACTCAACATTGAAACTGCAGGACCAAGAAGGACAAGCCGTAAAGTTATGCAGGTATCACTAAGATCTGTAGATGATCCATTTTTTCAAGCACCTAGCTCCAATATGTGACATGTGGGAGGGGCATAAAAGCCAGATTGAAAGCAATGTTTTTTAGCCACACGAAACCTCAAAAATCGGATCAAGTCATGTGGGATGATTGTGCGATGCCTCCTGTTCATTGACGGGTCCATTATCGCCACTGAGAGAGACAGAATCCTTCAGCTGAGAGGCCTCGGTTTATCACTTTAGGCAGATCACTACCCGTCTAGGCCGAGATGTCAGCCCTGTCCAATGACGTGTGTCCTGGTGGTTGGGAGAGCAACAACGAACTGGAATGAGAGCAAGAGGAGCATAGAGGAGAACCTCTGCACGGACGGATCGTCTGATTAGATGAATGGCGCCCTGTGATCCATTCTGTACTGCAAGCGAAATTGAACATCACATTGCAAGCCTAGGGCGGCAAACGTTGTCCACACAAACCATCAGAAGGCATCTACATGGCATTGATGTCCAGCTACAGGTGTTCTATTGACCTCACACAACCACTTTCAAAGGCTATCATGGTGCACAGCAAGAGGGCAATGGAGGCTGAAATGAAGGTCTGTCCTTTTTAGTAATAAGTCCTGTATTTGTCTCCAGATTGGTCTGGAGACGACATGGGAAACGCCATGAAGAGGCCTTCACAAGAAAACATTACACCATTCCTACTCCCAGGATTATGGTGTGTGGTGGCTAGTCTTTGTCTCAGGTACTAACTAGATTTGGTCCAGTAAAGCCTCCTGCATGATCTAAACACGCCTACAGCGTCTTCAGACTTGTCTGCCATCGAGCACATCTGGGAAGTCATTGATTGGCAATTGCAAAGGGAGCTGCCAGCAGCGGATCTTGATGATTTGCATGCCCAAGTGCAATCAGCATGGAAGAACATTCCTCAGACAACTATTATTAACCTCACTGATAACATGCCAATGTGTGTAAGTGCATATACTTCTGGCAGTGGAGCACATGTTCCATAAATCGAGATGTTTTGAATATTTTGTTTCCACTTTTTTATCATTTGCATATCATTAACATTTCTACCGATCCTGTGATTGCCATAATTCCACCACTTTTCCTTCTTGGTGTTGCAATTTCAGTGTTGAGGAGTGTATTAAGAGAACTCTTTAAGGACTCATGCACACGACCGTATGTATTTTGCAGAACGGAACAGCTGGCCCCTGATAGAACAGTCCTATCCTTGTCCGTTATGCAGGCAATGATAGGACATGTTCTATTTTTTTGCGGAACAGAAATACGGAAGACATACGGAAACGGAATGCTCACAGAGTAACTTACGTTTTTTTGCGGACCCATTGAAATTAACGGTTCCGCATATGGTCCACAAAAAAACGGAATGGACACGGAAAGAAAATACATTCATGTGCATGAGCCCTAACGGGGACCTGTCAGCAGAATCAACTCTATTGAACCAGCCTATTGTCAGTTAGGGCTGATCCTGCTGATTAAAACAATGGTGAAAATCTGTTCCAGAGAAAGCAGAATTTACTTCCCTAAGAAAATTAGGGGGTGGGGAAAGGGGTGTGGCCAGTGCAGAAGAGCTGAGATGCACTGTAGATGTAATTTGCCTATGGAATTCAACAGTTTTGTCTAGAACTGCACAGCCGATTCTCACAATCTATATACTGTATATTGTTATAATCAGCAGGAAGCAGTCTGCCTAGTTGTGATAGGTCCCCTTTAAATATGCAGTGACTGAGGAAGACTAGCACCAGATGATGCGGAGCCTGATACCAAGCAGGAGACGTCAAATCTGACAAGCAAAAATGATTATAGTTTTAGTCATCCTGGGTGGGAAGAAGCCCCGCAGCAGCCGCTGTTTAATACAAACCGTCTGTCAGTGCTGTCAGCTGCTGACTGTATAATACCGGCACAGATCCTCAGTGTAATACTCCTCTATTCATGTAGCTATTAGGCATTACAACCCCCAGCATGCCTGCTGAAGCTGAAGAACCTCTAGCCCACAACATGCCTGCTGAAGCTGAAGAACCTCTAGCCTACAACATGCCTGCTGAAGCTGAAGAACCTCTAGCCCCCAGCATGCCCACTGAAGAACCTCTAGCCCACAGCATGCCTGCTGAAGCTGAAGAACCTCTAGCCCCCAGCATGCCCGCTGAAGAACCTCTAGCCCACAGCATGCCTGCTGAAGCTGAAGAACCTCTAGCCCAGGTCATATACATCATTTTGGGGTACCCCTATTACAATCCTGTGAAACACAGTAACAGTTTGTGGCACAGAATACAATGGGGGTCATTTACTAACGCAAAACTGGCGTAAAATAAATTGGCCCCAGCACATTCGCTTACATAGATTAAGACATGTTCATAGACATAGGTCATAGACATTAAGACATGTGACATAAAAAATGCAGAAAATCTACTCCACTCAAGAGTGAAGTAGATTTTCACTCCAGGTGCATGGACTGCCGTAGATGCGCCTAATTTATGACGAGGTGCACGCCTTGTCATAAATCATGCACATCCTCCGGCAGTGCAGGCGGGAACGACGGTCTTTGCAAATGACCCCCAGTAACATTTATTGGGGGTCATTTACTAAGACCGTCTTAGATTCTCCCTTATGCTGCTGTACGATTCGGCTAATTATAACAAGGCACAAATTAGGTGAATCCGTAGTAAAATTAGTGTTGCTTCTGTTTTCTGTCCGACACTTGCCTGCTCTGCCTCCCTTCCGCCCAGATGCCGATTAAGGCGACTATTAAAATACTAAAATAAACACAAGTCCCTTCATAAATGACCCCCATTCTCCTTTCTCTGGACAGAACATAGCCAGAAGCTGTTGAGCATGCACACTGTTGTTCCATTCACTTTCATAGAGATGAATGGAGCAGTAGTGCACGCGCTCGACCATTCATCTCCTCCCACTGGTGGTCTTGCAGCGGAGGGGTCAGGGGGACATGGGTTGCCAATTCTGGAGAATGGTTGACTCCCCATTGATCTGGCCTAGGGGTGCTCAACTGGTGGACTGTGGTCCGAATCTGGACAGTGGTTGCCAGCGGTCTGGATCCCTGCATGTCCCGCTTTCAACTTTATCTATGTCCTGAGGATGCAGATAAAGTTGAATACAATGGTGACGCAGGGAGCCACCAGCCATCAGAAATTCAGCGCAGGCAGGTGCGGTGCAGTGATGTCATCGTGCTCCTGAGCCACAGACAGTAGAGCTTGGAGTGGGGCAGACTTACACCATTCATCAGAGGAACGTGGGAGAGGTGAGTATTTAAACTGCAGGTAATACGGGGGATACATTTAAGGGGGCATTGCTCTGTGGTGGGGACATTTAAGAAGGCATTACTCTGTGGTGGGGACATTTAAGGGGGCATTACTCTGTGGTAGAGATATATAAGGGGGCATTACTCTGTGGTGGGGACATTTAAGAAGGCATTACTCTGTGGTGGGGACATTTAAGTGGGCATTACTCTGTGGTAGAGATATATTAAGGGGGCATTACTCTGTGGTGGGGACATTTAAGGAGGCATTACTCTGTGGTGGGGACATTTAAGTGGGCATTACTCTGTGGTAGAGATATATAAGGGGCATTACTCTGTGGTGGGGACATTTAAGGGAGTATTACTCTGTGGTAGAGATATATAAGGGGCATTACTCTGTGGTGGGGACATTTAAGGGGCATTACTCTGTGGTAGAGATATATAAGGGGCAATACTCTGTGGTGGGGACATTTAAGGGAGTATTACTCTGTGTTAGGGACATTTAAGGGGGTATTACTCTGTGGTGAGGACATTTAAGGAGGCATTACTCTGTGGTGGGGACATTTAAGGAGGCATTACTCTGTGGTGGGACATTTAAGGGGGCATTACTCTGTGGTAGAGATATATAAGGGGGCATTACTCTGTGGTGGGGACATTTAAGGGGGCATTACTCTGTGGTAGAGATATATAAGGGGGCAATACTCTGTGGTGGGGACATTTAAGGGAGTATTACTCTGTGTTAGGGACATTAAAGGGGGTATTACTCTGTGGTGAGGACATTTAAGGAGGCATTACTCTGTGGTGGGGACATTTAAGGGAGTATTACTCTGTGGTGGGGACATTTAAGGGGGCATTACTCTGTGGTGGGGACATTTAAGGGAGTATTACTCTGTGTTTGGGACATTTAAGGGGCAGTACTCTGTGGTGGGGACATTTAAGGGAGTATTACTCTGTGTTAGGGACATTTAAGGGGGTATTACTCTGTGTTAGGGACATTTAAGGGGGTATTACTCTGTGGTGGGTTCATTTTAGGGGGTATTACTGCGTGGTGGGGAAGTTTAAGGGGGCATTAATCTGTGATGGGGACACTTAAAGAGCTTGTGCATTGCAAAGTTATTGACTCCGTATAAACCAAAGTGTGAGCCTGTGTGACTGCTCGGGGGGTTCAAGCTACATGCACAGGGGTCTGCTTTGTGTAAGAGCCCCTATATGCTAAGATTCGAGGGTCATCTACAACATGACTGCCTTTTCTTTAGGGTCCATTCACATGACTGTATTCGTTTAGCAGTCCGCAAATTGTGGATCTGCAAAATATGGATGCAGCCCGTGTACATCTTGCACTTTGCGTGGACCCTATTGAAAAAATGCCTATTCTTATGCACAAGAATAAGACATGTTCTATAATTTATGGCTTGGCCGCATGGATGCGGACAGCACTCGGATGACATCCACGTGCTGTCTCCATAGAAATGAATGGGTCGGCGTGTGATCCCCAAAAAAATGTGGATTGGAAGTAGATCAAAAATATGGTCGTGTGAATGGGGCCTAAGTGATGATCTCCAGTTATACATTGGTGTCATGGTGCCACCTAGTGCCCACTTTGTAGTATGCCTGAAAAGTAAGTAACCTAACCCTAAGATAATCACAACTGGTTGGTCATAACCATGGAAACGAGCAGTGTATAATGTGATGGAAAAATGAATCCAGCCAGCAATATGGACAATCACAATACATTAGTAAGTGTCTTGTATTAACTTTCTCTACATAATAAATGCCACTTACTGAAGTGAGACAACCCCTTTAAGGACTGAGGAGGACAAGTCTGTGAGCACAGGACGGGAACTACAGGCTGCTGGAAGACGAAGAAGATCTCACTTGCCCTAATAATCTGTATTGCAGAAGCTTTTTTTTTACATAGTATTTACCTCTCTGCTGATGCCACCATCTCCGTTGCACTCACGCAGGCTGTGGGCTCTTCCGCCAGGGACCGACCTGATGTGGCTGCTCCGATTCCTCTTCAGCTGCTTGGCGTTACATTGATTTAATTGTGAAACCAGTGGTACGACAATTTCTCCAAAGTGACCCAGCTTCCAGGCTGCATGTTGCTCGTACTACTGTCAGCAGTCTGCGTGGCCTAAACGTGCTACCATGGCCTGCATGGTCTCTGGACTTGTCTCCCATCGAGCACATCTAGGATATCACTGGTCGGCAATTGCACAGGGAGCTGCCAGTAGCGGATCTTGATGATTCGCGTGCCCAATTGCATTCAATGTGGCAGAGCATTCCTCAGATAACCTCACTGATAGCATGCTAAGACGTGTAAGTGTGTGTATTTCTACACGTGACGCTCATACTCCATACTGAAAAAAATCAAGATGTTTTGAATATTTTGATTCCCTTTTTTTAATCATTTGCATATCATTAACATGTCTACCTGTGATTTCCATAATTCCACCACTTTTCCTTCTTGGTGTTGCAATTTCAGTGTTGAGGAGTGTATTAAAGAGGACCTTTTACCTCTCCTGACACGCCTGTTTTAATAGCGTCATACTTTCCCCATGTAATTACAATTCTGGAACATCTATTCTTATGACTCTATTTTATGCCATTCCTTTATTATACCTGTTAGAAGTTGTGAATGAATTACTAGCAGTCTGCAGTAAGGGTACAGAGGGGAGGTAACCAGTTGGGGGTGTGTACCTGCACAGTCTGAAAATGGCAGCACTGATTGGGTTGGGTGAGTCTGTGCAGGTACACACCCCCAACTTATCACCTCCCCTCTGTACCCTTACTGCAGACTGCTAGCAATTCATTCATAACTTGTAGTAGAAATAATAAAGGAATGGTACAACATACAGACATAAGAATAGATGCTCCAGAATTGTTATTACATGGGGATCGCATGAAGCTATTAAAACAGGCATGTCCGGAGCGGGGACAGGTCCTCTTTAAGAGAACGCTTTAAAGGGGACCTGTCAGTAGGATCAGCCCTATTAAAGCAGCCTATTGCCTGTTAGCATACATCCCAACTTTGTAAACCACCAAAAAGGGGCACATTGTGCGGCAAATTTTTACCGCACTAGGCCACGCCTCTAACTCTGCCCAAAACCTAACTATACGCCTAATGCCACCCAGTCCCTTTAATGTCCCCACATAGTAGTTATTCCCCCTTCATGCCACCGCACAGTATTTATGCCCACATTGTGTGTTCACAGAATTATGCCCAGCTGTGCTCCCAGTAATATGCCCACATTGTGACCCCTGTAATATGCCCATCTGTGCCCCCTGTAATATGCCCACATTGTGCCCCCAGTAATATGCCCTGCTGTGCCCCCAGTAATATGTCCACATTGTGCCACCAGGAATATGCCCACATTGTGCCCCCCAGTAATATGTCCAGCTGTGCCCCCAGTAATATACCTACATTGTGCCCCCAGTAATATGCGCAGCTGTGCTCCAAGTAATATGCCCACATTGTGCCCTCAGTAATATGCCCAGCTGTGTCCCCCAGTAATATCCCCACATTGCTCCCCCAGTAATATGCCCAGCTGTGCCCCCCAGTAATATGCCCACATTGTGCCCCTCACAGAAAGTAAAAAAAATAAACACACACATACATACTTACTTTCCTAGCAGCAGCAGCAGCAGCAGGACATTGGCTGCGCTAGTCTGTGGAGGGGGCGGAGCCAAGGCTGACTGCCAGCCTACTCCGCCCCCCGCTCAGACAAGAGGTGCAGAGAGCCAGCGGGGAGGAGGCATAATGAAGCAGGTAGGCAATTACAGCTCTCTGCTGCCAGAAAGTGGGAAATAGCTCCCCCGTGCAAGGACAGCCACTGTAATCCGAGACTGTCCCGCTGCGTCCGGGACGGTTGGGAGGTATGTATTAGGGCTGATCCTGCCGATTAACACAATGTTGAAAATCTGTTCCAGAGAAAGCACAGTTTACTTCCATGTAAAATACAGGGGGTAGAGAAGAGGGTGTGACCAACGCAGGAGAGCTTAGGTGCACTGAAGATGTACTTTGCCTATGGGATTAAACTTTGTTTTCTCTGGAACATCACAGCGGATTTCCACCATCCATACATATTGTTTGAATGGCAGTATCAACCCTAAGAGGCAGTATACCTGGTTCTGATAGGTCCTCTTTAAAGGATTTCTGTCATCAGAATTTAGCATTGTAAACCGAGTGTCATTTGCAATGCGCAAATGACACCTGATGACAGATTTGTTAATGTTATAGTTTTCTGTAGTGTAGTTTTTGAAAAAATTGTGTCTTTTAAATATGTAAATGAGATTCCCTAGGTGCAGGGGGCGTTAACCCTGCACCTAGTTGCGGCGTAATTCCTCCTCTTACCCCTCCTTCGTTCCGGTGATTGACAGGGCCAGGCAGCTAGCTCTTTCGGCTGCCGGCCCTGTCCGAGTCCGAAATCCCACGCCTGCACATTGCGATCAACAATCCGGCCGGCGGCTCTCAATGCGCCCGCATTGGTGATCGCAATGTGCAGGCGCGGGATTTCGGACTCGGACAGGGCCGGCAGCCAAAAGAGCTAGCTGCCTGGCCCTGTCAATCACCGGAATGGAGGAGGGGTAAGAGGAGGAATTACACCGCAACTAGGTGCAGGGTTAACGCCCCCTGCACCTAGGGAAGCTCATTTACATATTTAAAAAACGCAATTTTCTCAAAAACTACGCTACAGAAAACTATAAAATTAACATATCTGTCATCAGGTGTCATATGCGCATTGCAAATGACACTCGGTTTACAATGCTAAATTCTGATGACAGAAACCCTTTAAATACACAGCGACTGAGGAAGACTGGCACCACCAAGGAGGAGACATCACATCTGACAAGCAATAATGATTATAGTTTTAGTCATCCTGGGGCAGCTGCTATTTAATACAAACCTGCTGTCAGTGCTGTCAGCTGCTGACTGTATAATACCGGCACAGATCCTCAGTGTAATACCCCTCTATTCATGTAGCTATTAGGCATTACAACCCCCAGCATGCCTGCTGAAGCTGAAGAACCTCTAGCTCCCAGCATGCCCGCTGAAGAACCTCTAGCCCCCAGCATGCCCGCTGAAGATGATGAACCTCTAGCCCCCAGCATGCCCGCTGAAGCTGAAGAACCTCTAGCCCCCAGCATGCCCGCAGAAGCTGATGAACCTCTAGCCCAGGTCATATACATCATTTTGGGGTACCCCTAACACAATCCTGTGAACCACAGTAACAGTTTGTGACACAGAATACAATGGGGGTCATTTAATAACGCAACTTTTTCATGCCCACAATACGCGTTTTTATGCCTTCCTCGATCGTTTTTTCTCCCCTACACTTGCGAAGAAAGCTCCTAATTTATGGCGAGGTTCAGGCACTGCCGGCAATCCGCGCACCTGGAGTAAAAACTACTCCAGGAGGTAAATGTGTAGGGGCCCTGACCTGGCCCCCGCCACTGACCCGTCTCTTCCTCACCACTCCAATGGTATTTGCAGCACCGCTTACTATTTGGCAGCACATGGTGTCATTTTCAATTTAGTATTGAATATTAGTATTCATGTAATTACAAGTTATTGGGGGACATGTACTATCAATTTTACGCTAGTTTTCAGCAAAAAAAATTGCCGCAAGACCCTTTTTGCCACTTTTTGTAACTTCAGTGCGACTATATTTTAAGCCAGTTTTCGTTTACACCAGTATTGATAAATCTTCCCCTAAGACTCACCCGTCTATGGTCCCTCTGCTGCGCCATACCTATGGGGACAAAAAGTAGCTGGGTCCTGTGTTTGCTACCGCCAATCACAGGCCTCAGCGTTCTCAGTGTCACTGCATTGACATTGACCAATTGTTCAAGCAGCTGTGACTGCTGTAGCCTGTGGTTGGCAGAAGCGGTCACAGGACCCAGCCACTTACAAGGACTGAAAGAACAGAGCAGCAATGGGACCACGGACTGGTGATTCTTACCTTTTTTTTATGCCCAGGGGCAAAGCTCCAGGCAAAAGGGGCTGTTGGATGAAAAGCCGGACAACCCCTTTAAGGTGCGCGCATGCTGGCGCTTCAAAAGCCTGAGAGAAAGAGAGCGCATATACGCTACAGACAGAAGAAAGCGCTGCACTAGGTAGTAGGCAGTAGTGTGTGTGTGGATGGGGCGGGCCCACCGGGCAGGAGAGGGAGACACCTGTGGCTGGACCCCAGGAGCAGGGAGGCGGTGGTCTTGCTCACCAAGGGTAATGAACCAGCTGTGGACACAGGCTGCCGCCAGGAAGGACATCTGTCAGCAGATTCGTACGTATGAAACTGGCTGACCTGTTACAAGTGGCAGCTGAAGGCATCTGTGTTGGTCCCATGTTCATATGTGCCCACATTGCTGAGAAATATGATGTTTTAATATATGCAAATGAGCCTCTAGGAGCAATGGGGGCAGTACCATTACACCTAGAGGCTCTGCTCTCTCTGCAGCTGCCGCGCCCTCTGCGCTTTGATTGACAGGACCAGGCAGTGTAAATATCATCACTCCTGGCTCTGTCAGTCAAAGTAGGGCAGTTGCAGAGACAGCAGAGCCTCTAGGTGTGATGGTAACGCCCCTGTTGCTCCTAGAGGTTCATTTGCATATAATAAAACATAATTTTTCTCAGCAATTGGTGCACATATGAACAACCAACACAGATTCCTTCAGCTGCCAAGTGCACATGTAACAAGTCAGCCAGTGTCATAGGTACAAAACTGCTGACAGATGCCCTTTAAATGTTTTAGAAAGGCAATATCCCCCTGTATGTATAACTATTGGGCAGCTCATGTTTTTTGGGTGATTTCTCTGCCACTTTATTAGTATCTATGACTCAGGGAGGTGACTGTGACAGCTGCAGTCAGTAACTCCTTCTGGTTGCTCTGGTGACAGCGGCCATTTTCAGCTCCGCGTTCTTTTGTGAGCCAGTGCTGTCGCCGTACAGTGACGTGTTTCCGGATAGGACAGCGGCAGACATGGTGAGTGAGCATCTTTTTCTCCGAGAACCTGGTGATTTACCGGCATTTACCGACTCCGTGTAGCCAGGATTATAGGTCGGGGGCCGGTGATAGACTCTGTGTGTGCTGTCCGCTCCACTGGGAAGGGACACCCCGTATACTAGAGCCGGGAGTTATGCGCTGTATATTGTGTCACCACAGGCTTTGCCGCAGACATTTTTCCTCATGTCGCCCCTTTATATGTGGGCACATATATGTCAGAGCCCCCTGACATATAGTACCAGTCACAGGGGTCTTCATATAGTACCAGCTGTAGTACCCATCTCCTAACAATCACTGTGCTGTATAATGTGTCCCCTATATAGTACTAGTTATGGTGCCCCCATAACAATCACTGTGCTGTATAATGTGCCCCCTATATAGTACTAGTTATCGTGCCCCCATAACAATCACTGTGCTGTATAATGTGCCCCCTATATAGTGCTAGTTATAGTGCCCCCATAACAATCACTGAGCTGTATAATGTGCCCCCTATATAGTGCTAGTTATAGTGCCCCCATAACAATCACTGAGCTGTATAATGTGCCCCCTATATAGTGCTAGTTATAGTGCCCCCATAACAATCACTGTGCTGTATAATGTGCCCCTATATAGTACTAGTTATAGTGCCCCCATAACAATCACTGTGCTGTATAATGTGCCCCCTATATAGTACTAGTTATCGTGCCCCCATAACAATCACTGAGCTGTATAATGTGCCCCCTATATAGTGCTAGTTATAGTGCCCCCATAACAATCACTGAGCTGAATAATGTTCCCCCTATATAGTGCTAGTTATAGTGCCCCCATAACAATCACTGTGCTGTATAATGTGCCCCGATATAGTACTAGTTATAGTGCCCCCATAACAATCACTGTGCTGTATAATGTGCCCCCTATATAGTGCTAGTTATAGTGCCCCCATAACAATCACTGTGCTGTATAATGTGCCCCTATATAGTCCTAGTTATGGTGCCCCCATAACAATCACTGAGCTGTATAATGTGCCCCCTATATAGTGCTAGTTATAGTGCCCCATAATCACTGTGCTGTATAATGTGCCCCCTATATAGTCCTAGTTATGGTGCCCCCATAACAATCACTGAGCTGTATAATGTGCCCCGATATAGTACTAGTTATAGTGCCCCCATAACAATCACTGTGCTGTATAATGTGCCCCTATATAGTGCTAGTTATAGTGCCCCATAATCACTGTGCTGTATAATGTGCCCCCTATATAGTACTAGTTATGGTGCCCCCATAACAATCACTGAGCTGTATAATGTGCCCCCTATATAGTGCTAGTTATAGTGCCCCCATAACAATCACTGTGCTGTATAATGTGCCCCCCTGTATAGTGCTAGTTACAGTGCCCCCATAACAATCACTGTGCTGTATAATGTGCCCCCTATATAGTACTAGTTACAGTGCCCCCATAACAATCACTGTGCTGTATAATGTGCCCCCTATATAGTACTAGTTATAGTGCCCCCATAACAATCACTGTGCTGTATAATGTGCAACCCTATATAGTGCTAGTTATAGTGCCCCCATAACAATCACTGTGCTGTATAATGTGCCCCCTATATAGTACAAGTTATAGTGCCCCCATAACAATCACTGTGCTGTATAATGTGCCCCCTATATAGTGCTAGTTACAGTGCCCCCGTAACAATCACTGTGCTGTATAATGTCCCCATAACAATCACTGTGCTGTATAATGTCCCCATAACAATCACTGTGCTGTATGATGTGCCCCCTATATAGTACTAGTTATAGTGCCCCCCATAATAATCACTGTGCTGTATAATGTGCCCCCTATATAGTGCTAGTTATAGTGCCCCATAATCACTGTGCTGTATAATGTGCCCCCTATATAGTACTAGTTATGGTGCCCCCATAACAATCACTGTGCTGTATAATGTGCCCCCCTATATGGTGCTAGTTATAGTGCCCCCATAACAATCACTGTGCTGTATAATGTGCCCCCTATATAGTACTAGTTACAGTGCCCCCATAACAATCAGTGTGCTGTATAATGTGCCCCCTATATAGTACTAGTTACAGTGCCCCCATAACAATCACTGTGCTGTATAATGTGCCCCCTATATAGTACTAGTTACAGTGCCCCCATAACAATCACTGTGCTGTATAATGTGCCCACATATAGTGCTAGTTACAGTGCCCCCTGTTTTGGGGATTTGCACAGGAGGCGATTTCTGAGCTCTGCTACATTGTCCCTGAACTGACTGATCTCGTTCTATGATTTTCCAGGGTCAAAGTCAGAGCGGTGGACATGGCCCCGGGGGAGGGAAGAAGGATGACAAGGTAAGTCGCCCTGCATCTACTGCCATTGGGTCATCTCCTGTCATTTCTGCCAAATTGGGCATGACCTCTATCTTCTCCAGTCTTCTCATTGTTACATTGTCCCAACAATGTATCATAACTGTGACCTGCGATCTCTGCTGCACGGCTGATTCTAGCCAAATATGAGGATGGATCAGGCTCGACAGCCCGGTCACAATGTCAGTGAATAGCTGCACTGATGACACAACGGCTCCTGTCACCATGTAGCTTGGATATTAAAGGGCCAGTGTCCAGTCTTTGTAAATAATATTCAGAATTAGAACTTTTTTATAGACTTCGAGGATGATTTATTATCTCCATCTGGCAGTTTTCTGGCGTTAAAAAGTCTCAACCCAGTTTTGCATCTTTTTAAATACCATTGTGACTTTTTACACCACCCTCGCCAATGCCTGAAAAGGGGGGGTGGCAGGGCTGTCATTCCTGGCACATTTATCCTTATTTGCACCAGAAACTGGCATAAATAATGACTGAAATCTATGACAGCTCCGAGCTGAGGTAGATCTCACAAACTGCCAGAGGAGGCATTTAAAGGAGTTATCTGGAAAGTTGGTATCGATGACCTATCCTCAATATCAAAGTGGTGGGGGTCTGATTCCTGGCATTCCCACTGATCAGTTGTTCAAAGGGGCCCTGGCACTACTTGAGCCCATGGGCCTCTTCCTACGCTATGTGATGTCATCGAAATGAGTCATGTGGCCTAGGTGTTGCTCAGCCGTATTTGAGTCAGTGGGGCTGATCTGCAGTACCAAGCACAGCCACTATGCAAGGTAGGGCACTGTGTAGCGTCCTCTTCAAACTGCCGATCGGCAGGTCTACGTAGGTTTTTCAGCGTCTGTATGTTCCCATTAGGCCCCTTTCATACGAGTGAGTCCCACACATCCAACTTGCAGCGTAAGAGTATGCAGCAGCTCCCGTCCTGACCTCCCAGCACTGAGGGGGTCGCATAGAATTATATTGATTTATGATGCTATGTAACCCTTAGAGGTCTGGAATGTATTGACATAATGCTGTTACATAGTTACATAGTTAATACGGTTGAAAAAAGACACATGTCCATCAAGTTCAACCAAGGGTGGGGGCAGGAGTGATGAAGGGGAGGGGGACGGGTAACCTTAAGACATGTTAGTGTTATCCAGTACATTCCAGAACTGTAATGCCCCTTTCACACGAGCGGGAGACTCGCATGTCTCCCGCAACGCATCTACAGGGCTGGACTCGGCACGGACAGGAATCGCATAGCATTATATGCGATCCCAGTCAGTGTCGAGTCCAGCCCTGTAGATGCGTTGCGGGAGACATGCGAGTCTCCCGCTCGTGTGAAAGGGGCATAAGGGTTACATAGCATCAGAAAGCAATATAATTCTATGCTACCCGGTCAGTGCTGGGAGGTCAGGACAGGAGCTGCTGCATACTCACGCTGCGAGCAAATGCGTGGGACTCGCTTGAGTGAAAGGAGCCTTGAAAGACAAAGGGCAGAGATCTTAAGGAGCCCCCCCGTCGCCTCTCCTGACATGTCTGTTTTAGCAACTAGTTGCCTTCTCCATAATATGACAATTCTGGAGGATCTTTTCATATGACTGTGTTGTTCCATTCTTTATTATTTCTGCTAGAATTTATGAATGAGCTGCCTGCAGTCCGCAATAAAGGTCCATCAGGGTGTTACCAGTTGGTGGGCGGTGTACTGCCCGGTCTGACACTATCCAATCAGTGCTGCTAGTGTCAGACTGTGCAGGGGCACACCCCCATTATGCCATCAGTGCTGCCAGTGTCAGACTGTGCAGGGACACACCCTCAACTTGTAACATCCAGATGGACCTTTATTGCAGTCTGGTGGCAGTTCATTCATAAACTTCTAGTAGGAATAATAAAGGAGTGACAAAACGTACAGTTGTAAGAACAGATGCTACAGAATTGTTATTCCATGGGGAATGCAAATAGTTGCTAAAACAGACATGTGTGGAGAAGGGATAGGTCCTCTTCAAACATCCCAGAACCCTCTGTTGAAATCTGGCATGTCCACACCCTTTTTCTTTTAATATCTGCCATTGAAAGAGATTCAGAACACCCCATACACACTGCCACAATGGTTGGCAGGTTTGGCTGACATTTATCTACACGGCCTTATTTTTGGTCTGCATCCTATCCGCATTTTTTTGGGGATGGTGTGAGTGCACTCTGACGGGTACGGCCAGCTTTCCTGTGTATTGAGAAACTGTACATGTGCTGCTCCTTCTGCTCTTACTGTCAAGTGACCCTTGTTTTCATCTGTCACATGCAAGGACAAGAAGAAGAAGTACGAGCCGCCCGTCCCCACCAGGGTTGGCAAGAAGAAAAAGAAGACGAAGGGTCCCGATGCCGCCAGTAAACTTCCGCTGGGTGAGATCTGCTGTTCTGTTACTTCATGGCCCCTGCTTCTTCCAGTCCAGAGCGAAGTGCCAAAGTGATGGTCATCAGAGGCGGCCCCAGCAAATAACCTCCATGGCATATTCATTTTGACCAGTACCTGGTCAGTAGAGGTTTC
Organism: Rhinella marina; assembly: GCA_900303285.1. Lineage (NCBI taxonomy): Eukaryota > Metazoa > Chordata > Amphibia > Anura > Bufonidae > Rhinella > Rhinella marina. The sequence continues at coordinate 71,412 of ONZH01007609.1, read as the reverse complement.
ACTGTTGAGATCCCCACAGTCCTGAAAGTAGAGGTTCCCCCTATTCCTGGTAATGACGTGTCCATGTGCGCAGTCGCTCCCCGTTATAACCTATAGAAAGCATGGAGCACGCTCAGCTCACCTCAGCTCCTATAGTCCTCTTCTGGGGCTAAGGGAACAGTTGCACCTTTATCAGAACCAGGCGGCAGAGGCAGAAAAACGGACTTGGGCACAGCGCAACCTCCAGGCTCAGGTAGTGTTGGGATTTCAGTACTTTATTGGTACAAAAGCTACGTGTTTCAGGATTGTAATGGTCTCTTCATCATGCAGGTACCTTGATTGGTATCTGCCTGACGAAATGACCATTATGGCCCTAAAACGTGTAGATATTGCACCAGTGGAGTACTGAAGTGCCAGCACGATTTGAGTCTGGAGGTTGCACCGTGCCGAGGTCCCTCTTTTCTGCCTCTACCTCCTTACTCTCAAGGCCACATACACATCTGGGGATCGCATGCTGCACCTCCTAATACCATCACGACACCTAAAGGTATTGTATATTGTATGTACCCAGTGATATATTTATGTAACCTCCTTTTTTATTATCCCCCCCCTTTAGTCACTCCCCATACACAGTGCAGATTGAAGCTGCTGAAGCTGGAGAGGATAAAGGACTATCTTCTCATGGAGGAAGAGTTCATCAGGAATCAGGAGCAGATGAAGCCGCTGGAGGAGAAGCAGGAGGTACTCGATGATGTGGTGGAGAGGGATATGCAGGTCATGCAACATTGGGCGCCTCTGGTGACATCATTGTGTGTTATTTTTTTGCCAACAGGAAGAGAGATCTAAGGTGGACGACCTGCGAGGGACACCCATGTCAGTGGGAACCTTAGAGGAAATCATCGATGATAACCATGCCATTGTCTCTACATCGGTGGGATCAGAGCATTACGTCAGCATCCTTTCATTCGTGGACAAAGATCTGCTGGAGCCGGGGTGCTCTGTCTTACTGAACCACAAAGTGAGTAGATGGCAGAGTTTGGGGGCGGTATATAAAATGTATATGGAGGAACAGTGCATGGAAAGATTGTGTTGTGTTTATGGAGGAGCAGAGCACGGGAGCAGTACATGATGTGTATATGGGAGAGCAGGAGCAGTACATGATGTGTATATGGAGGAGCAGAGCGCAGGAGCAGTACATGATGTGTATATGGAGGAGCAGAGCGCAGGAGCAGTACATGATGTGCATATGGAGGAGCAGAGAGCAGGAGCTGTACATGATGTGTATATGGAGGAGCGGAGTATAGGAGCAGTATATGTATATGGAGGAGCGGAGTATAGGAGCAGTACATGATATGTATATGGAGGAGCAGAGCGCAGGAGCAGTACATGATGTGTATATGGAGGAGCAGAGCGCAGGAGCAGTACATGATGTGTATATGGAGGAGCAGAGAGCAGGAGCAGTACATGATGTGTATATGGAGGAGCAGAGAGCAGGAGCAGTACATGATGTGTATGTGGAGGTGCGGACTGCAGGAGCAGTACATGATGTGTATATGGAGGTGCAGACTGCAGGAGCAGTACATGATGTGTATATGGAGGTGCGGACTGCAGGAGCAGTACATGATGTGTATATGGAGGTGCGGACTGCAGGAGCAGTACATGATGTGTATGTGGAGGTGCGGACTGCAGGAGCAGTACATGATGTGTATATGGAGTTGCGGACTGCAGGAGCAGTACATGATGTGTATATGGAGGTGCGGACTGCAGGAGCAGTACATGATGTGTATATGGAGTTGCGGACTGCAGGAGCAGTACATGATGTGTATATGGAGGTGCAGACTGCAGGAGCAGTACATGATGTGTATATGGAGGTGCGGACTGCAGGAGCAGTACATGATGTGTATGTGGAGGTGCGGACTGCAGGAGCAGTACATGATGTGTATATGGAGGTGCAGACTGCAGGAGCAGTACATGATGAGTATATGGAGGAGCAGAGAGCAGGAGCAGTACATGATGTGTATATGGAGGAGCAGAGAGCAGGAGCAGTACATGATGTGTATATGGAGGAGCAGAGAGCAGGAGCAGTACATGATGTGTATATGGAGGAGCAGAGAGCAGGAGCAGTACATGATGTGTATATGGAGGAGCAGAGCGCAGGAGCAGTACATAATGTGTATATGGAGGAGCAGAGAGCAGGAGCAGTACATGATGTGTATATGGAGGAGCAGAGAGCAGGAGCAGTACATGATGTGTATATGGAGGAGCAGAGCGCAGGAGCAGTACATGATGTGTAGATGGAGGAGCAGTACATGATGTGTAGATGGAGGAGCAGTACATGATGTGTCGATGGAGGAGCAGTACATGATGGTCGATGGAGGAGCAGTACATGATGTGTCGATGGAGGAGCAGTACATGATGTGTCGATGGAGGAGCAGTACATGATGTGTCGATGGAGGAGCAGTACATGATGTGTCGATGGAGGAGCAGTACATGATGTGTCGATGGAGGAGCGGAGTATAGGAGCAGTACATGATATGTATATGGAGGAGCAGAGCGCAGGAGCAGTACATGATGTGCATATGGAGGAGCAGAGAGCAGGAGCTGTACATGATGTGTATATGGAGGAGCGGAGTATAGGAGCAGTACATGATATGTATATGGAGGAGCAGAGCGCAGGAGCAGTACATGATATGTATATGGAGGAGCAGAGCACAGGAGAAGTATATGATGTGTATATGCAGGAGCAGAGCGCTGGAGCAGTACATGTTGTGTATATGGAGGTGCAGAGTTCAGGAGCAGTACATGATGTGTATATGGAGGAGCAGAGCACGATGTGTATATGGAGGAGCAGAGCACGGGAGCAGTACATGATGTGTATATGGAGGAGCAGAGAGCAGGAGCAGTACATTATGTGTATATGGAGGAGCAGAGCACAGGAGAAGTACATGATGTGTATATGGAGGAGCAGAGAGCAGGAGCAGTACATGATGTGTATATGGAGGAGCAGAGCACAGGAGCAGTACATGATGTGTATATGGAGGAGCAGTACATGATGTGCATATGGAGGAGCGGAGTATAGGAGCAGTACATGATATGTATATGGAGGAGCAGAGAGCAGGAGCAGTACATGATGTATATATGGAGGAGCAGTACATGATGTGTATGTGGAGGAGCAGTACATGATGTGTATATGGAGGAGCGGAGTATAGGAGCAGTACATGATATGTATATGGAGGAGCAGAGCGTAGGAGCATTACATGATGTATATATGGAGGAGCAGAGAGGAGGAGCAGTACATGATGTGTATGTGGAGGAGCAGTACATGATGTGTATGTGGAGGAGCAGAGCGTAGGAGCAGTACATGATGTGTATATGGAGGAGCAGAGCGCAGGAGCAGTACATGATGTGTATATGGAGGAGCAGAGCACAGGAGCAGTACATGATGTGTATATGGAGGAGCAGTACATGATGTGTATGTGGAGGAGCAGTACATGATGTGTATATGGAGGAGCGGAGTATAGGAGCAGTACATGATATGTATATGGAGGAGCAGAGAGCAGGAGCAGTACATGATGTGTATATGGAGGAGCAGAGAGCAGGAGCAGTACATGATGTGTATATGGAGGAGCAGAGCACAGGAGCAGTACATGATGTGTGGATGGAGGAGCAGTACATGATGTGTGGATGGAGGAGCAGTACATGATGTGTAGATGGAGGGCAGTACATGATGTGTAGATGGAGGAGCAGTACATGATGTGTAGATGGAGGAGCAGTACATGATGTGTAGATGGAGGAGCAGTACATGATGTGTAGATGGAGGAGCAGTACATGATGTGTAGATGGAGGGAGCAGTACATGATGTGTAGATGGAGGAGCAGTACATGATGTGTAGATGGAGGAGCAGTACATGATGTGTAGATGGAGGAGCAGTACATGATGTGTAGATGGAGGAGCAGTACATGATGTGTAGATGGAGGAGCAGTACATGATGTGTAGATGGAGGAGCAAGTACATGATGTGTAGATGGAGGAGCAGTACATGATGTGTAGATGGAGGAGCAGTACATGATGTGTAGATGGAGGAGCAGTACATGATGTGTAGATGGAGGAGCAGTACATGATGTGTAGATGGAGGAGCAGTACATGATGTGTAGATGGAGGAGGCAGTACATGATGTGTAGATGGAGGAGCAGTACATGATGTGTAGATGGAGGAGCAGTACATGATGTGTAGATGGAGGAGCAGTACATGATGTGTAGATGGAGGAGCAGTACATGATGTGTAGATGAAGGAGCAGTACATGATGTGTAGATGGAGGAGCAGTACATGATGTGTAGATGAAGGAGCAGTACATGATGTGTAGATGGAGGAGCAGAGCGTAGGAGCAGTACATGATGTGTATATGAAGGAGCAGAGCGCAGGAGCAGTACATGATGTGTATGTGGAGGTGCGGACTGCAGGAGCAGTACATGATGTGTATGTGGAGGAGCAGAGAGCAGGAGCAGTACATGATGTGTATATGAAGGAGCAGAGCGTAGGAGCAGTACATGATGTGTATATGGAGGAGCAGAGCGCAGGAGCAGTACATGATGTGTATATGGAGGAGCAGAGAGCAGGAGCAGTACATGATGTGTATATGGAGGAGCAGAGAGCAGGAGCAGTACATGATGTGTATGTGGAGGTGCGGACTGCAGGAGCAGTACATGATGTGTATATGGAGTTGCGGACTGCAGGAGCAGTACATGATGTGTATATGGAGGTGCAGACTGCAGGAGCAGTACATGATATGTATATGGAGGAGCAGAGCACAGGAGAAGTATATGATGTGTATATGCAGGAGCAGAGCGCTGGAGCAGTACATGTTGTGTATATGGAGGTGCGGACTGCAGGAGCAGTACATGATGTGTATATGGAGTTGCGGACTGCAGGAGCAGTACATGATGTGTATATGGAGGAGCAGAGAGCAGGAGCAGTACATGATGTGTATATGGAGGTGCGGACTGCAGGAGCAGTACATGATGTGTATATGGAGGTGCGGACTGCAGGAGCAGTACATGATGTGTATATGGAGGTGCGGACTGCAGGAGCAGTACATGATGTGTATGTGGAGGTGCGGACTGCAGGAGCAGTACATGATGTGTATATGGAGTTGCGGACTGCAGGAGCAGTACATGATGTGTATATGGAGGTGCGGACTGCAGGAGCAGTACATGATGAGTATATGGAGGAGCAGAGAGCAGGAGCAGTACATGATGTGTATATGGAGGAGCAGAGCGCAGGAGCAGTACATGATGTGTATATGGAGGAGCAGAGAGCAGGAGCAGTACATGATGTGTATATGGAGGAGCAGAGAGCAGGAGCAGTACATGATGTGTATATGGAGGAGCAGAGCGCAGGAGCAGTACATAATGTGTATATGGAGGAGCAGAGAGCAGGAGCAGTACATGATGTGTATATGGAGGAGCAGAGAGCAGGAGCAGTACATGATGTGTATATGGAGGAGCAGAGCGCAGGAGCAGTACATGATGTGTAGATGGAGGAGCAGTACATGATGTGTAGATGGAGGAGCAGTACATGATGTGTAGATGGAGGAGCAGTACATGATGTGTCGATGGAGGAGCAGTACATGATGTGTCGATGGAGGAGCAGTACATGATGTGTCGATGGAGGAGCAGTACATGATGTGTCGATGGAGGAGCAGTACATGATGTGTCGATGGAGGAGCAGTACATGATGTGTCGATGGAGGAGCAGTACATGATGTGTCGATGGAGGAGCAGTACATGATGTGTCGATGGAGGAGCGGAGTATAGGAGCAGTGCATGATATGTATATGGAGGAGCAGAGCGCAGGAGCAGTACATGATATGTATATGGAGGAGCAGAGCACAGGAGAAGTATATGATGTGTATATGCAGGAGCAGAGCGCTGGAGCAGTACATGTTGTGTATATGGAGGTGCAGAGTTCAGGAGCAGTACATGATGTGTATATGGAGGAGCAGAGCACGATGTGTATATGGAGGAGCAGAGCACGGGAGCAGTACATGATGTGTATATGGAGGAGCAGAGAGCAGGAGCAGTACATTATGTGTATATGGAGAGCAGAGCACAGGAGAAGTACATGATGTGTATATGGAGGAGCAGTACATGATGTGCATATGGAGGAGCGGAGTATAGGAGCAGTACATGATATGTATATGGAGGAGCAGAGAGCAGGAGCAGTACATGATGTATATATGGAGGAGCAGTACATGATGTGTATGTGGAGGAGCAGTACATGATGTGTATATGGAGGAGCGGAGTATAGGAGCAGTACATGATATGTATATGGAGGAGCAGAGCGTAGGAGCATTACATGATGTATATATGGAGGAGCAGAGAGGAGGAGCAGTACATGATGTGTATGTGGAGGAGCAGTACATGATGTGTATGTGGAGGAGCAGAGCGTTAGGAGCAGTACATGATGTGTATATGGAGGAGCAAGAGCGCAGGAGCAGTACATGATGTGTATATGGAGGAGCAGAGCACAGGAGCAGTACATGATGTGTATATGGAGGAGCAGTACATGATGTGCATATGGAGGAGCGGAGTATAGGAGCAGTACATGATATGTATATGGAGGAGCAGAGAGCAGGAGCAGTACATGATGTGTATATGGAGGAGCAGAGAGCAGGAGCAGTACATGATGTGTATATGGAGGAGCAGAGCACAGGAGCAGTACATGATGTGTGGATGGAGGAGCAGTACATGATGTGTAGATGGAGGAGCAGTACATGAATGTGTAGATGGAGGAGCAGTACAGTGATGTGTAGATGGAGGAGCAGTACATGATGTGTAGATGGAGGAGCAGTAAATTGATGTTGTAGATGGAGGAGCAGTACATGATGTGGTAGATGGAGGACCAGTACATGGATGTGAGATGGAGGACAGCTACATGATGTGTAGGGAAAAGGATTGTAGATGGAGGAGCCAGTACAATGATGTGTAGATGAAGGAGCCGTACATGATGTGTAGATGGAGGAGCAAGAGCGTACGGAGCAGTACATGATGTGTATATGAAGGAGCAGAGCGGCAGGAGGCAGTACCACTGATGTGTATGTGGAGGTGCGGACTGCAGGAGCAGTAACATGATGGTGTATGTGGGAGGAGCAGAGAGCAGAGAGCAGTGACATGATGTGGTATATGAAGGAGCAGAGCGAGGAGCCAAGTACATGATGTGTATATAGGAGTTGCGGACTGGCAGGAGCAGTACCATGATGTGTAATATGGAGGTGGCAGACTGCAGGAGCAATCATGATGAGTATATGGAGGAGGCAGGAGGCAGGAGGCAGTACATGATGTGGTATATGGAGGAGCAGAAGCGCAGGAGCAGTACATGATGTGTATATGGAGGAGCAGAAGCGGCAGGAGGCAGTCATGATCGTGTATATGGAGGAGCAGAGCGCAGGAGCAGTACATGATGTGTATATGGAGGAGCAGAGCGGCAGGAGCAGTACATGATGTGTATATGGAGGAGCAGAGCGCAGGAGCAGTACATGATGTGTATATGGAGGAGCAGAGCGCAGGAGCAGTACATGATGTGTATATGGAGGAGCAGAGAGCAGGAGCAGTACATGATGTGTATATGGAGGAGCAGAGCGCAGGAGCAGTACATGATGTGTATATGGAGGAGCAGAGCGCAGGAGCAGTACATGATGTGTATATGGAGGAGCAGTACATGATGTGTCGATGGAGGAGCAGTACATGATGTGTCGATGGAGGAGCAGTACATGATGTGTCGATGGAGGAGCAGTACATGATGTGTCGATGGAGGAGCAGTACATGATGTGTCGATGGAGGAGCAGTACATGATGTGTCGATGGAGGAGCAGTACATGATGTGTCGATGGAGGAGCGGAGTAATAGGAGCAGTACATGATATGTATATGGAGGAGCAGAGCGCAGGAGCAGTACATGATGTGCATATGGAGGAGCAGAGAGCAGGAGCTGTACATGATGTGTATATGGAGGAGCGGAGTATAGGAGCAGTACATGATATGTATATGGAGGAGCAGAGCGCAGGAGCAGTACATGATATGTATATGGAGGAGCAGAGCACAGGAGAAGTATATGATGTGTATATGCAGGAGCAGAGCGCAGGAGCAGTACATGTTGTGTATATGGAGGTGCAGAGTTCAGGAGCAGTACAATGATGTGTATATGGAGGAGCAGAGCACGGGAGCAGTACATGATGTGTATATGGAGGGGCAGAGCATGGGTGCAGTACATAATGTGTATATGGAGGAGCAGAGAGCAGGAGCAGTACATTATGTGTATATGGAGGAGCAGAGCACAGGTGAAGTACATGATGTGTATATGGAGGAGCAGAGCACAGGAGCAGTACATGATGTGTATATGGAGGAGCAGTACATGATGTGCATATGGAGGAGCGGAGTATAGGAGCAGTACATGATATGTATATGGAGGAGCAGAGAGCAGGAGCAGTACATGATGTATATATGGAGGAGCAGAGAGGAGGAGCAGTACATGATGTGTATGTGGAGGAGCAGTACATGATGTGTATATGGAGGAGCGGAGTATAGGAGCAGTACATGATATGTATATGGAGGAGCAGAGCGTAGGAGCATTACATGATGTATATATGGAGGAGCAGAGAGGAGGAGCAGTACATGATGTGTATGTGGAGGAGCAGTACATGATGTGTATGTGGAGGAGCAGAGCGTAGGAGCAGTACATGATGTGTATATGGAGGAGCAGAGAGCAGGAGCTGTACATGATGTGTATATGGAGGAGCAGAGCGCAGGAGCAGTACATGATGTGTATATGGAGGAGCAGAGCGCAGGAGCAGTACATGATGTGTATATGGAGGAGCAGAGCGCAGGAGCAGTACATGATGTGTATATGGAGGAGCAGAGCACAGGAGCAGTACATGATGTGTATATGGAGGAGCAGTACATGATGTGCATATGGAGGAGCGGAGTATAGGAGCAGTACATGATGTGTATATGGAGGAGCAGAGAGCAGGAGCAGTACATGATGTGTATATGGAGGAGCAGAGCACAGGAGCAGTACATGATGTGTAGATGGAGGAGCAGTACATGATGTGTAGATGGAGGAGCAGTACATGATGTGTAGATGGAGGAGCAGTACATGATGTGTAGATGGAGGAGCAGTACATGATGTGTAGATGGAGGAGCAGTACATGATGTGTAGATGGAGGAGCAGTACATGATGTGTAGATGGAGGAGCAGTACATGATGTGTAGATGGAGGAGCAGTACATGATGTGCATATGGAGGAGCAGATAGCAGGAGAAGTACATGATGTGTATATGGAGGAGCAGAGAGGCAGGAGCAGTACATGATGTGTATATGGAGGAGCAGAGAGCAGTACATGATGAGTATATGGGAGAGCAGGAGCAGTACATGATGTGTATATGCAGGAGCAGAGCGCAGGAGCAGTACATGTTTTGTATATGGAGGTGCGGAGTTCAGGAGCAGTACATGATGTGTATATGGAGGAGCAGAGCACGGGAGCAGTACATGATGTGTATATGGAGGAGCAGAGCACGATGTGTATATGGAGGAGCAGAGCACGGGAGCAGTACATGATGTGTATATGGAGGGGCAGAGCATGGGAGCAGTACATAATGTGTATATGGAGGAGCAAGAGAGCAGGAGCAGTACATGTTGTGTATATGGAGGTGCGGAGTTCAGGAGCAGTACATGATGTGTATATGGAGGAGCAGAGCGCGGGAGCAGAGCACGATGTGTATATGGAGGAGCAGAGCACGGAGCAGTACATGATGTGTATATGGAGGGGCAGAGCATGGGAGCAGTACATAATGTGTATATGGAGGAGCAGAGAGCAAGGAGAGCAAGTTCATTATGTGTATAGAATGCGCAAGAGGAGCAAGAGCACGAGGTGAGCGCTAACCCTAGTACTATTGAGTGGTGTAGATGGGAAGGAGCAGAGGTGACAGAACGTGAGCAGGTGGTGGACTGCGTGGAGTACATGAGTGTATATAGAGGAACGTGTGAGAAGACTGATGCAGGTGACAAAATTACATGCAAAGTACATGCAGTTATGTTGTACTCCGCAATCCCACGACATCAGCTGTTTATGGGGAGCAGACGACAGGAGCAGTACATAACTTCTCATCTCACTCGGAGCTAGGTAGCGACTGCAAGCCACTGATTGCTAGTGTTCAATTCAGTCCATGCCAGTACCTACAGCTCGTCCATCTGGTATAGATGTGTGTATTCGAGGTGCAAGAGCTAGGGAGATGCTAGCTCATTGGCTAAGAGCCATGATTTCCGCTGCCTGCACTTTCTCATCAGCAATGGAGAAGCAGGTTAAGCTGAGTCTCCACCACTGGCGCCAGGACCAAGCGCCCTCGCCACGCCTATGCCAAGTGTAATTGATGAGTTGACCTAACTCGCCCTAACGGATGCCGGTCGACCCTTAGCCCTGGGTCAGGCATTTTCTGAGTATATAATAAGTGTAGCAGTACATGCATATGTATATGGAGGTGTAGCAGAGCACAGGAGCAGTACATGATGTGTATTATGGAGGAGCAGAAGCACTGTAGATGTAATAGAGTCAAAGAAAAATATAATACAATAGGGACTGTTGTCATTGTTAGAGTGAAACCCACAAAAGGCTTGATCTCAGGATCATGGATTAAGTTTAGAGCAGTGACGCAAGCATGAATGTCGTCAAATGGCGGAACTCAGGAAAATTTCTGGGATTTATTGCTGGTGAAGGGTGCGACAGAGCCAGAGCACCAGGAAAGCCTGAACTGTGACACACAGAGAAAGGTTACACGCAGCTGTGTGAAATGGATTTGTATCACTGAGCTAAAACAAAAAAAAAAAAAAAAATTTTTTTATTTTTTTTGAGTTTGTTTTTTTGGAACGTGACGTGCAGAAAACTATCGTAGCGCTAACTCACAACGCCTGCTGACACTTGATGTGTAGGGTGAGCTATTTTTGACTGCATGACCCAGCACGAAGGAATGTCGCACAGCAGATTTATTGTGATCGGAAGCATCAATATTAGCATGGTAGATGGAGGAGCAAAGTACATATGTTCGTAGATGAGCAAGGGAGCTAGTACATGATGTGTAGATGGAGGAGCCAGAGAGCAGTACGATGGGATTGAGTATAATGGGAGAGCAGGCAGTACATGATGTGTATATGCAGGAGTCAGAGCCGCATGAGCAGTACATGTGTGTATATGGAGGTGCGGGAGTTCAGGAGCGAGTACATGATATGATGAATTATTGGAGGCAGGCAGAGCGTTCCGGGGAGCAGAGCACGATGTTATGATTTGGAGGAGCAGAGGCACGGGAGCAGTACATGATGTTATATTGGAGGGGCAGGCAGCAGTACATGATGTGTATATGAGGACAGCTAGCAACAGGAGCAGTACATTTGATGTGTATATGGAGGAGCTAGTACATGATGATGCTAGAATGGGAGGAGCAGTACATTGATGTGCATATGGAGAGGAGCAGATAGCAGGAAGCAAGTACATGATGTGTATATGGAGGACAGAGCGTAGAGGAGTAGTACATGATGTGTTAATGGGAGGAGCAGAGAGGAGGAGCCAGTACATGAGTGTATGGGAGGATCAGTACATGCATGTGTATATGGTAGGAGCCAGAGAGCAGGCAGCACTGTACATTGATGTGTATAAGGGAGCAGAGCACGCAGGAGCAGTACATATGTTGTATATGGAGGAGCCAGAGGCAGGAAGCAGGTGTGAGAGCAAATAAATAGCTTGCTCGTTGTATGAATTTAAGGTGAGCGAGTGAGGCAAGGAAATGTCACCTGGCAATACGAGGAAAAGATACGGAGTATATTGTAGGATGGGGACAGCTGAAACTGTGACATCACTAGAATATGGTTATATGGAGAGCAGACGCGTCCACACAGCTGTGTTGAAATGGATTCGTATGCACTGAGCCTAAAGAACAATACAACAATTAGATAGTCTTTTTTATTTATTATTGAGTATTTTTTGGTTTTTTAATGACACTGATTTTTGTTGAGAGTTTCGTTTCTTTTTTTTTAAACGTGACGTGCAGAAACTATCGTAGAGCTAACTGACACCCTGCTGACTGTGGCTATTTTGACTGCGACCCAGACAAATGTCGCACAGAGATTTTTGGATCAAGCTATTACGTGAGAGCAAAAGACCTGTTGGATTAAGTGACGTACAGAAAGTGTCACCTGGACAGAAAATACAGTATGTGTAGTGAAGCATGACTAGACCTGAACTCTGTGAGACTCACAGAAGTGGTTGTCCACGCAGTCATGTGGTGTAGGAAATGGGCATTTGTAGATTACTGGAAGACTGCATACCTAAATGAAAAAAACAAGGGCGTAGTATATACATTTAGTATTGGAATAGCTGTCTCACACTTAACTTAGGTGCCCAAGGGCCAGCCAGAGCCCAGGAGACAAAATAATAATGTCTCTCAGTAAGGCCCGCCTTAGAAGTCCGGCTGTTGTGGTTCTTTGTCAGATCGACCTCCTGACCTGACAACAAAGAAGAAGCGTAAATGACAGAGTCGATGTGTATATGGCAGGAGGCAGACGAACACTCTCCCTGCAAACGCTCAGCAGCTCTATTCCCAACGACAATTGGCCCAAGACAGTGCCATCTTGAGTGATGTGCTACGTAGTGAGCAGGCAGGGAGCAGAGACGGCGCAGGGGCAGAGTGACTCTATATAGTATCACTTTCAGGCGTATGTCGATCATCTGGGAATCAGGCCGAGCCAAGGCCCACGCTGCTAGTCGAGCACCTGTAAGTGCCCACACGCTGAGGCGATGCTAGGACGGTGTTACCGCAAGGAGTGACTGCCTTAGTCTTTGGTGGATTGGGACTGAGTTGTAAGGTTGAAGGCGCCACAACATGCACAATCGAATGCGGTGATGATGTTGCCAATGTCTAGGAGCATTTGACCGGCTTCGAGAGGCATAGCCGGCGAAGTACAGGAATTATGCTTTCGTGTTGTATATGCGCGAGAGCAGCGAGACACACCTAGTAACACTGGATACCGGTAATAGACTCTGAATATCAGCAGGACGAGCAGAGCACCAAGCGCAGTCGAGAGGAAACGAGTATACGCTCATCTCATCTCTAAGTGTAACAAGCATACATATGGTATGATGATGATCCAGGACTATTGATTAATATGGTTCATGCCCATGTTAGATATCGCCCATTAACACTCCCAAAATGCAGAGAAGTGTGCCCACCCATCTCTTTCCTTACGTTTATTTATTAAGTAGACAGGGTTTTTGAGGGCTAGAATCGTGTGACGGTTGGCATGATGTTGTATATGGGAGAGCTAGCACAGCTAACAGCCATTTGTCCCATAGTGAACGTATGGTGTAGGAGCTCATTAGTGTTGCGAAGCGACTGTCTGTGCGAGTTGTGGCAAAGGGTAACCCTGCACATCTCTCTGACGTGCCCTGCTAGTTGCTGTGGGAGAGAGGCACCCACAATGAACATGGCATAGTGTCATATGAGATTACATGGGAGGTGCACGAGGAGGTATGAGGCAGCTTCAGCTAAAGGAGGGGAGGAGGAGGAGCTTTGATGCCCAAGGAGGGGATAGGCGAAACACAGTTTGGAGGAGCACTAGGCTAGTGAGATGACACCTTACAGGGACACACCAGAGATAGTACGTCAGGAGTACATGATGTGTATATGGACGTGCGGAGCTCAGAGGGAAGGCTTAGAAGCGGGAAAGAACTGGCTGCCTTGGACGCTGGCCAGTAGGATTGAGCGCGGAGCTGTATTATGACTCATCGATGTATATGCAGGCAGCAGCATGCAGGTCTACTCACTGACAGAGGTGTATGCCTAACAAATAGCGACATGATGAATAACTACTGAGTTGCTTCTGATGCTTCTGGAATCCCGCGGTATCACTCCAACATGGGGTAATTGTTTCATGTCTCCGCAGGAAAGGAGAGGGCGAGAGAGAAATTAGCTTCAATACCGGGCGAAAGGAAAGGCTAATTGTGTTTAGCTGTATAAACTACTTGGCGCTCACAGGCGTAGGTCCAGCGCAGAGTGCCCCAGCCCTGCTAGGCCGAGCACTCTCCGTCCAACTGTCCTCCTCCTCCAGTGGGCACACGAGTGGATGGTTCGAGCCCACCTCACTTATGGCAAACAGCGCAGCCAAGGTTAGAGAGCTCTTCGATGACTAGGTGGCATGGAGAGCAGTTTTTATGTCATCCTCCCAACAGGTGCAAGCAGATTAGCTGAACATGGCCCATGATGCCTCTCCCGCACTGCGTCAGACAGGAGGCCAGGTATCGAGGCTTACCTGCAGTCTGCCTTGCCAAGGCGCAGATTCTTACATTTGCTCGGACCCACTTTGTAATCTTATGGGAGGGGCTGCCGGAGTGCAGGAGCAGTACTATGATGTGTATTGGAAAGGAAGGGCCAAAGGAGGTTGGCCAGAAAATCCAAAGTGGCCTGAACTTGCCGCGACCTATGCATAGTGCTTCTTTCCTTGGCCCAGCCTCAAGTGTTCATGTCGGAGAGGTTTTAGTGAGCACCGACGGCCTACGGGATGTGTATATGGAGAGGTCAGGAGCGATGACACCTCAAACGGACCAAAGGCGTGAGGTCTCCTGCAGAGTAGCTGTGCCTAGAATAAAGACACCTTATATAATAAATGATGAATCAAGGGAGCGACCGGAGCCTGAACATTAGCTCAGATTTTCATCAACTCCTCTTGCTGAGGCAGGGGATATGACGATCAGGAGTACCCTTTTGGGCAGTGCTTAGAAGTTATGTACTCCGAGTGTCCATGTCGCCGCGACTGTATGGCTAGGTTACATCATGATATCAGTCTCCGCAGGTATGAGGAGAGGTTGACATGCAACGCTTAGCCTTATGCATGTGTATATGGCAGTGCAGCAGGAGCAGTACATTTGATGTGGTGTGTCATTGACGGGATGAGCGACCCTTCATCCCCTTACAGAAAAGAGAACCACGAAAATGTTTTAAAATTCAAAACAACTTGTTGTCCTACCTCCATGCACTTCGCGCCCTTCCCGTTTCAACATCTAGCACTTAGCAGGGCTTACCAGCCATCGAGGTAGTTTCTTTGGTTGTATTTCACAAATTATGTCTTAGTAGCGGCGCCTTTACCTACAAAGAAAAATATGATTTGTGTATAATATTAAAATATGGCAAAGACACTGTATGGTGCTCACCTACCGGCCTAGCCATCTCTCAACATTAGCACTTTAGCAGGCTAGCAGCCATTGTATACTCCACCCGGTGGAGTTTAGCTTCTCTGTAGTTACAAGTTTACTATTCAAGAATATTTGTTTGGGAGCCTTTTCTCTAAATATAATGAGAATAAAGGAAAAAAAAATGGTGTCATAAGAAACAAAAATCAAATTTTTAACACTGTTGTTTCTACCTCCACCTCACATTTGGCCGAGGCGAGTTGTTATACTTCCAACGCCAGCTACAATTGTTGTGATTATAGTTGATATGACGAATGTCGCAGTCCTCTGAGGGCGTGATGAGTGCACCCCGTTCCAGTCACCATCATTGGTACTTAACATACTACATTGCCAGTGACGCAGCCAGAGTGCGAAAAGCAAGCCCCAGGTCAGAATAATAATGTATATATATCCATGGCACTCGCCTTGTTATATGGAAGGGAGCACGTAGACAAAACAGAGAAGATACGGAATAAGAATGTTGTTACTAGGCCGTGTTGTTAGTTGCGCGAGAACAAGAGGCCAAGAGAGCCCACCCGTGTAAGTTTCCATCCTGACTGAGGTAATCCGGGAGACACGGACTAATGCTTAATTTTTTTAAGCTTTGGCCTGAGAACTACCCACTCGTGAATCATGATATAGTGCCTGTGGCCGGTAACACAGGTGCCTTTTGGGAGCGGGTCAATTTTGGGAGGTTCCCGGCCTAAAGAGACACCCATGTCTCTTCGCACTAATGCGGGCTTCTGGCCTTATGCACCAATTTTTGGACGGCTCCGAGCCTAAAGAAGAGCAACCGCCTGTCTTTTTCACAGTAATGAGGAAGGCGGGTAAGGTTTAATAAAAAAATCATCAAACATCAGAGGGTTTAGAAGAATTATTTTAGTACATTAATATAATTAACTAGTATATACACCAAATAGATTAAATTGAAAAAATAAGAGTAAAAAAAAATTTATGCTCACATGCCTTTGTCGAAGTCTAGCCATCATGGCTTGGCAGGCGCTCTGCACGGGAAGGGCGTCAGCTCAGGCGTGGATAAGCCAGGAAGTGACCAAATTGATTGGAGTAGCCTTAGGATGTCAAAACGCTATGGAGGATAGTAAGGCTGCATCGCACCTCACAGAAGTCGAAGAAAGTTGCGCTGAACTATCTTCTAGTGAGTGGTGGAAACAGTTAAATATTTAAATATAGTTGAGTGGTACGGAGGTTTAAAGCGCAGGGTGGTACGCACCACGGAAAAAAAAATAAGCTTTCAGTAAAACATTGTTCTCAAGACCAGCACCTGGAATTGCTCTGAGTGAGATAGTGACAGTTTGAGACCAATTTTGCGAAGTCGTCATTAACAATATGTGTGTGTATATCTACTAGGAATGACTCAGTTTATTTCAGTCAAATGTATCTTTATTGAGCCATTTTTTTCTTATATTCTTCTATGATACCTGCTTACTCGTATGGTGTATAGGACCACATGGCGATGCTCAGTTTAAAAGTCGTTCAAACTGCGCTTCCTGATGCCTCTAGACGCTTGATTGGTGGATAGGGGAGAGATCATATGGATCGAGGCAAGGATCGCCTACTGCTGCACAAAATTTTTGCAACACAATCTACCGCTGTTTGATAATGTAACCAGGAGGCATGTCATGTAGGTCAGACATAAATTGTGGGAGCTAGATCTCTGATTGGTCATATAATGATAGTGAAGAGGTGACAGGGCTGGTGTTCTCGCAGCAGTTTTGTATTAAATTAGAGATGTGTTGCCTAAAGGTAGTGGTATTAATATTATGTGATGTAGACAAGAGTTGTGTATGGTCTGATACATGAATTGAGTGTTTGTTAGTGAGTGAGGAGCAGTACCATGATGTGTAGATGGCTAGGAGCAGGGAGCGCTGGAGCAGAGCACGATGTGATTATGGGAGAGCAGCAGCAACGGGAGAAAGTTACCTGATGTGGTTAATATACGAGAAGTGTAGCAGTCAGTGAGCCCATTCTTATGGCTCGAAGATATACCTTAATTTGATACAATTATGTTGTTGTAATATTACGATGTGCAGGTGGAAGTCTCACTAACAGCGTCTGGAGAAACCATAATGTTACACGGGAGTCTAGCTTATCAATTAACATGTTGAGCAGGTAGGGCTACATAGATTCGCTATGAGGTTCTTGAAAATATTACATTCTTTGTTTAATTATAAGGTTGTGTGTGGAGTAGCTTAGAGAGCTGCACGAAGCACACCATAATGGGGGGTAGGTCTTCCGCAATGGTGGACCTCGAGGTTAAAGACTCCCTGATGGTTGGACGCTACAAATAAGACAAAATGTGCTAATTTAATAAGTGTAGCTTATATTTTGAAGAGAAGAAGGAGCTCCACCCATTACACTTTTTTATTTACCTACCTTCTACCTCTGGAAGCAGTACATGATGTGTATAAGTAGTACGAGCGGTGCTTTCTCTTCAAACAGCTGATCTGCAGGGGTTCCGGGAGTCTGACCCCTCCGATCTGATATTGATGACCTATCCTGAGAATAAGTCATCAATAGTAAAAAGCACACCACCCCTTTAAACCACCATCCTGACCCAGTCATGATAGGGTTTGTTACAACATGTAGAAAAGTTCAGACTCCTTATCTTGTAGATGGTTTACCAGACTGTGTACAATTATTAGTGTGGCCTTCAGTCTCTGGATATAAGGAAGAATGTTCCCTTTCGCTGATACCAAGCAAAGATTTTGAAAATGCGTTGATGCAAATAAGTTTATTAGACGGTTGCAGAAGTTTGTGAGCTCATTGAAGAGTAAAGGATATTTTTCCAGACTAGTAAGACTGAATTCATACTGCGTTTGCTGCATTTATGAAATGTTGTGAGGGGCACTTTTCCGAGGTCAGTCACTAGAATGAAAAAACTGCAAGTCTGGTAAAACGGATCAGGCTATATCCTGCCGAGCGCTGTCACGGCCCTGAGACTGCTTCATTTCCTAGACAATTGCTGTGCAGAGAAAGGACATTCATGGAGGCCCCTCTGCTTTACCAGTAATCAGCAGTCATATCACAGATCTCCACCAGTGTAGATATAGTCTAGGGACAGTTACAGGAACCTGGGTGAAATGGAGAATAAAATGACCAGTTTGTGTGTGGTGGTGTAAAGGGCCTGAGCCCTTCCATCATGAGACCCCCCCCAAATGAGATGTCCTTGGAGGCATAGCTGCATGGGTTTGATTTATTCAGGTGTAGTTACACTGGGTACAGCTGTATATACTCCATGCTCTATGTCGCTCATCATCCTGGTTTGTTCTTTGCTCAGGTTCATGCTGTGATCGGGGTCCTCATGGATGACACGGACCCTCTGGTGACTGTGATGAAAGTGGAGAAGGCTCCTCAGGAGACATATGCCGACATTGGAGGACTTGATAACCAGATCCAGGAAATTAAGGTGCGCCATTGACTCGTATTACATATCGTGCTTCCATATCCTCAGTATTCTTCATGTATATAAATCTGCTGCGCATAGCTGTTCCTGTCCTCTATATATTATAATGGAGAGTGACTACAGACCCCGATCAGTGGGTGGTCTAATCAGTCTGACCTTTTCCTTGTACAGCATTTCTACTGGATCAATTGCTTGAAAAATGGATTTTTGTTACCTATTGTTTAATCCCTTTTTCTTCCGTTCAATGAGGAACATAGGCAGACCATGGGCATAGCTGCTGGCACTAGGAGGTGCACTAAGCATAAAAGTAGGATAAGAAGGCTTTGAAGTCTAGCAGGCGGTCCTACCAGTGATTGACAGCTGTCTGTATATACAGAGGGCAGCCTTTCAATCACTGATAGCTCCGCCTCCTGGACTTCAAAGCCCAGAATGAGCAGAAATTTAAATGAATGAAATACAGGTTCTATTGAATGTTTTCCCACAACAGTATATAGCAATCTGCTCATCTCCTCCTGCTTTATAGCTGCCTGCAGGTCAGACAACGTGACTGGTTGGTTCCCTTTAAAAAGCCATGCCATCAAACAAAGCGACTGTAAATTTGGGTGGAGTAGGGGTTCTTGAGAGAGAAGATCCTTCTAAAGAGTAAGAGGCTGGGCTCGTCTGCCAGAAGGGAGACCATGGAGGTTTACCATACTCGTCATGGCCATTCTGGGGTGATGAGGAGGATGAGAAGTCCCTCAGGTCCCTCTCATTCGACAGTTTTGCCATGTGGGCCATGGGAGTTGGGTTGCTGATCGCAAGAAGAGTAGAGGGGCTCCGGTGACCTCATGTGGAATTTGATGTATTTAAGGGATTCAGACATTGTGTCTGAGGAGTTAACGCAGAGTCCTTGGAGGAAGAGTAGAGGGTGCCAACTAGGTCATTTCTTACCCAAAATAGAGATGTTGTCCCCCAAGAAGGCAGAAGAGCTGCAGCTGTGAAATGAAGAGTAGAAGATGGCAGGAGACTGGCAGCTGAGTGGAGATAGTGTCCCAGCAATGCTGGCCAGAGGGATGGGAGGCAGAGCCAGGATCAGCAGGAAGAATTTATACCAGAAAAGAGGATTCCCTCCAGAAGGTGTGCAGATGGGAGTCCCTGGGAGGAGAGCAGCCTGCCCTTGGAAGTGTGGCCTAGCTGTAGGAAGCGCCAGGGCTCCAGAATTGTGGCCCTCCCCAATGGTGTGGCTGGGCCCGCTAGAGAAAGAAGGCTGGTCCAGGCTAGGAAGGAGAGCAAGCGGTGCAGAAAACGAGGGGTGACATCAGGTTGGGGAGATGAGACTGATTTAGGAGTCTGCTGTACTATTTTGTCTTTTAGATGTGGGCTTGGTGACACACTGGTCTAATCCCTCATGGGGGTGTGGGGGCAGAGAGCTATTATGCCTGTGGGCCCTTAAAAATAGTAGAAAAAGATTGATAGTAGACCTATCAAGCAGGCATTTCTGCCTCCTACAGACACTGGCCAAAACTGATTTAGCTTAGACCCTGTGGGAAGGGTATAGCAGGCGAGGGGCACTGAAAACATTTATGCTTAGTGACAGCAGCTATACCCCCAATGACACAGATGAGAAACCTATTTGCTGCACTCTATAATATTGAGACCAACGTTGAGTATTTGTATGATTTCTGACCCATAGGAATCTGTGGAGCTTCCCCTCACTCATCCAGAGTATTACGAAGAGATGGGCATTAAGCCACCCAAAGGTGTCATCCTCTACGGCCCACCTGGCACAGGTAAAGTACCCATGGCCTCAGTTCTCATTTTATGTGTTCTTTTGTTGCAAGTTCCTACATTGTCTGACTGACCCGTTTCCACAGGTAAAACCCTTCTGGCCAAAGCTGTAGCCAACCAGACGTCTGCCACCTTCCTGAGGGTGGTGGGCTCAGAGCTGATCCAGAAATACCTGGGTGATGGTCCTAAGCTGGTCCGTGAGCTGTTCAGAGTGGCAGAGGAACATGCGCCATCCATAGTGTTTATTGATGAGATTGATGCCATTGGCACAAAGAGGTAAGAACAGAGGTTTCCACTATTGCTACCAAGTAGTTTGTCTGGTATTATGGGGTTGATCCCTTTGACAGGTATTTTTTAAAGGGAGTTTTATCAGCAGTTTTTATCCCTCAAAACTGCTGACCGCTCTCTATAGGTGACAGCTGTACCTAGAGATATGGTCATACACTGGTGCTCAGGAGGCCGTCCCTTCCTGTTCAGTGCTCTGTGCACTGACTGCTTCTAGTAATCATCTCTCTGCTCTGAGCGACCTCTGTACTGTTCCAGTTTGGAGACCCCCTAGAGCTGTGAATGACAGCAGGTTAAGGGGCTAGGAAGCTGTTCAGTGCAGGGAGCATGGGCACTGCACATGAAGGGACCACCTCCTGGGCACTTGCGGCATCGCGGCTGAAAATATCAATTTCTGGGTCATGCAACCTGCGTGACCATCTCCCTAGGTATGTCTTTGCTGCTGTCCATAACCTACAGCGTGCTGGCAGCACTTTTGAGGGGTCAAAACTGCTAACAGATTCCCCATAAAGGGGTATTGTTAGGAACAGGTCCTTCTTCTCGGACTCTTGCCTGTTCTGTGGATATGCCATCAATCTCTAAAATGGGATATCTGTTTAAAGAGGACCAGTCACCTCTCCGACATGTCTGTTTTTAGTAACGACCTGCATTTCCCATGTAATAATTCTGAAGCATCTATTCTTTTGGCTATGTTGTGCCATTACTCTGTTATTCCTACTAGAGGAAAGTTACAACTGCGTGTTACTAGTTGTGGTGTGCTTCTGAACAGGCTGCCACAGACAGCACTGATTGGATAGTGTCAGACTGTGCAGGGACACATCCCCAACACCCAGTTGTACCTTTATTCATAACCTTCTAGTAGGAATATTACAGAAAGGGCACAACATAGTGTAAAAATTGTGATTGCATGGAGAATGCAGGTAGTTACTTAAACAGACATGTCAGGAGAGGCAACAGAATCTTCTAAAGGGAAGAATATTCATATTCCACAGGGTACGGGATAAGTATCTGATAGCCCCATGCAACTCTGTGGGACTGCTGAGCGCTATACTCTGCTTCTGTTCAGCAGTGCATATGCGTTCCTACTGCTTCATTCTCTCTGAAACTTCATTGTTGTGATTGTTGGGGGTCCCAGCAGTCGGACTATCACTGATCAGGTACTTAGGCGATAAGTTATTGTGGTACAACCCCTTTAAGGGTCAGGCTTAAGAGAATTGTTTCCATACGTTAGTCGGTGCAACTGTGAGATTAATGTGAGTTGTATGAGAGGCGTTCTATCATACATGTGACACGTGTCTAATATTCTTCTGTTCCCACAGATACGACTCAAACTCGGGTGGCGAACGAGAGATTCAGCGAACCATGTTGGAGCTGCTCAACCAGCTGGATGGCTTTGATTCTCGGGGCGATGTGAAAGTCATCATGGCCACCAACAGAATAGAAACATTGGATCCAGCACTTATTAGACCAGGTACGGATTAACCCATTCCTTTCTTTGAGGTAGACCCTTGATGGGACACAGAGTCATAGTCCCCTGAACACTGGTAGTAGTGGCTCTATAGAGTAAAATGGTGCTTCCCTTAAAGTCTTCCAGGCATTCGGAAGGCCCTGTAGGAGATGTTAGGACTGAGGAGTCCTAGGGGCCTGGCCGTGTGACTGACGTGTTTGGACTCGTTATGTTAATATTTAAGGAAGTGTGATATTAAAGGGATTGTCGATTCCCCCAGCTGCAGTAGTGACATCACATGGACAATGCTCTGCAGTGAATCACTAGCCTCTTCAGTGCACCGCTGAGGCCAGTATTTGGTCACACATTGTCGACACTTGGTCACCACTGCAGATGGGTCAACAGAACCCGACCGAGGGAACCAGAGCAGCAACATGGGAGCTGAAAGGTAAAGCAGGTTCATCCCCAGGATTCTCTGCCCAACCCGTTTAATATATCATTATTTTAGGTTTCTATGCATTTGATATCAACTTTTTTTTTTTATTTACTCAGGTCGGATCGACAGAAAGATTGAATTCCCTCTACCAGATGAAAAGACCAAGAAAAGAATCTTCCAGATCCACACAAGCCGCATGACTCTGGCTGATGATGTCACACTGGATGATTTAATCATGGCAAAAGACGACCTGTCCGGAGCAGATATAAAGGTACGCCTCTTTACTGACTGTGCTGTGACTAGTGGGGATTGGTAACACGGATGTATGTTTGGTCCGAGCGGCCTCTGTTTAACGGCCCTTGCACACGACCATATGCGCTCCGAGACATACGGTCCGTGAGCGGGCCAAATGCCCCGGAGCAGCTTAGATCAGGAGCACACAGCATCATAGATTACAATGTTGCTGTGCACGTCGGGCCGCCCGAAGGACTATTGTCCTGCACTCATAAGATCATATGGGTGCAGTACAATAGTCCCGCGGGCGGCCCGACGTGCACAGCATCATTGTAATCTATGAAGCTGTGGGCTCCCGATCTATTCCACTCCGGGACATATGGTCGTGTGCAAGGGCCCTAAGATTCGAGCAGTGTTTTTTCTGCTGATCATGGACCATGTATCTAGCCATGTAAACAAGCCCCTGTACAGCTGTAGACATGTTTGGTACAAATAAGGAAATGTAGCCACTATAGGCAAAAGTAAATTGCTTATTGTGGGGTGCTGTCTCCACCCTCGTGTGTCAGATTTATTGTAGAAATTTCTGTAACCGAAAAAAAAAAAATCTGTCCCATACATTTGAATGAGGTTGTTTCTGCAGCATGAGCTTTTTACAAATCCCATTTAATTGTATAGAACAGATTTTTAAGTTGCACAAATTTCTGCAATGACTGTCATGTGTGCACATGCATTAAAGGGAGTCTGTCAGCAGGTTTGACCATGTAAACTGCTGACAGCACTAGGGAGGGTCTGGGCAAAGAAGTTCAAACATACCTTTTTGCGGATCAGGAGTCATGTGTATAGGAACTTTTATTCTGCCAGGTTTTGTTACTGTGTGTGTCATGGAGGTGGGAAGTCCTCCTGTCTGCTCTGAGTGACAGCTGTAGCATCCAAACAGGAGACCACTACAGCTGTCACTCAGAGCAGAGGGAAGGGACGGTGAAGCAGTATAATGCAGAGAGCACTTCACAGTGAAGCCCCACTTGCAGGAGCAAAATCAGGCAGAATAAACAGTCATATTTAGACTACATGCCTTTAGTGGAGCTTTTATTGTCAAATATTTAGATTTATTCTGCTGCTTTAGGTGTCCTTGTGTGAGAGGTTACTGTGAAGTGCTCTCTGCATTAAGCTGCTTCACAGTCCCTTCCCTCTGCTCTGAGTGACAGCTGTAGTGGTCTCCTGGTTGGATGTTATTGCTGTCATTCAGAACAGAGGGGGTGCCCCGCCTCTTGGGCACTTGCAGGAAAAGAACCTGGCAGAGTAAAAGTTCATATTCAGTGTGGCAGATAATAAAGCTCCACAAAAGGCTTGTTTGTCCTGCTCTCCCCAGCCCCTACTTAGTGGTCAGCAGATTTCCATGATCCAAACTGCTGCCAGACTCCGTTTAAAGGAATTTTCTATGTTCAGGATGTTTATGGCCTATCCTCAATATCAGATTGATGGGGATCCAACTCTCAGCACCACCACGTATCAGCTATTTGAAAGGGCCGCAGCACTGCACTCATACAAGCTCTGCAGCCTCTTCATTGTGTATATGGGATTGTCGACTGTGCAAGATCTTGGAGCCTCATCCTATTCACCTGAATAAGGCAAAGCTCGAGTATCCTGCCAAGAAGGCAGCTTGGGGGTAGACAACCCCAAGTAAGCAATGAAGAGGTAGTAGCACTCACATAAGTGCCATAGCCTGATCAGCGGCGGTGCTGTGAGTCAGGGCCTTTATGGATCTGATAAGGACTACAAGTAGCAGCACATTGCTTTATGCACAAAGGACACATGTAAACATTGAAAATATGAATACATGTGAATTGCAATACTGCTAAACTTACTATTTGAAAAGAAGAAGCAGGATTCTACATCGCTCTGAAATTCGTAGGCCAAAAGCCCAAGAGAGGCGGGAATGTTAGTGTAGGCCAGCCTGGTAGAAGCCACTTTGTTGCTGGTAGATATGACAGACATATTCCTGATCAAAAATATTCTTCTAATCTTTAAATAGTAAGTGTAGCAGTAATGCAATTTCCATTCATATTTTCAATGTTTGTATGCGTCTTTGTGCATAAGGCTGTGTGCTGCTTGTCCTTGTTTGTTTTTGCATTACAGCTGTTCCTTTATACATAGTTTGGAGGTGCTGGTCTAACTTTCTTTACCACTGATCTGATATTGATGGCCCATCATTATCCTTAACATGGAAAACCACTAAGCCCTTCAGGGATTTCTATCAGTGATTGTGAGCCAAAACCATACACCTTATCTCTTTGTAAGTTCCACACCTGGTTTTGCCTCTCCATCACTGAAGTGTGAACTAGGCATAAAGGTCCTATTACTCCTGAAGATCATCGCTAACGAGCATTCATATGATTGCTCATTAGTGATGATCTGTTAGTGATTTCCATCAGTGATTGTGAGCCAAAACCAGGATTGGCGCCTCCACAGACATAAGGTATAAGGGAAAGATCTACTCCTGTTCTGTGTTTAGAGCCACAACCTGATTTTGGCTCAAAATCACTGATGGAAATCACTGACCAAACATGTGAATGAGGCATAATACTGGAGCCGATGGGCAAAAGTTTATCAGGTAATCAGACACTTTTAGCAGGTTTTAAAAATCCTTGTTTGTTGGTGGCAGATTGTGCCGTGTAATCAAGATCTGCTGCCGGCAAACATTGAATCAGTATGGGGACGAGTGATGGTATTAGTGACTGCTTGTCCCCATACGATGGAGATTGTTGCAGGTAATAGGACACTAAGGCTTCATTCACACGACCGTATGTATTTTGCGGTCCGCAAAGAAAACGGATGACGTTCCGTATGGCATCTGTGTTTCCGTCTTTTTTTGCTGATCCATTGTAACAATGCCTATCCTTGTCAGCAAAACGGACAAGAATAGGACATGTTCTATCTTTTTTGCGGAACGGAAATACGGACATACGGAAACGGAATGCACACGGAGTACCTTCCGTTTTTTTTGCGGACGCATTGAAATGAATGGTTCCGCATACGGTCCGCAAAAAAAACGGAACGGAAACAAAATACGGTCGTGTGAATAAAGCCTAAGACTCACCTTAGCGGGATTCCCCATTTCGAGATTTGACATTTGCTTTACCAGCAATCTGTAAGGTTCAACTGTTTATTTTTTACAGATTGTGCATACATGTCATGTCACATCATATTGATTGAAGTTGTGGAGTCAGAAAATAAATGCAGTTGTACCGTGTAATATTGACTTCATTGTGTACTGATCTCAGAGTTGCAGTCACAATGCAGCACAACTTACAAGAATAGACTGTGACAATTTCCTGTACTCTGCTGGTTCTGCATTGCAGGGAATGCCATTTTCCATGCCATTGGGCAATGAGCCAATGTGGAAAAAAAATGCATCCCCCACAGAGCAAAACAGCAGAGGATACCATATCATGAAATAGTGCTGTATTATTAGCATTGTGTCAGTCAGTACAGCTCTAGTAGTGACTGGAGTATAAGGCTTGATGTAAATGTAGGTTAGTAGACGATAAGTTCCTCAACATTATACAAAGATTTAATAAGCAAATCGGGATGTGAGCAGCAGTAAAACTCACCTTGTGTACTTCTGCAGGCCATATGTACAGAGGCCGGGCTGATGGCGCTCCGAGAGAGGAGGATGAAAGTCACCAATGAAGATTTTAAGAAATCTAAAGAGAACGTCTTGTACAAGAAACAAGAAGGCACGCCGGAGGGGTTGTATCTGTAACGTTATCTTCTGTATATTTTCTATTCTGTTATCACTCACGGGCTGGGGTAAGGGTGTAACACCGTATGTGTACAGGGGTGTTTGCTGCAACATTGGACTGACTCCCATCATCTCCAGAGAATCTTGTCAGAATATGATGGGTGTCCTTGCTACCAGTCAAACTTGCTGTTCTGTTACCGAGTGTATGCAGCATCTGCTACCCATGTATACAGACAGGTGGCCTGTAGAGGCTGCTGGAGGTCGTGTGAAATAACTAAAAAAAATAAAATAAAATCACTAAAAAACATTGTTCGAGTTTTCTTTGTAAATGCTGGTGGAAAAAAATGGATGGTTTGGTAAATTTTAGTAAATGGAACTTTGTCCTATTGTCAAGGTATTCACATAAGCCATTTCTTGGTTATATCCATCTCTGGGGGTATATGATAGCAGACATATTTGCTGTCACACAGCTTTACCAGTACCAGACATACAAAAGAGATGGCTGACTGGAATTTATAACATTTTTAATTAAAGTTAATAATTCAACAAAATACCGGGGAGTGTGTAGTGCTGCATTCTCCTGTCTATAGTGGACACAGGCTACATACAGACTTTTACTGAAACGCTTTCTCTTCATTAGATTAGGAGTAATAATATCTGAGCCCATCCCTCTGCGCCATCTGGTAATCTTCCAGCTCGTGTCCCTGCAAAATGAACAGAAAATCATAAGCTCCACCAGCACAGGACAGCAGGGACAACGTAAAATCCTATTCACCCTAATAGATCTCTATTTGGGTGAATAGGACAAGCCCCCCCCCCCCCAAGTTGGCTAATAGTTAAAGAACTCCCGCAAAAAATGTTTTATTCCATGTCCTGCTCGAAATGTACATGATGTAATCTGTAGTGAATGTCATTTTCTTAGCGTGTCTGTATTTGTAAGTTATATCTCCCTGATGTTTCTCATCTGTGTCATGTGACCAGAAATTAGACTCACCAGATAACACAGCATCTTAAGTGTGGACAGGAAGTCTATTTCTCTGTGTATTCCTATGGGAGCCTTACTTTTAGTCTCTTAGAAATGAATAGAGAAGTAACTGGCTTCCTGTCCTGGGTCAGTTGGAGGTCAGGGAGTTGACACAGCTACAATAAGAAGAGAGGGGATAACTCACAATTACAGTCTCTGATGAGAAGATTACATTCAGATTACATACATACAGATTATATCATGCACCTTTCTAACAGGTCAGAGAATAACATTTTTTGTGGGAGTTGTTCTTTAAGTAAAAAAACCACACTATTAAAAGTTTAAAGGGGTTCTGCAGTTGTTTAAGGCTAGGGCTACACGGCGACAGTTGTCACAGGCAGGATTCCTGAGTAGCGGGGATCCCATAGAGCTGAATGGGATCGCCGTGGCAGTCACAAGAAATCCAACTGTGTTGGATTTCTTGCGACTGCCGTGGCGATCCTATTCATTTCTATGGGATCCCCGCTACCTTAGGCATCCTGGCTGCGACAACTGTTGCCGTGTAGCCCTAGGCAGGATGTGAGGGTAAAAGGTGGTGTTTGGCTTAGGGTGTCGTGACACTCCTAGAGGCTCATCTGCATATATTAAATCATCATTCTCAGCAATGTGGGCACATAAGAACATGGGACCAACACAGATGTCTTCAGTTGCCAAGCGCACATGTAACAGCTCAGCCAGTGTCATAGGTACAAAACTGCTGACAGATGCCCTTTAAAGTGTACCTCTAATTTCATTGTGACAAGTGTGGTGGTTCTGAGTTTTTGCGAAAATGGTGGGTTCGTAAATTGTGAGATCAGGTGTACCCCATCTACCAAAGTGCTATTAACGGAATGGATCTCTTACCTCAATGACTTCAAACTGGATGCGCTCCTGCTCCGCTCTTCTCTGCAGCACTACCTGCAAAATACCAGCATGAATTATATATACGCAGCGCCCCATCAGATAATGGGGTGGGGGGGACAAGAAAGGGGTACTGCCATCCAATTGTGACTATAACCACAGTGCTACCTGTGCATTGTGGGGGTATATATTCACCCAGAGTGCCATACCAGTTAAAGGGGTAACTATCTTCTAATCCATATTGTAGTCTCGCCCCATTTATACTTACAAACACTGCAATCCCAGTAAGAATAGCCAGGGCGATGATGATAATGATGGCAGCAAACCCGGGAGAGATGCTTTTCATGTTAATTCGAGGAGGTTCATTATCAAAAAACAAAACCCGGATAGATTCCGTGTCAACCTCGAGGCTCCTTCCATCCAGAGGAACGCTGAACTTGCTGTGCTTTAACTGTGGGGGACAAAATGTCATCCAGTTACAAAAATGTGGATTATTTAGTTCTAGTTTGTGGGTAGTACCTAGTAATGGCCAGCAGGTGGCTCACTTGTTATGCAGATTTTTACAGCAAACTCAAAGGGTCCCTGTGATAACCATTAAGCAGACAGAGCAATAGGGTCTGTTCACATTATCATAAATGGGGTCTGTCAGGCTGTTATCCATTTAAAAACAGATCCGAGGGAAGCCATTACACTGTGAACAGAATCTAATGCAGAAATGGGAAAAAATCCATTGATTACAACGGTATTATCATTAACCCATTCACTTCCCTTAGACCACCAGAAGTTGTTGGATTAAAAACACTGGTGGCATATCACTAGGATATCATGTGACCTCTGCTGATCGCTAGCATGGTGTTTCAGTATTGTCACCCATTCATTCTATTTGGGTGCTGTATGGTTTGTGTTTTTTTGGAGGTTACATAATAAGCCCCCCGGCTCTAATGAACCGAGAATGTGACCTCCGAAACAGAAGGTGGGAGCCAAAGTGCTACGGCTAATTTGTTTCCATGCTCAGCCTAGGTCACAACAGTCCAACCCCCAGGATATCACCATTAACTTTTTCACCAGCCTAGACCACTACGAATAGTACAATCGAATGGGCTGTTCAAATGATATTTGCTGACCTATTTGCTCATGCACACGACCGTATGTATTTTGCAGTCCACAAATAATACAGATGACGTCCGTGTACATTCCATATTTTGCAAAACGGAACAGCTGACCCCTAATAGAACAGTCCTATCCATGTCTGTAATGTGGACAATAATAGGACATGTTCTAATTTTTTTCCACAACGGACATATGGAAACTGAATGTACCTTACTTTTTTTTTTTTGCAGACTCATGGAAATGGTTTCGCATACGGTCCGCAAAAAAACAGAACGGACATGGAAAAAAAATACATTTGTGTGCGTGGTCTCTCAGGGTCCTCTTACATATGACAACAAAGGGCAATAAATGAACGCTGACAGTTTAAAAGTCGATTGCATCAGGTCATGTGATAGGGGGATGAATGATCGTTATCAAGATAGTTTATCCCTCTTTCACTCTGCAGACCATTGGCAACACATCCCGCTTACATGGAGCAATGTGCAGCCAAAAATGAGGATTTTATGCGCCACATGACAGGTGCGATCACCTGAAAAATGAGTGTTTAGTTGGATGGCCTCTTTATACGGGATAATAATCAGGAACAAGTGTTTGTACCTGATCCTCGGCCAGTGTAAAAGAGCCCATAGGATAGGCTGTCAGTATCTGTCTCCCAGCTGACTGAAGGTACCACAACGTGACTGTGCAAGGAAATCCTTACCCCAGCTTCTTACCCCTTCTAGCACCAGATACTAAATCTCCACAGTCAAGACGATAAGAGGAGTGACGAGCCGCCATAATTTACCTCCCGCTCGATGTAATACGCCACTGTCGCAATGTCCACAGGATCCCTTGTTCCGTTGGTAGAAAAGAACTTCATGGTGACCTCGTGATTCAGCTCGTGAACCTGCAGTGGACATGAGTAGCAGCGTGGTTACACAATGCCCGCTTTACACAGCTTTCCTAGTGTAATGAATGTCAAAATCTACCCATCTAGGCAGCAATACAATCCCCTACTTGTATGAAGCTGAATACAGAACATTTGCTACTCAAGAAAGTTGTAATGGCAACCATCTCATCACCTAGCTTTCCTACTGAACTGAATGCATATCACTTGCCTTGGTATAGCGTCTACATATATATCTCAAGGTAGTTCAGTTTGCTGTTCCCCTACGTAGGCTACTTTCACACTGACATTATTGCTGGATCCGGCAGGGATCAGCAAAAACGCTTCCATTACTGGTAATACAACCGTCTGCTTCCGTTATGAACGGATCCGGTTGTATTATCTGTAACATAGCCAAGACAGATCCGTCATGAACTCCATTGAAAGTCAATGGGGGACGCATCCGTTTTCTATTGTGTCAGAGAAAACGGATCCGTCCCCGTCGACTTGCATTGTGGGTTATGACTTGCTCCGCATCCTATGACGGAAAGAAAACCGCAGCATGCTGCTCTCCGGTATGGGAATGCAACGGAATGCCTTTTGGAGCACTCTGTTCTGTTCAGTTACGGTTCGTCCCCGTTGACAATGAATGGGGACAAAATGGAAGCGTTTTTCTCCGGTATTGAGACCCTATGACGGATATCAATACCGGAAAATATTAACGCTAGTGTGAAAGTAGCCTTATGGAAACTGTGATAGTTGTCACTCAGCTTTCTGAATCACCTGAATGGCTAGCTGGCAGCTACTCGAAGGGCAGAGAATATTCTGCAGTTCAGCAATCAAGGAGAGCTGGGTGACAACCCCTGTGGGGACTGTGATTGACATAATAGTTGTCTCTCAAGTTTCCGAGAACCAGATCCAACCAAGGAAAATCTAAAGTCAGTTAGGGAAACAAAAAGTTTCTTGTTGATCGTATACTGGTAGGAAATAAAAAATAACACATTAAAATAACACATTGCGTCCTCACCGTCACCTGTAAGATCTGCGGAGCTTTGAGAAGGAACTGCGACACTTTAGCAATCAGCTTCCTGTAGACACAAGACACAGGGTGAAATGGCATAAAAAAAAAAAAATTCAATTATACTGAAAGCGGAGAACGACGGGAGAACCGGCAGGCGCTGAAATATTTACTGCTGAAATTACACAAACGCCGCCGGGCTCCTCGCCGCGGCTAAATCAATGTCTGAGCCTCAAGACAAACGACTCAAATCCCGGGAATCTACTATGTAAATTGAAAAAAAAATATATGAAATATTGTGTTTTCTATCAAATTTGCACGGTCTGCACCTGCAATTAGAGTCATTCACCCTCCACACCCCCATAGGCCTGGAGCAGGGATTGATGAATTTTGCATCACTGTTGGGGTTGCACAATATTAACCAATGCTGTAAATGCAAAAGTTGCCGTTGGTTGGAATGTTTGCAAAAGTCGGTGCAACTGAGAAACAATAAGAATTGTGTAATGCTGCAGCCTGCAGTGTAAAGAATGGAGGTTTCATTCTGTTTCTCATGGCAATACTCAGAGGGGAGGGGAGCGTCCTATACGCTGCAGTGGGCAGGTAAAGAATGGAGGGGATGCAACACTTACCTGCGGAGCTCCTCTTCTTTCCCTTTCAGCAGCGCCATATCCGCTTTGAAGGCGAAATGAATCTGAATGAGCCTGAAAGACAAGAACGCGGAAATAAGTACAATACGTCTGGCCTTACACTTGGCGGAATAATACTACTATTCAAATGCTATCTGTTGCTTCCTTAGAGGTAATCTGTCAGCAGTTTTGAGCACGCTGAACTGCAAACGGGCTGGGGGGAGCAGTACAAACATGCCTTTTGTGGAGCTGTTATCAGGAGTAGTGTGAATATTAAGTTTTATTCTATCAGGTTCTGGGCTCTAAGTGCCCAGGAGGCGAAGCTTCACTGAGACGTTCTCTCTCATTGAGCTGCTTCTCCATGCTCGGAGTGACAGCTGTAGCACCCAACCAGATGACTACTATAGCTGTCAATCAGAGCAAAGGGGAGGAGCTGTGAATAGCTCAATACAAAGAGTACTTCATGGTGGCCCGCCTCCTGGACACTTGCAAGAGAAGAAAGAGTCAGGCAGAATAAACCTACTTCTGATGACAAAAAGCTCCACATATGTTTGTACTACTCTCCCCAAAGCCTACCTAGTGCTGTCGGCAATTTAGCATGGCCAAAACTGAACACTTGCAACGCCTCCTGGACACTTGCAAGAGAAGAGTCAGGCAGAATAAACCTACTTCTGATGACAAAAAGCTCCACATATGTTTGTACTACTCTCCCCAAAGCCTACCTAGTGCTGTCGGCAATTTAGCATGGCCAAAACTGCACATTCCCTTTAAACGGTATGATTACTTTTGCCTCCATATTTTATTGTGTAAAAGGGTCAATGTACCTATGACACTTGCTGACCTATTACATGTGCACTTGGCAGCTGAAGACATCTGTGTTGGTCCCATGTTCATATGTGTCTGCATTACTGAGAAATATGATGTTTTATTATATGCAAATGAGCCTTTAGGAACAATAGGGGCGTTACCATAATACCTAGAGGCTCTGCTCTCTCTGCAACTGTAGCACCCTCTGCACTTTGACTGACAGGGCCAGGTGTGATGATGTTTATAGTGCCTGGTCCTGTCAAAGTTCAGAGGGTGTGGCAGTTGCAGAGAGAGCAGAGCCTCTAGGTGTAATGGCGACGCCCCCGTTGCTCCTAAAGGCTCATTTGCATATATTAAAACATCATATTTCTCAGCAATGCGGGCACATATGAACATGGGATTCTCCACCCATTTTAAGTATACAACTCCTACCTTTCCTGTGTGTCAAGACTATCTAGAAAGTTGTTGCATTTTTATTTTAGAATAAAGCAATAAAAAATAGATTGCAAAAGTGGAGAAATCCTCTAAAAAAAACATTTATGGAACGGGTGGAAAGAGTGGCAGCTGCTGTGCTCATGGCTGGGAAAGAAGTTATATCCTATGCTAGACACAGCACTGACCCTCAACAATGTCGTTCCCACCAAGCCCCCACCCCACAATGGCCACATATCCCCCATGATAATGAGAAACATTCCCTACCAGCCAGTGACCCTTTTGACAATGTTAGCCAGTCCCCCAATCCCTTAAAATGCCAGACAGAGCACCCCCCCAATCAATTCTATCCAATGCCCCACCGTACGGTGCCAACCACCATCAATCTCTTTACAGAGTTTTCTTGCCACTCCTGTGCACTGTGACTTCCTGCAATTTGACATACTATTACTGTCATGGTGATTGGGTGGGTGCACGCATGAACAGTGCAGGGGCCAGGCAGTCACTGACAGCCGGGCCCCTGCTGTATCAAAAATCAATGCCGGCGGGATTAACCTCTTCTAGCGCTGACCGTGACATAGAAGGTGTTTGCAGTGGGTAAGGGTCTTCATTGGGTCCCTGCGCTGAGGTGAAGGGGCCCCTAGGGGTGTGTGACATTACAGCCGCATCCACTTTACTACATTGGAGACCGTCCTATGCATATAAATGTATTTACAGCCTCTAATACAGGAGACCTGATCATCCGTAATGTAAAAAATAACCCAATGTGTAAGAGTCATCTCACTTACTGAACACTGACAAGTTTTTCGCACTTGGGGTCATCGCTGGTCTTGTCCGTCACCCTGACCCCAGCGCTGTCCACGCACCAGCACAGGTTGGAATCCTCGTCGCATTGCTTTGCTTTGAAAGCTCCGCTCTCCTCGCACTCTGGATCGTACACATTGTCAATCTCCACCTTGCTCCGTCCTGGATGACTCCGTCCACTGCGGCTCTTGTGCAGCATCTCGAGATGCATCAGACGACACTTGGGTGTCACTTGAAAAAGCGATAAATATAAAAAAAATATATA
Source organism: Rhinella marina (assembly GCA_900303285.1). Lineage (NCBI taxonomy): Eukaryota > Metazoa > Chordata > Amphibia > Anura > Bufonidae > Rhinella > Rhinella marina. Next base: position 37,048 of record ONZH01007609.1, on the reverse strand, counting down.
TAAAAATCATTAGGACAATTATCTCTAATGTAGCAAGTTAATATGATCACACTGGGCCCTCAGTACTACTACACCCATCCTACAAAGAAATTCAAGGTTAAGGTGACACCACTGAGAATGCAGCCTATCCATTCACTAGAGATCAGCGGTGACATCACTGAGAATGCAGCCTATCCCTTCACTAGAGATCAGCAGTGACATCACTGAGAATGCAGCCTATCCGTTCACTAGAGATCAGAAGTGACATCACTGAGAATGCAGCCTATCCATTCACTAGAGATCAGCAGTGACATCACTGAGAATGCAGCCTATCCATTCACTAGAGATCAGCAGTGACATCACTGAGAATGCAGCCTATCCATTCACTAGAGATCAGCGGTGACATCACTGAGAATGCAGCCTATCCATCACTAGAGATCAGTGGTGACATCACTGAGAATGCAGCCTATCCATTCACTAGAGATCAGTGGTGACATCACTGAGAATGCAGCCTATCCATTCACTAGAGATCAGCGGTGACATCACTGAGAATGCAGCCTATCCATTCACTAGAGATCAGTGGTGACATCACTGAGAATGCAGCCTATCCATTCACTAGAGATCAGAGCCTATCCATCACAGGTGACATCACTGAGAATCAGCCTATCTCAAGAGATCAGCAGTGACATCTAGAATCCATCAGATCACATGACATCACTGAGATCAGTGACATCAGAGATCAGGACTGAGATGCAGCTATCACTAGAGATCAGCGGGACATCACTGAGAATTCAGCCTATCCATTCACTAGAGATCAGCGGTGACATCACTGAGAATGCAGCATATCTATTAGAAAGCAGCAGGCAGTGGATATATATATTATAGTGGACTTACATTGGTTGCAGTTGACCGTCAGGTTGTCATATCCTCTGAACACGGCCTCGCACGTCCCGCAGCGGTTCAGGTGACAGGTGACATACTCATTGTACTGACATGAAGAATCCTCACAGACCTCATCATAGTCACAGTTCTCATGAGCAGGAAAGGCGTCTGGGCATTCGTCATCTGTGAAGGGGAAGATAAGGGCTGCATTATACAATAAAATTGTAATATCAAATGTCCGGTGTGATATTCATGTATTTTCAGCGTATATTATCCAATAACTAGAGTCCGGGTCTTTTTTGGCGGATTTTTAATTTAGTAATTTGCCACATTTTTTCTTTTGGTGAAAAGTCTGGACTGCAGGTGGTCTGTTCAGCACCCAGACTCTTCTTCTGTGCAGCCATGCTGTTGTGGTGGGTGCAGTATGTGTATTAGCCTTCTCTTGCTGAAATATGCAAGGCCTTCATTGAAAGACACTGGATGAGAGCATATGATGTTCTAAAGCCTGTATGCACTGTTCAGCACTGATTGTAAGCTGCCCATGCCCAGAGGCACTATTACAATCCGATGTCATCACAGATGCAGACTTTTAAACTGTGCACTGATTACCTGGATGGTCCCTCTCCTCCTGAGGGCTCATGCAGACAGCCGTGTCTGCAATACACCGTCACTTGAATGGGTCCGCAATCACGGAGATGCGGAACGGAGGCACGGAACGGAACACCACGGAAGCACTACGGTGTGCTTCCGTGAGGTTTCTGGCCGTGCCTCCGCACCGCAAAAAAAGTAGTGCATGCACTACTTTTTTGCGGTGCGGACCGTCGGATGCGGATTGCAGACCCCATTCAAGTGAATGGGTCCGCGATCCCAATGCAGCGGCCCCACAGTCAGTGCCTGTGCATTGTGGACCGCAAATTGCTGTCCACAGCATGGGCACTGACAGCACACGTTCGTGTGCATGAGCCCTGAGTCCGCAAGACACAGCATCCGTGGTTTCCAAAAGGAATTTCAAAATTTCACGCTTGGGAACCCATGACCGTCAGCCTTATCCCTTGCCCACATGGATTTCTCCAGAGTCTCTGAATCTTTTCTACTAGTCTTCACAATTTAATGTCGAGGAACATGTTTCTGAAATTGTTCCACAATTTTTAGATGCAGGCTTTTCGCAGAATGGTGAACCTCTTTCTCTGACATGCTTTTAGACCCATGACTATGTGACTTAGGCTACTTTCACACTTGCGTTTGCAGGATCCGTTTGTGAGATCCGTCCAGGCTCTCACAAACAGATCCGTCCTGATAATACAACCGTCTGCATCCGTTCTGAACGGATCGGTCTGTATTATCTTTTACATAGCCAAGACGGATCCGTCATGAACTCCATAGAAAGTCAAGGAGGGACGGATCAGTTTTCTGTTGTGTCAGACAAGCGGCGTTTTAGTGTCCGCCTCCAAAACGGAATGGAGACTGAACTGAAGCAAAACTGATGCATTCTGAACGGATCCTTTTCCATTCAGAATGCATTAGGAAAAAACTGATCAGTTTAGGACCGTTTGTGAGAGCCTGGGATGGATCTCACAAACGGATCCTGCAAACGCAAGTGTGAAAGTAGCCTAAGTTGCAAACTGCTCCTCCAGCTGGATTTTTTTTTTATTAGTACCAGTTACTTTTCCAGCCTTTTGTGGCCCCCATCTGAATGTTTTTGAGCTGTTGCCATAATTCTAAAGGAGTTATTTTTTTCATGAAGTGGTAAAATGTCTGTCTCACTTTGTGTGAAGTGTCAGACTGCTGCATATAGGGAGTGCAGTACAATACCAGGCGGCAGTATTCACGTCATATCAAATGTCAGGTGCATATATGGATGTGTGGCCTGTGTTATGTAATGGTATGTAGTCCGCCTGTGCTATCAAACATCAGAAAACAGTATATACACAATGTAACATCAAATGTCAGGCTGAAGATAAAGCTACATGGTCCAATGTCTGTGAACTCTTAATATAAAATACATATAAACTGCAGCGTTACATCAGCAATCAGGTCAGCCCCTGAGTTATCAAATGCCTGGTGCAGAACACAATGTGAGACTGCAACATATAAAACCATATCCAACAACTGGAACCAGTGTATAAATCTACCTACCTGGTACTGCGGAGACCTCCGGCAGAGACCCCAGGAGCAGAAGACAAATCCCAAAGCAGAATTTCCATGGTGTCCATGGAAATTCATCAGAAGCGCAGAGCCCCCGTCCAGCCCTCTGCTGGGAGCGTCTCACCTACAGAGGGTTCCACTTGGCTGGAAACAGGTTTAAGCATTACCCCCTCCTCCAGGGAAAGATTGTGAGGACACATATATTATACTGTGGAAATATGGCTGCTGGTGACATTGAAATCACTGGGGCAGCAACAATCAACACAATAATAAAGTAGGAAACATTATATCCACTACTATATATAAACTTATACTACGTCAGCCTCTAAACATTGTTATCCTCCAGAGCTGCACTCACTATTCTGCTGGTGCAGTCACTGTGTACATACATTACTTATCCTGTACTGATCCTGAGTTACATCCTGTATTATACTCCAGAGCTGCACTCAGTATTCTGCTGGTGCAGTCACTGTATACATACATTACTTATCCTGTACTGATCCTGAGTTACATCCTCTATTATACTCCAGAGCTGCACTCACTATTCTGCTGGTGCAGTCACTGTGTACATACATTACTTATCCTGTACTGATCCTGAGTTACATCCTGTATTATACTCCAGAGCTACACTCACTATTCTGCTGGTGGAGTCACTGTGTACATACATTACATTACTTATCCTGTACTGATCCTGAGTTACATCCTGTATTATACTCCAGAGCTGCACTCACTACTCTGCTGGTGCAGTCACTGTGTACATACATTACTTATCCTGTACTGATCCTGAGTTACATCCTGTATTATACTCCAGAGCTGCACTCACTATTCTGCTGGTGCAGTCACTGTGTACATACATTACTTATCCTGTACTGATCCTGAGTTACATCCTGTATTATACTCCAGAGCTGCACTCACTATTCTACTGGTGCAGTCACTGTGTACATACATTACTTATCCTGTACTGATCCTGAGTTATATCCTGTATTATACTCCAGAGCTGCACTCACTATTCTGCTGGTGCAGTCACTGTGTACATACATTACTTATCCTGTACTGATCCTGAGTTATATCCTGTATTATACTCCAGAGCTGCACTCACTATTCTGCTGGTGCAGTCACTGTGTACATACATTACTTATCCTGTACTGATCCTGAGTTACATCCTGTATTATACTCCAGAGCTGCACTCACTATTCTGCTGGTGCAGTCACTGTGTACATACATTACATTACTTATCCTGAGTTCCATCCTGTATTATACTTCAGAGCTGCACTCACTATTCTGCTGGTGCAGTCACTGTGTACATACATTACTTATCCTGAGTTACATCCTGTATTATACTCCAGAGCTGCACTCCCTATTCTGCTGGTGCAGTCACAATGTACAGGGCTCATTCAGATGTCCGAATGCTTGTGCCCCACACCTGTTCCCCAATTTTTGCAGAATGGATCCGCACCCATTCATTTTAATGGGGCCACAAAAGATGTGAGGAGCATACTGTGTCCTGTCCGCATCCGTAGTTCTGTTCCGCGGCCCCACAAAAAAACTATAGAACAATTTCAGACAAGAATAGGCATTTCTATCATAGGGCTGGTCATTCCGTTCTGCAAAATGCGGAACGCGCACATCCGGTATCTGTATTCTGCGGACTGCAAAAACGGATACGTTCGCCTGAATGAACGAGCCCTAAATATGATTTTAAGTTGAACCCCCCGGCTGCTGTAATAGGGGAACCTGCTAAAATCAAGCAAACAGCACACAAGGAAAATCTATCAAACCTTGGTTTCTTGCTCCTTGTGTTAATCTGTGCACTTTCCTGTCATTTTGTCAGTTTTCTGTCATTTTGCAGCAAAACCATCGCCGGCAGCTTCTGTGGCTTGAAGCTCAAACAGAAATCAGGCAACAGGTGAAGTGTTTTAGCACCAGGTGTTTTTTTTTTTTTTTTTTAACCTTTGCTAAAAACTTTAATCACACACCAAACAGACAATGTGACAACAGCAGTTATCACAGAATATGGCCCAGTGCAGACTGACAAAGGAGTCAACAGGATCCCTCCCCTGTCCACAGGACATTATGCAGACACATGCATTCCTGACCAGCGAAGCTTGCAATCTAATTCAACTTCTATAAACACACAAATGCCCTAGGCCATGCTGCACCCAACGTGACCAGATCTATGGATGTTTATATAGACCCAGGGGTGTCAATCAAAGTGCTGGTAGCACATGACTGGCACCACCGGCACCAAGAAACATGGCCGCCACGGCCGCCGTGGGGGAGGGGATCTGGCGTCATATGGTACATTTAAAGAAGAGGAATTTTTGTAGTTTATGTCTTGGCAAAATGCAGACAAAAATGCCTCCATTCCAACCGCTCAGCTGCTGGGTTGTTACAGTGTATCAGTGCAGAAGCCAGCCTAGAGTCATAAACAAGAAAGCAACTTGTGCTGCTCTCGTTACTTCATAGATACATTGTAACAAACCCTCAGCTGTGAGCAGGACCAGTTCAGGATAGACAAAACTTTTTTTTCCATCCGCCAAAGCAAAATTAGGATAAAACAGAGATTTTTCTTTTTTTTACAAATTGGAGAGCTGCAAACCTGCAACGCCCCCCACGAGGGTTTTATTGAGTACTATATACAGAGGTGACTGTACAGACAAACGGACAGGCGGGGACTAGTCCTCCAGTAACAGGTCCAGCTCCTCCAGGGGCACCCGCACCCTCAGTTCCTTCTCAGTCATTAAATCAACGATTTCTTGCAGCCGATCCGGGAAATATTCAACAGCGTCCAAATATAAAACCTGCCGGCGAAAGAGGAGGAGAGGGTAACAGGGGAAATACTGCAGAAAGGTCACCCTCCCAAAAGGACCCCACATACAGGACCTTCCGCTAGAGGAGGAGAGGAGTGTTACTGGGAAAATACTGCAGAGGTCACCCCCCACAGGACCCCACATACAGGACCTTCCGCTAGAGGAGGAGAGGAGTGTTACTGGGGAAATACTGCCGCGGTCACCCCCCACAGGACCCCACATACAGGTCCTTCCGCTAGAGGAGGAGAGGAGTGTTACTGGGGAAATACTGCAGCGGTCACCCCCCACAGGACCCCACATACAGGTCCTTCCGCTAGAGGAGGAGAGGAGTGTAACTGGGGAAATAATGCAGAGGTCACCCCCCACAGGACCCCACATACAGGTCCTTCCGCTAGAGGAGGAGAGGAGTGTTACTGGGGAAATACTGCAGCGGTCACCCCCCACAGGACCCCACATACAGGTCCTTCCGCTAGAGGAGGAGAGGGTTACTGGGGAAATACAGCAGAAAGGTCACCCCTCCCCATAGGACCCCACATACAGGACCTTCTGCTAGATAGGAGAGGGTTACTGGGGAAATACTGCAGAAAGGTAAGCCCCCCACAGGACCCCAAATACAAGACCTGCCATCGAGAGAGGAGGAGAGAGCTACTGGTGAAATACTGCAGAAAGTTAACCCCTACAGGACCCCACAGACAAGACCTTCCCACTAGGGAGGAAGAGAAGGTTACTGGGGAAATACTGCGATAGGTCGCCCGCCCAACCCCACCCATCCCCCCCCCCCCAAAAAAAAAAAAACACATACAAGACCTTCCGTTATAGAGGAAGGGAGCGTTACTGGGAAAATACTGCAGAGTTGACCCCATACAGGACCTCAAATATAAGACCTGCTGTTGAGAAAGGAGGAGAGGGTTACTGGGAAAATACTGCAGAAAGGTCACCCCCCACAGGACCACCAAATGCAAGACCTTCCACTAGAGAGGAGAAGAGGGCTACTGGGGAAATACTGCAGAAAAGTCACCCACACAGAGGAGTAGAGTGTTACTGGGAAAATACTGTAGAGAACACTACCCCTTCCCTCCTGGGTACTGGATCCACATCTGCTGTGATTTTTGGTGGAACTCACTTTTCAGCTGTTGGGTTCAAGGAATCAACTATAGCTCACCTTTGCCCAGGGACAGCTCTGTATGGCCTTGTAGAACAGCCCACGGCTCCTGTCCTGATGCCCCTGAGAGACCTAAAATACAACAAAAGGTCAGCAAGAAATGAGTGCAGCTCTGGAGTATAATACAGGATGTAACTCAGGATCAGTACAGGATATGTAATGTATGTACACAGTGACTGCATCAGCAGAATAGTGAGTGCAGCTCTGGAGTATAATACAGGATGTAACTCAGGATCAGTCCAGGATAAGTAATGTATGTAGACAGTGACTGCACCAGAAGAATAGTGAGTGCAGCTCTGGAGTATAATACAGGATGTAACTCAGGATCAGTACAGGATAAGTAATGTATGTACACAGTGACTACACCAGCAGAATAGTGAGTGCAGCTCTGGAGTATAATACAGGATGTAACTCAGGATCAGTACAAGATAAGTAATGTATGTACACCGTGACTGCACCAGCAGAATAGTGAGTGCAGCTCTGGAGTATAATACAGGATGTAACTCAGGATCAGTACAGGATAAGTAATGTATGTACACAGTGACTGCACCAGCAGAATAGTGAGTGCAGCTCTGGAGTATAATGCAGCATGTCACTCAGGATCAGTACAGGATAAGTAATGTATGTACACAGTGACCCCACCAGCAGAATAGTGAGTGCAGCTCTGGAGTATAATACAGGATGTAACTCAGGATCAGTACAGGACAAGTATGAGTATAATGGAGGATGACTAGTGACAGTAATCAGTCATTAGATGTGTGCCGCCCCCTCCGACGTGTCACTGCTGTATGAACACTGTAATGATTCCCTTACCATAAAACGTAAGTACATCCTCCAGAGCAGAAGACAGCGGGACCCTTGCTCCGTGGCCAGTCCACGCTCATACAGAACCTTGATGCGATTGGACAGGCCTGTCTCCGGCATAACGACGTGTACGTCTCCTCTGTCCCCCCTGGAATTCACAGAGTATCACAGAGCATGTTAAAAAGTTGCAGAACTTTTCATTACACATCACCAGTAAGGGGCAGGATTTCTATGTCACCTCTGCACCGATTCCAAAAGCTTTTTCCTTCCCTCTTCTGCCTGGATGGCAAACAGATACGGCTCCAGGGCGTCGGTCGCCCTCCTGACGCCGTCTATGAACCTCCTGGCCTTGCTGGCGTTGTGAGATTTGCCCTCGGACTGGATGTACGACTTCCACAGGGTCGCGTTATGAGGGTACAAGCGCAAAGCGTCCTTTAGGGCTTCCCTGAGCGGAGCGCGTGGGTAAACGCTGACCCTCACGTGGTACTTTAGTAAGTTAGTGTGCATTACGGCGACTGCTTGCAGAGGAATCCAAGAGCCTTGTGCCTCGTCACATTCCCCAGCGGGGGGCGCCAGCGAGTCAGAGACCTGACGAAACACTGCAACGGCAGAGTCTATTCCTGCGGTGAGATACTGAAACAGAGCGAGGCAGCCGGTTACAGTGACCAGTGCCGAGTCTGCAGGGAGCTTCAAGGAGTCTTCCAGCGCCCGCTCATACGCTTTCCTTGCTTTTAATATACTGACAGCAGGCACTGGCCCTTTAAACGGCACATAAGGGGAACTGTCAGCAAGGCTGGTAAGGACGTGGAGGGCACGGGAGCCGGCTTCATGCCCTGGTTGTGCCCCCGCCTCTGCTTCCAGCTCTGCATACAGTAAAGACAGACTTCGTAAAGCCTGGTCCTTTAACCCTTGGCTGCCTGCAAGACCAATGGCGGCATCAAACACCTTCCGGGCCTCCTCTGTGCTCCCCAGAAGCCACTCCAGCAGAGCGTACTGCTTCCACAGCGCCAGGCTGTTGCGGTTCACTGTCTCTTTAAGAAGTCCTTTCGCCAGCCTCTTGCTCCTTTTTCCTTGAAATTTCAGCTTTTTCTTGTTTTTCTCCTCCAGGCACCGAACTACCTAAAAATTAAACAAACCCAAAGACGTTACGGCTCTATAAAATTCAATTATCTTCCTGTCCTTGCTTTAAAAAAATGGCGCAGGTAGGCCACAGTAGACCCGTCCTGATCACATCCTACTAACACAGCTGCAGGAAACCGTTACAGTGTGTCAGAGCACTTTCTTCTAAACAAGCTCTGCAGCCGTTTCAGCTGGACATGACCGGTAGGACACAAGGATGTTTCCATTCACTGACAGCAAGCCGTACTTTCCAAAATAACCTCTGATACCTTGGCGATTTCATACTGAAGCCAGAAGACAGAAAGCTTCATCTTCTGCTCCGCCGTGACGCAGGACATGGCAGCCTGGAAGACGTCTTGTATGAAGCGTTCACCTTCCTTACACTGACCGATCTGCCCTCTGCCCCTGCTCATAGTATCAAGATGGCCAACGGCGCTGACCCCGGACAGGGGGAGTTCGTAGGATGTCAGCAGCCGCTGGTAAGAAGGGGTGTAGTCAAAGATGGAGAACTCGTCCAAGGAGAGATACAAGGAGGTAGGGGGCGGCCTAGAGTCACAGGGAATTCCCAGGAGCTGAAGGAAGGATAGGACGAGCTGGAACTTCAACTCCGGGTTGGAAATCTTGAACATGGACGGTCCAATGTCATCGAAGAAGATCTGAAAGAAGACGTGGACATGAGGGAGCAGCAGACAGAGCCACAAACTGAGGGACATTAATATCCCTTTAACTCCCTAACTGTTTTACCTGAGTGGAGCTCCAGTAATGGGAAAAGCAACCTGGAGGGGAGAGTGCTGCTACCTCCTGAATGGTAGCAGCTAGAAACATGCAACTGATCTTGTTTGAAAGCAGACATTCCAAGCTTTCAGACAATAACAGAATGACAGCAATATGTTCAGGACAGAGAAAGAGATCACTGATGCAGCTGAAAATGAAAGTAAAAACAGGTTTTACTTGTGATTATTCCCAATTTGACCTCTCACAGGTATTTCTCCTCTGTTGCTTGGACTTTAGCATTTTGGTCTTGTATGAAAGCCTTGACTGTCAGCTTTTAGACAAGACCAGTTGCATGTTTCTAGCTGCTACCGTTCAGGAGATATCACCATCTAAAGCAGCCCTCCCCCTCCAGTTAACTACTTTTCACACTGGCCAAGCTGTTAGGTGGTTAATCCAGAATCAACTTGGCCTGATGTGTACCGAATTATCAGACAATCTGCATGCCCCCAAAATAGCTGGCACCAAATATCACCTTTCTACACTCTTCGGTGTCTATCAGGACAGCTGAAGAGTTGTGAATGCAGCTTTGGATGTGACTGGAGTACAAGACCAGCTCTGTGTTCTCACCTGTCTCTCGGGGTCCTCACAATCCTCCTCGGTTTGTTTTTTGGCAGCGTCCGGCCTCCACGGTATCCAGTGTTGGGCTTCCCGGGCGCACTCTATGTTCAGCCAGATTTCAGGTCTGGGGCGGCTTTTATCTTTGATGTCAATCTCCTCGTCTGCTCCATCATCTTCCTCTTCATCTGGGGCAGACATGAGACAATTACACTGGACTGCAAAATCGGTGTAACTGCTACTTTTAATAGAATTTGCCTGTATTTCAAGTCTCCAGCATTTCAAGATCTCTGCTTACCGGCAGACAGTGGGATAACGTCTGCTACAAAGTATCAGTGCAGGTAAATGTATCAGTCTGGGGCCGGGGTGCTTACTCTGCAAAAACTTTCCTAAACAATTGTAGCAAAGGTTTACCTGTGAGAAGTATTGGATAACAACGGATTTTCACTGTGTTCTACTGCTAAGGAGCAAGCGAGGACTAACTTAAAGGGCATCTGTCAGCAGTTTATCAATGACACTGGCTGACCTGATACATTTGCGCTCGGCAAGTGAAGACATCTGTGTTGGTCCCATATTCATATGTGCCCACATTGCTGAGAAAAATGAAGTTTTAATATATGCAAATGAGCCTCTAGGAGCAATGGGGGCGTTGCCGTTACACCTAAAGTCTCTGCAACTGCTGCTTCAGTGACAGGTCCAGGCAGTGAAAACGTCATCACATCTGGCCCTGTCAATCAAAGTGCAGAGAGTGCGGCAGTTGCAGAGAGAGCAGAGCTTCTAGGTGTAATGGTAACGCCCCCGTTGCTCCTAGAGGCTCATTTGCATTTAATAAAATGTCATATTTCTCAGCAATGCGGACACATATGAACATGAGACCAACACAGATGTCTTCAGCTGCCAAGTGCACGTGTAACAGGTCAGCCAGTGTCATAGGTACAAAACTGCTGACAGATGCTCTTTAATGTCAGAGAGACCGAATCTGTACTTTAAATTTTGCCACACGGATGATATAACTATTGTGATTTCTCCTGATATACATGAGTATTACTATTACCCAGGTTATTGATGACGACCCAGCCTCCCCTTTCCTGTTGCCTCATCCATGAGCTCCAGCCTTTGGCTCCCTTTTCTCCAAATCGAGGCTCCCCGCTGTCCCAAAAAGGCTCAAAGAAGTCCACCTGAAACGACCAACAAATTTCACTATTACACTCCAGAGCTTAATTCACCAGCAGAATAGTGAGTGCAGCTCTGGAGTACAATACAGGATGTAACTCAGGATCAGTACAGGATAAGTAATGTATGTACACAGTGACTGCACCAGCAGAATAGTGAGTGCAGCTCTGGAGTATAATACAGGATGTAACTCAGGATCAGTACAGGATAAGTAATGTATGTACACAGTGACTGCACCAGCAGAATAGCGAGTGCAGCTCTGGAGTATAATACAGGATGTAACTCAGGATCAGTACAGGATAAGTAATGTATGTACACAGTGACCCCACCAGCAGAATAGCGAGTGCAGCACTGGAGTATGATATAGAAAACTAATTTCTGAAGGACACATTTTCTTCCTGACATCTCACAGCCCTCATCATCTCTGCTGTTTCTACATACACCCCATTCCCATAAACTAATTAAACATCCCTGGCATGATTGGCTGCAGTTGGGTTTGGATTCAGTATGGATTTGTCACCAACAGTTCCCGAGCTGAACGCTTCCGACTTAATAATCCACAGTCCGGTCCTTGTGGGGTTCGTCCTGGCAGAGAAGAATCTCTCACTACAACATTTCTAATTAATCAGCGAGAAGGAGTCGCTGGCTGCTGAGCACAGGATCCTCGCTGTACAAGCTGTCGCTGTTTTTAGCCGGCTCTACCGTGTAAATATCAGCAATAAGTGGAACTAACCGAGCGGCCGCAGCCACCCTGCACCTCGTCGCTATTCCTGGATGGGTCAGTTACCCTTCAGCAGGAACAGGGGAGGGGGGTGTTATACTATTCAGACATAATAAGAATTTAAAGGGGTGCTGAATTTTATTTGCATTCCTGATAGATTTTGATTTACATACAGTAATAGGGTTGGGGTGCAATAGTCTAATACAGTCTATTGCACAGCCCATAGGGTAATGGGGGCAATGGTTAAACTGTAGAAGGGCGCATGATCCGTGCAATCTATACTGGCTGCCCATAGGACAACAGGGGGAATGGGAAATGGTTAAACCGTACAGGGGCACACGATGCATGCAATCTATACTCGCTGCACAGTCCATAGGGTAACGGGGGAATGGGCAATGGTTAAACTATAGAGGGACACATGATCCATGCAATCCATACTCTCTGCACAGCCCATAGGGTAACAGGGTAACATAGGGTAAATGGGCAATGGTTAAACTGTACAGGGGCACATGATCCATGCAATGTATAGCCGCTGAACAGCCCATAGGGTAAAGGGGGAATGGGCAATGGTTAAACCGTCAAAGGGCACATGATCCATGCAATCTACAGCAGGATACTTGCCCATTTACATCTCTAATACTGTCCTTCCCTAGAATGATCGCCTAAGGAAGGCAGAAATGTCATGGTACCAATGAGGCATGTCTTTAATAATATATAGTCCTCCTTTAAAGGGGTTTTCCGGGATTTTACTACTGATGATCTATCCTCAGGACAGGTCATCAGTATCTGATCGGTGGGGGTCCGACACCCGGGACCCCGACGATCAGCTGTTTGAGAAGGCACTGGCACTCCGCAGGCTTCTCTCAGCTTTTCCTAGGCCAGTGACGTCATGTTCATCGGTCACGTGGCCTAGGAGCAGCTCAGCTCCGTTCAACTGAACAGGGCTGAGCAGGATACAAAGCACAGCCGCTGTACAATGTACGGCGCTGTGCTTGGTAAGTGGAGAGAAGGTAGCGGTACTCACAGGAGCGCCGGTGCCTTCTTAAACAGCTGATCGGCGGGGATCCCGGGTGTCAGAGCCCCACCGATCAGATACTGATGACCTATCCTGAGGATAGGTCATCAGTAGAGTTGAGCGAACGTGCTTGTAACGAGCACTGTACTGCTCGGATCCCCTGCGCTCGCATGGGCGCAGGCATCTGGATCCGTCGGGTGAGAACTGCCGCCCCCTGTTGTTAAAGGGCACCTAAAGCTTTGTAAAACATACACAAAGGGGCATAAGAGCTGCTCTGAGCGCTCTGCACCTTCAGCTTTGACTGGCTTTTCCCATTTCTCTGACTGCACAGAGTACAGACGTCATATACTTTCTATGGATCCATACTCTACATACTCGGACAGAAGAGCAAAGCCAATGAAAGCTAATGCTGCGGCGCGCTCAGAGCAGACCTTCTGCCCCTTCGTGATAAAGATGGAAGCAAAGTGCTGATTCCAAGTAGTAACCATGAGAATTGTGAGTGCAGCTCTGGATGTGACTGGAGTATAAGACATGACATAACTCAGGAGAAGAACAGTAAATGATAAACAAAGGTATTCAGCTTTATATACTGTGAAACAGAGATCTTCAAAATGTGGCTCTCTAGCTGTTGAAAGACTACAACTCCCAGCATGCCCTGACAGTAGAGTGGTTTTGCAATGGGCCGAGAGCCACAGGTTGGAGACCCCTGCTGTAAAATAGCATCTCAAAGTTTGGCATTGGTGTGTACACACGAGTCATGGCCCTACATTTCTACGTCAGATCAACTGAGATACGCAGGAAGGTTCCGATAAAATGTACAGTGTGGATGGCGGTGGCGTTCAGCGCTCATGACGGTGCGGATTTACCTGCTCTTTTGTAGTCATGTTCTTCACACTGTCCGGCTGATAGAAAGTGAAGTCGAGAAGAGCTTGGAACATGGACACGACTTTCTCGCAGTGACCGGCCTGGCGCAGGAAGTGACACTGCTGGAGGAAAATATCTAAAGAGGGAGGAAAGTTACATAAATACGGAATGATGAAAGCGCTCGTCCAAGTAGCATTTGCATAATTAAGTAGGTTTTTCCGGAGTACAACATTTATCCTCAGAATAGGTCATCAATATATAATTGGTGGGGGTCCGACTCCCGGCACCGCCGCCCATCAGCTGTTTGAAGGGGCCGCAGGCTCCTCACAGTTTGCCAAGCACAGCGCCGTACATTGTATAGTGGCTGTGGTTGGTATTGCAGCCAAAGCCCATTCACTTGACTAAGTTCAGATCGATCATCTTGATTATCTTAATGTAAAAAAAACATCTCTTCCCTGACAGCAAGCAGAGAACGGTGAGGAAATGACACACAAAATATACTAACATAGTAAAAAATATTGGCGGATAAACTAAGGTTGGCTCCAAGCCATTCTGGGCATGAGAACTGGCAGTAGACTGAGCATGCCTGTATTGTGCCAGTTGATGCCACAGTATACTGGACCAGGCTGCAGCGTGTCATTGTGATGCACCCTCACCTCAGCTGTGTGCTGACAGATGTCACATCAAACAGGAATTTGTATCTTTGAATCATATCCTGATATGTCAGAACGTGATATCGATGGGGGTCCAAGACCCAAGACCCCCATCTCTCTGGAAAGCGCAAACCTAAATGTGACCTCAGTTTTGCCATAAGTAGAAGACTAGGATAGGATAGGTAGGATATACTGGAACTTTATGAGCCGTGGATGTGCGACCTCTGGGACCCCAACTATCCTGAGATTTAGGGGGCTGCAGCGCTCCCAACCACGCAGCCATGCAGTGAAATGCAGTGCAGCCCTAGTCATGTGGTCTAAGCATCACTGAACATAAAGGGATGGCATATCCTAGTGATACATGAGCATTTCACAAGATAAGGACGCCACTTTAAAGTCTATTCAAGTTCCAAAATAGTCCCTGGATAATGGAGGTTCCAGAGGTAAGACTCCACCGATCAGACATTTATAGCATACCCTATGTATATGTTATAAATGTATTTCGTAGGGATACCTCCTTGAAGTTGTGCCTATACATAGGGTGCAGTATGGGCACTATGACTGTAGGTGGCAGAAGCTCATCATTTTTATACCAGAAAAAAAAGCAAAGGAATAGATCAAGTCCTGTACAGCCGTTTCCTGGCGTAAATCTGCCGCATTTCATTTTTCTGGTGCAACTTTTTTGCGATTTTACACTGCTCTCACAACTTCTAAAAAGTGGGTGGGAAAACAGGCATGGTGAGCTATGTTAAAGGAGTTTTCAGGGATCCAAAGGGTCCTGCAAACCCCTCTAGAATTGCACATAACACATCTGTAGGAGAAAGTGAGTAACACACTTATCATTCCGAAGTTGCATGGATTGGCCTCCTGGGATCCCAGTCACATGAGGCTACCATCCTGCAAATCTTGTTCCCGACAACTTCTCATCCTTCCGGCCTAGGCAACGGACGGGGCGTCACTTCCGCTGTGGACAAGGCCAGAGCTCTTCCTCTCCCTGGTGTCTGTGCAAACTCCTGCATTCATCACATGTGCACATGCACCGGGAAAAGGAACAGTTCTGGCCCCGTTCATAGCAGAAGTGATGTTCTGTCCATAGACTAGGCTGCAAACCTAGTAATGGATGGTATTTTGGCGAAAGCTGGATTTCATGTGAGCAGGTTCCCGGGAGGCCAATCCACAGCTTTGTAACAGTTACGTTTATTGCAAACGTTCTCCTACAGGGGTGTTCTGTGTAATTAAGACTACTTTCACACTTGCGTTTTTGCTGGATCTGGCAGGGTTCAGCAAAAATGCTTCCATTACAGATAATACAACCGTCTGCATCCGTAATGACCGGATCCAGTTGTATTATCTTTAACATAGCCAAGACGGATCCGTGAATAACTCCATTAAAAGTCAATGGGGGACGGATCCGTTTTTTATTGTGTCAGAGAAAATGGATCCTTCCCGTTGACTTGCATTGTGGGTCATAACGGATCCGTTTTGCTCTGCATCCCAGGGCAGAAAGCAAACCATAGCATGCTGCTCTCCGGTATCAGATCGGAATGCATTTTGGAGCGCTCCATTCTGTTCATTTACATATTGTCCCCAATGACAATAAATAGGGACAAAACAGAAGTGTTTTTTTCCGGTATTGAGACCCTATGACGGATCTCAATACCGCATAGGGTCGCAACGGTTGCTAAATTTGGCGTAAACAACGACAATACAAACTGGCTTCAAAAATGCCTCTTCTGTGTTTTTATGCATTTTAACCCAACATTGTGTTGAGTGCACTGTGGGACACATTTATTAACCAACTGCGCCACGCACGTCACTTTGTAAAAGTGCGTTACATGAGAGTGGTTTTGCCGCTTGGCCAGGATTTAGGCACAAATAATGTTAACATCCAGCAAAGACAGGACATGGATATAAAGAGAGTAAAGACTCCACTCACCATACATGCTGCGCTCGGTGCCTGGCATGGCCGGATGAGAGAGCATGCTCCCGTCATGTACCGCGGACAGGGTGCTCAGACACTTCCCGTAGATGGCATTCACTTTGGACACAGAGAAGGTGCTGAACTGGCCCTGACAAAACTGCAGATATTTCCGCCAGAGCTGCGGCTCATTGGGGTGCAGAAAAATCAACTTCTGCCACTCTTTCAGCAGCGCGGCGTTCTCCCAGAACTCCTCGCACAGCCGCAGCCGCGCCAACTTCAGCTCTGTACTGGCCGGGTTACTCTCGATGGCTCTCTCCAGAATGGACAGCTTCTTCTCCAGGACCATCTTTAGAGACATGCGGTGGCTGTCCATCTCGTTCTCACTGGTGGAGTAAATGCTGGGCTGATGGATCAACTCATCCTGCAGACGGAGATAGAATGTAAGAGTCAGATCTGGGTTCCAGAAAAGCTGGGTGACAATCCCTGCGATTGCATTGTCTATGCTGCCACCCAGCTTTTCCAGAACCAGATAACTCAATGTCATAGATCATTGCAGCATTATGAACGTGGCACCTGAAATGAGACAAACTCCATCCACGTCTTGATGTCTGTAGGATTTTCTCGGACTCTCCTGTTGTAATCCTCCACCTTTTCCAGGACGCTGGTGTCTCGGGGCTCCGGCGCTGGGGTCTTGCTTTCGGGACCGCCTTTACCTTGCAGCCACATGGCGGTGGAGCTATCGTACACACCCAGTGGATTCACCCAGCTGACTGGACCAGAAGAGGAGGCGGTGGTGTGTGGTTCACAGTCCTTCACTGGAATGAACGCGCTGGAAGTGGAGTCCGCGCCGTCCTTTCCACAGGACACAGACTCCGCCTTTTCCCGGAACGTCTGCACCGCCACCTTGCTGTAATAGCGGTCTGCCCTTTTCTGAGACGTCTTCTTGTTGTTTGCGTCCTCCCAGATGATCTGCTGCTTCTTGGGATCAATCCCCAGGCAGGAATGACCTCTCCTCTTATACCTGCACATAAGAAACAAGGGCAGATAACTACTACCCCCATCATACAGTAAACAGGACACATTGAATGGTATTTCTGCAGTTGGTGGCAGGGAAGCTCTCTTGACATGATGTGAGTCATACCACAATCACATCCAGAGCTGGATGTGAGATCTCGCATCTCTCCTTTGCCCTCTGCTTGTTCAGCATCAGAGCACGCTCGGCTGGGACGTGTTAGGAAAGTTGTGCTTACTACAACTACAATTTACCTCAAAAATTCTAGTATGGGATCTAAGTAGCTAGGGATTCGTCTGTCAGAAGCCGATTTCCAAATGCAGCTTTGGATGTTACTGGAGAGTCAGCGAAGGCTGACTTGACCTGTTATCTGTCACCTGACTTCCTATAATGAACTGGCTTGTGCTAAAGAGCAGCATTGTGAGTGCAGCTCTGGAGCAAAGAACTCTCTCTGAAGAGATCTGGGTGCAAATTAGAGTCTCTGTTGATTAAAATGACCTATTGTCACTGCCACCGGCGCCATTTATTGAAACGATTAATTTCCATCTATATCATGGACATACGACAATAGTAAAGAGCAAAGTGACGAGTAAACTGAAGCCGTCGGTACAGTCTGCATGACATGGGTGAGGAGGCTCATTTAGACCCAGGCTCTGCAAAAATTTTACTAAATGCAATTATCACACGTGTTATGCACCCCATAATCTAGAGCAGGGGTAGGCAACCTCCGGCACTCCAGCTGTTGTGAAACTACAACTCCCAGCATGCTCCATTCACTTCTATGGGAGTTCTGACAACAGCCAAGCAACTGTGCATGCTGGGAGTCGTAGTTTCACGACAGCTGGAGTGTCAGAGGTTGCTGATCCCTGATCTAGGGGATAGGCATGAAATTGCATAAGATGCTTCATCCTCACCGAACAATGTCTCCTCGGTACAGCGACTTATACTCCCAGTTTGCCGGATCGGCTTTCTTGTCAATTCTGAACGTCTCCTCTGGTGCAGACTGGGCTTCGTCCTGCCTGATAGAGCGGCCGGCGGCTGATCCCCGAGCGTCCTCCCTGCAGCCAGGAACATGAAGACAGATATACGAGGGGTGAACCCTCTGATGTGGGCTCATTGACACTGGGATAACATTAGGATAGGCTATCATATGGTTTTTCTAGTGAGGGTTAGTGCAATACCCAGTACAGAGGAGTCCGAGTTGCAGGACCAAGGACAGAGTCACCGTGCCTGCTAAAATGCTTCAAAGGGTTGTCTCACTTCAGTAAGTGGCATTTATCATGTAGAGAAAGTTAATACAAGGCACTTACTAATGTATTGTGATTGTCCATATTGCCTCCTTGGTTGGAGGCTGGCTGGATTCATTTTTCCATCACATTATACACTGCTCGTTTCCATGGTTACAGACCACCCTGCAGTCCATCAGTGGTGGTCGTGCTTGCACACTATAGGAAAAAACATCAGCCTCTCTGGTGGCCGGGACCATGGAAGCTCACATAGGCTAGTGTTTTTTCCTATAGTATGCAAGCACGGCCACCACTGATCGATTGCAGGGTGGTCTGTAACCATGGAAACTGGCAATCATGCTCATTGATGGGGGTCCAGGGGGGTCAAACCTCTCCCAATCGCACATCAATGAGTTATAATGGAAAACCCAGGAAGCTCAGATGCTTCAGAAGAACTGAATATTTCATACCACTTTTCATTGAATATTAGGAAATTGTCTTTATAGCGATTTTCCAATATATCACGGCGACTGCCCCCCCGACTACAGACTGCTAGCATTGGTATAGAGATACTGCAGGAAATTACAACTGCCTGACAATGAGCTACACAAATGGGGATAGGTAGCCCCCACCATAGAAAGGAATGCACGAGGCCATGTATGCATGTTAATAAGGGTGAGGGGTCACAGTATGTGCTTTTACCCACCTCGCAGCCCCCACTGACTGAGGGTTCTTTAAATCTCTTATGTCATCATCATCATCATCTGCACTGCTCCTCTTCCGCTTTTTATGCTTTTTGTGTTTCTTTTTCTTCTTTTTCCTCTTTTTTTTCCTTCTTTCACCCCCTGAATCGGAAGACTCGCTCCCGGAGCTCTGGCCTTTGGTTTCATTGCTGCAAATCATAAAATATACCACTCAGTCACTACTTTAAAGGCTATGTACACTTTTGGATTTATTTATTTATTTTATTACATTTAACTTATTTTTGGCTAAAAATCATATTTTCTATTGGTCTTTATTAAAATATTGAGCTGTTCAGTCACAAAGGGTTAACTGTTTGTCTAGCTGGGTGACTGGTACTTTCACTTTCACTTTGTGCTGGTCATCTAATTACCCTTATCTGTAAACTACTGAGAGGTCATAAATAGAGATGAGCGAACGTGCTCTTAACGAGCACTGTACCGCTCGGCTCCCCTGCGCTCGCTCGGGTGAGGAGGACGGAAGCGGCTGCCTGCGCCCATGCGAGCGCAGGGGAGCCGAGCGGTACAGTGCTCGTTAAGAGCACGTTCGCTCATCTCTAGTCATAAACGCTTATTTAAGCCACATTCTTATCGGTAAGGTAAGGATTGAGCTTTAATGAGTGTTTATAAGGTCAGAGAGAAGAGATAAGGAGTCCGTCTGCTGCTCAGATGACGGAAATGGGAAAAAATCCACAGGCTGCTACTATGGCATCTCAGTTCTGTACACAAAAAAGGATTCCATGTTGTTAATAAAGACCAATTGAAAAAGTGATTTTTAGGTCAAAATAAGTATAATGCAATAATTTTAAAAAATTTCCCCCAAAGGTGTACATAGCCTTTAAGGGAGTGGTCCAATGTACCGCAGTAACACGCCCGTACACAACATGTGACTTCTGGAGCCAATCACTGGCCTCAGGGGTCTTATGCCTTACACCCCTGGGGCCACTGATTGGCTGCAACGGTCACGTGTGGTATACAGGTATGTCACTGTTGCAGCCAATAACATGACATCATGGCTGCAGCAGTGGGGAGCATTGGAGCAGCGGTGCTGAAGCAAAGGGGGTTACAACCAGCGAGTATAATGTATTTTATTATTTTTACATCTTCTCTGCCTTTACCATTTTTAGACACCCCCTTTCATTTTTGCATCATGAAAAGTTCTGCAAACACCATTACTTCATGTTACTAAACGTTTCGCCTGATACATTAGTGCGGGAGATAAAATTCTGCTGCCTGCAGCCACCACTAGGGGGAGCTCCCTGATTTACCCTTTGGACTCAGTATGCAGTAGTTTCCAATCGCTGGATGAAATTAAGGATGTCATCATTCACTGAAGCAAGCAAAGATCTAGTAAATGGCTAAGAATTAAAACCCAGGGTTTATTAGTAGTCTCAAAAAATGTATTTAAAGGGGCTGTCCACGATTTTTATAGCCTATCCGACTGGCTGTTTTAAGGTAGCTCCTGAGCCAGAAGGAGGCGCCTTAACTACATAGTTCTGTCAATTGTGTAGTGGTCACTACAGCGCTGCTCCCATTCACTACTGTTAGAAGCTCCGTCCTCTACACAATGGATGGTACTGTGAAGTTCCAGCGCCACAGCTATAAACAGGTGCGCGGCGTCAGTCTGATACAGACGGCTTATCAATAGTAAAATTCTGAACAATCCCTTTAAGCTTCACTCCAAGTGCAAAACTGTGTCATAAGCCAATAGAACACACACAGGTTCCGTACAGACCTATGGGAATGTAACAGTATACGTTTGCACTTTGGGATGTGAACAAGTCGTCACTCCATAAGCAGCCGCCAGTCAGGAAGGAGTTAAATACAACTTAACGAGACGTATAATGACAATCGATTCTTGACGACACCTCTGTGTCAGTTCCCAGAAAGTCAAACAAGTAAACTAATGAGAACACGACCTCTGCGGCTACAGGTTCCCCCGCACCTGGGGTTTGGATAAGATAAGTGTCCCTCAGAAGCGTCGGCGGCGGGCGTAAGATCATGCTGAACAAACTCGAAAATCATGCAGATATTGCAAACAGCAAAACCAACAAAGAAGCAAAGCGAGCGGCTGTCGGAGCATGATGGGAGTAGTTGTATCGCCACAAGGAATACCACTGGTATAATGAAAGGTGCTGAAACCTTGTAATACTTTTCTGGCAGACTTACAAATACTGTCGAGTATTTAGGGCCCATGCACACAGACCCATTCATTTAAAAGGGGCCGCAAAAGATGGCGACAGGACACCGTGTGCTCTCTGTATCTGTATGTCCATTCCGACGGCCCGCACACTATAGAACAAACACGGTCGTGTGCATGGGGCCTTAGATCGTGCAAACCTGGTCAAATAGTCTAAAAAGGGTCCAATGCATCATGGTGGCTCAGGTTGGATGATAAAATTGGTGTCTAGGGGCAGCCATACATATTCAAGGGCATCTGTCAGCAGTTTTGTCCCTATGACACTGGCTGACCTGTTACATGTGCACTTGGCAGCTGAAGACATCTGTGTTGGTCCCATGTTCATATGTGTCCACATTGCTGAGAAAAATGATGTTTTATTATATGCAAATGAGCCTCTAGGAGCAACGGGGGCGTTACCATTACACCTAGAGGCTCTGCTCTCTCTGCAACTGCTGCGACTTGAGAAATGTGGGTTTCTCAAGTCTGTCACGTGCTGGACACCAACAGCACCCGATGGAGACGACTGATTACAAGGGAGTCGGGCATTTTACCAGACAGAGTAGAGCAGCCTCACAGCTGAGACTTTGTTACAAAGGTATCCATTCTAGACAATCCCCTGGACTCCAGACACTTTACCTGCACTGATACAGTGTAACAAACTATCCTGACAGCTCTTTGTCCGCTATTGTTATCACAGCCTCTGGACCATACTACTTATCATCCTATACTAGTTCACACACAGAAAGTGTTTGAACCCATCAGGATTGTTGGAGAATTTGTTGGAGAACTATAACTCTCATCAGACGCTGACTCAGCGACATGCAGTGCCCTATATGCTCAGACTACCTGGACAGTGGAGATTCAGGGTGGGCAGGCGGCGGGGCGGGCTGTGTGCGCTGGTGCAGGGACAGGGCGTCTTCTGTACAGAAGCTCCGATTATTCAGCCAGTCCAGTCCTGTGGATGAGACATCAATAGAGACAACACTGCAGCTCCCCCACAAGTTATAGTGACCCCCAAATCTCTGCTGCCTCCCAGGTTTTCAACCCGATTTTGGATTATTTGGGAACAGGAGTCACCTGAAGGCAGTAAACAGATCCTGCTTATATTAGGGGTGAGGGACAGAGGAGGCTGGGCATACTGGCATGTAGAGGGGTGCAGGAGGGGGACAGGAGCTATCTGGCAGGGGCGGAGGGGGACAGGAGCTATCTGGCAGGGCGGAGGGGGACAGGAGCTATCTGGCAGGGGCGGAGGGGGACAGGAGCTATCTGGCAGGGCGGAGGGGGCAGGAGCCTGGGGGGGGGACAGGAGCTATCTGGCAGGGGCGGAGGGGGACAGGAGCTATCTGGCAGGGGCGGAGGGGGACAGGAGCTATCTGGCAGGGGCGGAGGGGGACAGGAGCTATCTGGCAGGGGCGGAGGGGGACAGGAGCTATCTGGCAGGGGCGGAGGGGGACAGGAGCTATCTGGCAGGGGCGGAGGGGGACAGGAGCTATCTGGCAGGGGCGGAGGGGGACAGGAGCTATCTGGCAGGGGCGGAGGGGACAGGAGCTATCTGGCAGGGGCGGAGGGGGACAGGAGCTATCTGGCAGGGGCGGAGGGGGACAGGAGCTATCTGGCAGGGGCGGAGGGGGACAGGAGCTATCTGGCAGGGGCGGAGGGGGACAGGAGCTATCTGCAGGGGGGGGTACAGGAGGTATCTGCAGGGGCGGAGGGGTACAGGAGGTATCTGGCAGGGGCGGAGGGGTACAGGAGGTATCTGGCAGGGGCGGAGGGGTACAGGAGGTATCTGGCAGGGGCGGAGGGGTACAGGAGGTATCTGGCAGGGGCGGAGGGGTACAGGAGGTATCTGGCAGGGGCGGAGGGGTACAGGAGGTATCTGGCAGGGGCGGAGGGGTACAGGAGGTATCTGGCAGGGGCGGAGGGGTACAGGAGGTATCTGTCAGGGGGCGGAGGGGTACAGGAGGTATCTGGCAGGGGCGGAGGGTACAGGAGTTATCTGGCAGGGGCGGAGGAGTACAGGAGGTATCTGGCAGGGGCGGAGGAGTACAGGAGGTATCTGGCAGGGGCGGAGGAGTACAGGAGGTATCTGGCAGGGCGGAGGAGTACAGGAGGTATCTGGCAGGGGCGGAGGAGTACAGGAGGTATCTGGCAGGGGCGGAGGAGTACAGGAGGTATCTGTCAGGGGCGGAGGAGTACAGGAGGTATCTGTCAGGGGCGGAGGAGTACAGGAGGTATCTGGCAGGGGCGGAGGAGTACAGGAGTTATCTGGCAGGGGCGGAGGAGTACAGGAGTTATCTGGCAGGGGCGGAGGGGTACAGGAGGTATCTGTCAGGGGCGGAGGAGTACAGGAGTTATCTGGCAGGGGCGGAGGAGTACAGGAGGTATCTGGCAGGGGCGGAGGAGTACAGGAGGTATCTGGCAGGGGTGGAGGGGTACAGGAGGTATCTGGCAGGGGTGGAGGGGTACAGGAGGTATCTGTCAGGGGTGGAGGAGTACAGGAGGTATCTGTCAGGGGGCTGAGGGGCACAGGAGTTATCTGGCAGGGGCGGAGGGGCACAGGAGGTATCTGGCAGGGAAAAGGGCTCTTTGTCCGGGACACAGTTAGTCATTAGGCCGGGTAGACAGAGCCGGGGTCTCTCTCATGATTACCCGTTTGCTCAGGAGCGGCACTGGCACTTGAACACCCGGCAAATGCTGGAAATAGAGCCATGTTCGCGTCTCTGTGAACAGTCCCGTCGCACACGATCTACGTCAGACAGTTCTCCCTCCGGACTACGGTTCCCAGAATGCACTGCGGTTGAAAGCAACGACTCATTACCAGCGATGCGCCGCGGTGGCTCATGGGACACGTAGTCTGAGCGCTTACTGTGCGCAACAAGTGCTGGTGTATGGTAAAAGTCCAGAAAGAAAGTTATATAAAAATATGAAAATCTCAGAACAGGTCCAAAGTATCGCAAAATAAAGTCACGTGACCGTAAGATCCCGTCCATGTTATACTCCTTGATTTCAGGTGTTCTATAGAGGATACAGTGTGGATCAGGTTTCCCCTTGTATTGGCCATTATATAAGGGCACTGGGGGATTTCTCAAAACTAGTGCAAAGGAAAACTGGTTTAAGTTGCCCATAGCAACCAATCAGATTGATCCTTTAATTTTCCATAGGAACTGTGGAAAATAAAAGGTAGAATCTGAATGGTTGCTATGGACAACCAAACTGGTTTTCCTTTGCAGCCACCACTAGGTGGAGGTCACTGCACACAGATGTATTATGGTGTTCCACATGGTCCCAGTATTCTGACCAGCAGCTAATATCTGGAGTAACCGCAGTGTGCACCACATACAGCAGCTAAGGGGTCCGGAGTGACTCCATAAGGTCCTGGTCGGTTGTCACAGGTATCTGGTGCCATTATGACTCCAGTACATCCCACAGCTGCTGGAGGGGGCGTGGGGGGATCCATAGAGAGAACATGACCATTGAGATGGTCCCACAGATGATCAATTGGGTTCAAGTCAAGGGAACTAGGGGTCCAGGGTAGTACTTGGAAGTCTGGGTCCTGCTCTTTCAACCAATGTCGGACATTTCTAGCCGTGTGAAATGTCTCATTGACTTGGTGGGAGATCCCATCTACCCTGGGGGAGACAATCAGCATGTATGGGTGTACGTGATCTGCAAGGATGGGTTCATACCCAAATCGGTGGAGAGTGCCTTCCACATGGATGAGTGGCCCAGAGAATGCCATGAAAGCATCCCCCAGACCATAACGCTGCCCCCACCAGCTTGGTTGCAGGGTGTTCCCTCTCTGATGTTTCTCTTCTGACATGCCAACATCTGTCCATTCCATGGAGCAGAAAACGTGACTCATTGGAGAAGACAACCCTTTACCAATCAGCGGAGGTCCAATTCTGATTTCACTTAAAGGGGTTATTCCACGACTAATGTAAAAAACTGAAAATCAAACATAATATAGTACATGACAACCTCTTTCTAACAAAGATAGATACAGCCCTGTACCTCACATGGATCCAGAGATCTCCCCATTCATTCCTCTGCTAGATTTATATCAAGCTGACAGCTGAAGGGGAGTGTCCTTTCTGCTGCAGCTCAGGGGGCGTGTCTCAGCTCAGGAGGAAGTTGAAGGATAAAACTGAGCATGTGCGGCCTTCCCAGTGAGCAGGTCAAAAAAATAAGAAAAAGACAAACAGCAGGTGGCGCTATACAGATTAATTTTATTGAATAACTCAGTGGCTATGCTAAATTTTTAATTAAATGCAATTACAAAAGTATTCGCGCATCTTCATAGCCAACGTTCACCTCTCACATCAGGGGCACGTGGTACTCTACAGCTTCCACGTCACTTATTCACAATGGTGTCATTTGTCCGCTCACCATACACTTTCACCATGGCAGCACGAGAACAGTTCACACTGCGCAGTTTCAGAAATACTGACATCCGGGGCCCAAAAGCCAATAATCATCCCTTTCTGAAACTCTGATAAATCGCCTCTTTTTACCCATGAAAGCAATGAGGGATATGTGTGCAGACAGCTTATCACACACCTTATATACCCACTGAGCCAGCTCACCACACCTTATATACCCACCGAGACTACTCACCTCACTTTATATACCCACAGAGTCAGCTCACCACCCCTTACATACCCACCAAGCCACTTTGCCACAACTTATATACCCACCAAACCAGCTCCACACACAGGGCTTCCTTGATGAACTACACATTAATCTACATTACAATTGACAACTCCCAGCATCTCAGCTGTCAGGGCATGAAGAGTTGTAATTTGGCTACTGCTGGACTCTCACAGGTTGGCCACTGCTGCTGTAGGGTTCTGTGTGGTACTGTGAAAAACTAAGGTTGGCAATAACATAACACCAGGTGTAGTAACTACTATGGGCCCCACCTCCTGAGAGGGACACCAGTCCAGTATAACAGATGACAGTGAGAAGGAATAATAGAGGACAAGAATACTTTATAACAATTTACATAACCTTTCACTAACAGTAACATTCACTAACGGATATAAAACTCTAAATCCCCTGCTTACTTTCACATAACCTTATACTAGCATGATCAAATTCTGCCTCCCTGCAGCCACCACTAGGGGGAGCCCACTGTACACAGAGTTACATTATTATGACTACTTTCTACTTTTGATGTCTGCAACGTGTATTAATGCTTATGGGTTTACAATGGGATGTCATAAAAGCTGCTGTGAGGTGCGCTGCTGTCCCAGGACTTTATAGTGAGGGGAGCTGCTGTCCCAGGACTTTATAGTAAGGGGAGCTGCTGTCCCAGGACTTTATAGTGAGGGGAGCTGCTGTCCCAGGACTTTATATTGAGGGGAGCTGCTGTCCCAGGACTTTATAGTAAGGGGAGCTGCTGTCCCAGGACTTTATAGTGAGGGAAATGGCAGTCCCAGGACTTTATAGTGAGGGGAGCTGATGTCCCAGGCCTTAATAGTGAGGGGAGCTGCTGTCCAAGGACTTTATAGTGAGGTGAGCTGCTGTCCAGGACTTTATAGTAAGGGGAGCTGCTGTCCAAGGACTTTATAGTGAGGTGAGCTGCTGTCCCAGGACTTTATAGTAAGGGGAGCTGCTGTCCAAGGACTTTATAGTGAGGTGAGCTGCTGTCCCAGGACCTTGTGAGCTGCAGTCCAGGACTTTATAGTGAGGGAAATGGCAGTCCCAGGACTTTATAGTGAGGGGAGCTGCTGTCCAAGGACTTTATAGTGAGGTGAGCTGCAGTCCCAGGACTTTATAGTAAGGGGAGCTGCTGTCCAAGGACTTTATAGCGAGGGGAGCTGCTGTCCCAGGACTTTATAGTGAGGGGAGCTGCTGTCCAAGGACTTTATAGTGAGGTGAGCTGCTGTCCCAGGACTTTATAGTAAGGGGAGCTGCTGTCCAAGGACTTTATAGTGAGGTGAGCTGCTGTCCCAGGACTTTGTGAGCTGCAGTCCCAGGACTTTATAGTGAGGGAAATGGCAGTCCCGGGACTTTATAGTGAGGGGAGCTGATGTCCCAGGCCTTAATAGTGAAGGGAGCTGCTGTCCCAGGACTTTATAGTGAGGGAAGCTGCTGTCCAAGGACTTTATAGTGAAGTGAGCTGCTGTCCCAGGACTTTATAGTAAGGGGAGCTGCTGTCCAAGGACTTTATAGTGAGGTGAGCTGCTGTCCCAGGACCTTATAGTGAGGTGAGCTGCTGTCCCAGGATTTTGTGAGCTGCAGTCCCAGGACTTTATAGTGAGGGAAATGGCAGTCCCAGGACTTTATAGTGAGGGGAGCTGCTGTCCCAGGACTTTATAGCGAGGGGAGCTGCTGTCCCAGAACTTTATAGCGAGGGGAGCTGCTGTCCAAGGACTTTATAGTGAGGGGAGCTGCTGTCCCAGAACTTTATAGTGAGGGGGGCTGCTGTCCAAGGACTTTATAGAGAGGGGAGCTGCTATCTCAGGACTTTATAGTGAGGGGAGCTGCTATCTCAGGACTTTATAGTGAGGGGAACTGCGGAACTGCAGTCCCAGGACTTTATAGTGAGGGGAGTCCTATGGGATGTAACACTGCATGAGTCACTTATAGAGAAGGATTTGGGTGTCCTTGTAGATCAACGATTAAAAAACAGCATAATGTCAATCAGCTGTCAATCGCAGGATATTGTCATGCATTAAACGAGGCGTGGACTCGCAGGGCAGGGATGTAATATTACCACTTTACAAAGCGTTGGTGCGGCCTCATCTGGAATATACAGCTCAGTTCTGGGCACCAGTCCATAGAAAGGATGCCATGGAGCTGGACAAAGTACAGAGGAGAGCAACTAAACTGATAAGGGGCCTGGAGGGTCTTAGTTATGAAGAAAGATGAAAAGAATTAAAATTTAGTCTTGAGAAGAGATGTTTAAGGGGGGGCATGATTAATTTATACAAATATATAAATGGGCCATACAAAAAATATGATGAAAAGCCCTCAAGAGACAAGGGGGCGCTGCCTCCGACTGGAGAAGAAAAGTTCAGTTTCCAGAAGCGTCAAAGTTTCTTTACTGCAAGAGCTAGGAATCTGTGGAATAGACACCTCAAGATGTGGTAACAGCAGGAACAGTGGACGGTTTCAAAAAATTTCGATGAATTCTTATAAGTAAATGACATTAATGCTTATGAAAATGTGTAGAGATCTGGGTCTCACTTCTTTCTGGGATTCCCGTCCTCACCGATTCCTTGGTTGGACCTGATGGTCTTTTTTAACCTGTATTAACTATGTAATGGGGTTGTTTTGGCGGGAAACACATGGATTTCTGCAAACCTCATTCAGATAAATGGAACTGATTTTCAGTCGCAGAAATTTTCTACAACATAATCTGCAGCGTGTGAAGGCGCCTCAGGCTTTAACTTTATTCATGTCACTATTTCCTATGAAGCTAAATCCTAAAACAATTATTATTTGATGGATGGTATTTTTGTAAGAAAAGATGGCCGCTCTGCATGTCACCCAGCACCATAACTGTGCATTGTGATGTCACCCAGAAGTAATCTCTATTGTGATGTCATCATGGGTATATAAGGAGGCGCTGGGCACAGGGCGGTCACTCATCAGTTGGATGTGACACGTGAGTACTCCGTCATTACCATGACTGTACCTGCAGCTGATAAATAAGTGCCCCCTTCCCAAATCCATACCCTCCTTTCTTCAGGCTTTGAAGATTCCAGATCCAATGCAAATCTTACATCTCCATCTCTATAGCAGAGCTTCTTGTAGAAATGCAATAGACTTCAGGGCATGCTGTGACTTGTAGTTCTACAGCGAGAAATAATTCAGTTAGGCCCATTATGGGGGAGATTTATCAATCAGGTGTAAAGTAGAACTGGCTTAGTTACCCATAGCAACCAATCAGATTCCTCCTTTCATTTTTCACAGCCCTTTATGGAAAATGAAAGGTGGAATCTGATTGGTTGCTATGGACAACTAAGCCAGCCCTACTTTACACCAGTATGATAAATGACCCCACTTGTGCTCACTTCTCTCTCTTTTCTCAGGTTCGCAGACTGAAGGGATTTTGTGACAAAACGTCATGCGCTTCTTTGATTCCTATTATCTGCTGCTGCAGATGATAGTGCTTCTATGTGGAGCACAGGTAGCAACATCTTGCCTGAAATGCTTCACCACCCCAGCGGACAGGGCCAGCATCTGTCACCATGCGGTCTCGCTGGACAAAATGGGGGCCGAAGAATGTCTCCAGAGGCTACACTGGGGCTTTGACCCCCTGAATAACATCACGATAGGTAACTATTATCTGCTTCTATTTCTTATCTCACATAATATTCAACTAGATAGCCCCATCTCCATCATAGAGCCCTGTATACAATGTCTGCGGGACCCATCATAGATCTCATGTGTCTTCTCCTCACAGCCTTTAACCAGATACAAAACATCAGAAAGTATCTGAAGACCTTTGAAAATGAGGTAAAAAAAATCGACAAACTATACTTTCCACCAGCTTGGGTGGAACAGTTTGATGAAAAGATGGCTGAATTTGTGAAAGGCGTGAAAAACCGTGTCGCAAGTAAGTGACTGAAGATCCTCTGTATAGTCTCCATCTTCTATCTGTGACCCTGCTTCCCCTCACAACATCATCCATCCTTAACCATATTTCATTCCTTACATTAGGTCATCCACCGGTGGAATGCAGACCTCCATGTGGTGAGTAATGTCATTAGATAGGACAATTTGATGAGTGGCCTCCATTATATACATGGTGGGTCATCATTTACCTCAGACATAAGACCCTTCTCTCTTATTTCTCTCCCTAGGGCTTCAAAAATCTGCCCGGACCTTTTCATGCAGCCGATGTGCTGAGGAGGACTGCAAGATCCCCGTGACCTGTCCCCGTAAGATCATTTCTACCATTAGTTTGTGAACCTCTTATTAATCTGTCAGCTCATTGCTGCTTGTCTTAGACCATGGTTTCCCTTTTCTTTCATTTCAGTTGAGGACATGAAGGTGGAAGAGCTGGACAAGACCATCATCCCCTGCCAGGCGTCCTTTATCCTTCCATATAATCTGAAGGTTGTCTGGAAGTACGCCAAAAACGTAAGTCACTTCTACCATTCTATTACATCCCCGCCTGTTTCTTCCACTATTTATACTCCACATAGGACAAATGTCTCTTATGATGTCATCAATGTTTTCACTTTCAGATCAGAAAAACTGATTTAAGCTACTTCAAAGACATCTACAGTGGGGATGACCTGTTTGTTGTCATCAAGCCGACCAGAGTCAGCCATAAAGGAACCTATGCCTGCGAGATAACGGATGAGGATGATGACATCGTTCTCCGAAGATTCTATTATCTCGATGGTAAGACTTCGTTTTTTCTCTCAAATATTCACATAAATATATACACGATAAGAAGCCCCTCCGGCCTCTGCTCTTACAGTAAAGAACTCTTTCCGATAACTTCTCTGTCTGTCATTCAGCACTACAGAAGACAACGTTCTCCTCATCACCTTATTTACTTGTATTCTCTTCTGTTTTTCAGTGACGCAGACGAACTCCAAGACAGTGGAAGAAATAGAAGCTGAATTCCATCGAGCTCTGTCAGAAAAACTTCCCACCCAAGAGGAAGAGGAGGAGAGGATTGAACATGGTCCCTCCACTAAAGACACCGTCCTCACATTCCTCCAGAGCCATGTCAGCTATGTCATCTACGCTGCCGTCTGCTGTCTAATTGTCACCTTATTGGTCGGGTTCCTCTGGCATCATGCCCTGAATGTGGACTGGTCGAAAAAAACAGGACCAAGAACCAGCTTCCCACCAGAACACTACCTGCCATAGAGCAAATCAGCCATCTGGAGTCAACAACAACAGACTCCCAAGGGGTTTCATCAACCAACTACCCCTCACCTGCAGCCAACCATCTCTGCAGAAAAACAAAAAAACTACCCTTTACCCCAAACCTTTCCTATCCCTTAACCCCCAGAAAAACAAAAAAACACAAAAACTATCCCTTATCCCAAACCTTTCCTATCCCTTACCCCAAACCTTTCCTATCTTTTACCCCCCAAAAAACAAAAAAAAACTATCCCTTACCCCAAACCTTTCCTATCTCTTACCCCCCCCCCAAAAAAAGCTATCCCTTACCCCAAACCTTTCCTATCCTTTACCCCCCAAAAAACAAAAAATCTATCCCTTACCCTAAACCTTTCCTATTCCTTACCCCAAACCTTTCCTATGCCTTACCCCCCAAAAAAACAAAAAAACACAAAAACTATACCTTACCCCAAACCTTTCCTATCCCTTACCCCAAACCTTTCCTATTCCTTACCCCAAACCTTTCCTATCCCTTACCCCCCAAAAAAACAAAAAAACACAAAAACTATCCCTTATCCCAAACCTTTGCTATTCCTCACCCCCCCCCCCCCAAAAAAAAAAAAATAATAATAAAAAAAAATTAAAAAAAAGAGTGACAGTTTTATTATCTAAAAGGTACAAATCTTCTACAGAGTGTGAGTTGGGGGGGATGGGTAGGGAGAAAAGAAACAGAAGGTTTGTAAAGGGGGATCAGAGGTGGTGGAAAATGGGGCGCGGATAGAGAAGGACATCAGGGTGGAGTAAAACATATTAGGACCACAAATGTCATGGCCATTGAGCAGCACAGCTAAACTGAACATTCTGACAGAGAAAGGTCTCAAAAAAAGGTTGGACTCCAAACCTTGTATTCACAAGACCCCCTCTGATGGAAGAAGCAGCGCCTCCAATATATTTAAACAAAACTAGTGACAGGTGCTTCATAAATATGGGGCTCGTTCTGACCACCCTATTTCTCCATATCTTCACACCAGACAACCGGCAAACAGTTCTTTGCAGAGGTCACATGCCATTTATCGTTCCCATGACTGCTGCAGCCAATCACTGGCTTTAGTGGTCACCATTCCTTTCACGTACATGTGAACCTATCAGACCCTCCCTAGTCTCAGATCAGACCCCATCTGACCTCCCAGCCTCAGATCAGGCCCCATCAGACCCCCCAGCCTCAGATCAGACCCCTAATAGGCCTCCAATCTCAGATCAGACCTCTATCAGACCCCCAGCTTCAGATCAGCCCCCCGAGCCTCAGATCAGCCCCCATCAGATCCCTCAGCCTCAGATCAGACCCCCATTAAACCCCCCAGCCTCAGATCAGACCTCCAATAGGCCCCCAGCCTTAGATCAGACCCCCAATAGGGCCCTCCAGCCTCAGATCAGACCCCTATCAGCCCCCCCAGCCTCAGATCAGCCCCCATCAGACTTCAGATAAGACTTTTAAAATAAATAAGAAAATAAACTTAGCTCCGGACGGCGCTGCCACTTGGCAGGTTCACTTACCCTCTCTGGTTTTCTCCCTGTCTTGATCACTACATCCCCAGCAGGAATTGGACTGGCAGGGAATTTTGGGAACATTTGAAAGCGGAGTACATTGTTTTTACATTTTTCAAAACCCCCTGCTCCCCACCACATTTTACCAAATCCCAGAAAACTTCTTTAAATCTATCAAACCTTACAGTGCCTTGCGAAAGTATTCGGCCCACTGGAACTTTTTAACCTTTTGCCACATTTCAGGCTTCTACAAAAAGATATAACATTTTAAATTTTTGGTGAAGAATCAACAACAAGTGGGTCACAATTGTGAAGTGGAACAAAATTTACTGGATCATTTAAACT
Organism: Rhinella marina; assembly: GCA_900303285.1. Taxonomy (NCBI): domain Eukaryota; kingdom Metazoa; phylum Chordata; class Amphibia; order Anura; family Bufonidae; genus Rhinella; species Rhinella marina. The sequence continues at coordinate 3,608 of ONZH01007609.1, read as the reverse complement.
TTTTTTGTAATAATAAAACTGAAAAGTGGGGCGTGCAAAATTATTCGTCCCCCTTGCATTAATAGTTTTCTGCGATTATAGCTGCGGTCTCTTGGGGCATGTCTCTATCAGTTTTGCACATCTAGAGACTGAAGTTCTTGCCCATTCTTCGTTGCAAAACAGCTCGAGCTCTTGGATGAAGATGGAGGTTGGATGGAGACGTTTGTGAACAGCAGTTTTCAGCTCTTTCCACATCTTCTCAATTGGATTCAGGTCTGGACTGTGACTTGGCCATTCTAAGACCTGGATACATTTATTTTTGAACCATTCCATTGTAGATTTTGCTTTATGTTTGGGATCATTGTCTTGTTGGAAGATAAATCTCCGTCCTAGTCTCAGGTCTTTTCATCCAGAATGGTCCTGTATTTGGCTCCATCCATCTTCCCATCAATTTTAACCATCTTCCCTGTCCCTGCTGATGAAAACCAGGCCCAAACCATGATGCTGCCACCACCATGTCTGACAGTGGGGGTGGTGTGTTCAGGGTGATGAGCTGTGTTGCTTTTACGCCAAACATATCGTTTTGCATTGTTTCCGAAAAGTTGGATTTTGGTTTCATCTGAGCAGAGCCCCTTCTTCCACATGTTTGGTGTCTCCCAGGGGCTTGTGGCAAACTGTAAACCAGACTTTTTATGGATCTCTTTGAGAAATGGCTTTCTTCTTGCCACTCTTCCATAAAGGCCAGATTTGTGAAGTGTTGGACAGATTGTTGTCCTATGGACAGACTCTCCCACCTCAGCTGTAGATCTCTGCAGTTCATTCAGAATGATCTTGGGCCTCTTGGCTGCATCTCTGATCAGTCTTCTCCTTGTTTGAGATGAAAGTTTAGAGGGACGGCCGGGTCTTGGTAGATTTGCAGTGGTCTGATACTCCTTCCATTTCAATATGACGCTTGCACAGGGCTCCTTGGGGATGTTTAAAGCTTGGGAAATCTTTTGGTCTCCAATCCGGCTTTAAACTTCTCCACAACAGTATCAGGGACCTGCCTGGTGTGTTCCTTGGTCTTCATGATGCAGAACCCTGAGACTATCACAGAGCAGGTGCATTTATACGGAGACTTGATTACACACAGGTGGATTCTATTTATCTTCATCAGTCATTTAGGACAACATTGGATCATTCAGAGATCCTCAATCAACTTCTGGAGGGAGTTTTCTGAACTGAAAGTAAATGGGACGAGTAATTTTGCACGCCCCACTTTTCAGTTTTATTATTACAAAAAAAGTTTAAACGATCCAATAAATTTCGTTCCACTTCACAATTGTGACCCACTTGTTGATTCTTCATCAAAAATTTAAAATGTTATATCTTTTTGTTCGAAGCCTGAATGTGGCAAAAGATTGAAAAGTTCCAGGGGGCCGAATACTTTCGCAAGGCACTGTATATTGTTTGAGGACGGTGGATCGCTAGAACAATCATTCATCCTCATACAGTTTTCATACTGCCAGCAGCACATCCCCTGTTTTCACAGGGAGATGTGTAACTGGTCCTTCAGCCTTTGATCGGTGATCGGCAGGTGACATGACTGGTCACTTATCTGTGGAACCACTAATGAATATACAGGAGGCTCTAAGTTGATGAAGACGCATCCTGAAATGTCGAAGTATCACTTAGTCAGAAATGTAAACAGGTTATCCCACAAAATCTAGAGGATTGGCGATAAATATTGGATCACGAGTCCGACCCCTGGGGTCTCATTAACATGAGGATCCTGAGACATCTTAGTTAGTGTTGGTGACACATGTAGTCTATATCACGGGTGGTCCCAGAGGCTGGATTGTCAATGGGATCGTGATGTGACATACTGGGGCTGTGATGTGGCTCACACGCGGCAGATTTCTTTGCAGAAAATTTCTGCGACTGAAAATTTGTTCCATTCATGTTAGTTTTATGAAGAAGTGAGTATAAGCCTGGTCAGAGGGGCAACTGTGGATGTAGTGCGGTAAGTATAAGCCTGGACAGAGGGGCATCTGTGGATGTAGTGCGGTAAGTAGAAGCCTGGACAGAAGGGCGGCTGTGGATATAGTGCGGCAAGTAGAAGCCTAGACAGAGGAGCAGCTTTGGATATAGTCAGGTAAATAGAATCCTGGAAAGAGGGGCGGTTGTGGACGTAGTGAGATAAGTAAAAGCTTGGACAGAGGGGCGGCTGAGGACGTAGTGAGGTAATTAGAAGCCTAGACAGAGGGGTGGCTGTGGATATAGTGAGGTAAGTAGTGATGATCAAGAACCGTAGTGTTCGGGTGCTTGGGTCGAACACTAGGCTAGGAGCACCCGAGCACAATGGAAGTCAATAGGAGAACCCGAACACTAAACCAGGCACCCCCTGCTCTGAAATGGTTTGGGAACAGCATGGGGAGGATGTCTGGATGCATCTTGGACTCCAAAGTCGCTGCTGTTAACGATGTTGTCCGAGTATTACGCCACTTTTACGGAATGACAAGAATAGCCCCCAAAACCGAAGATAACATTGTTTTTCAAGGAAATATTGTTAGGATAAAGCGCAAGTGCTGCCAAAAATTACAAGGAAGACTCAGATACAACCTGTACATCACATAAAGGAGGGCCTCATTCACATTGTGGTACAATTGTTCATGTAGTGGGACTCCTACACTCATAAAGCCTATGCACAAAGTGAAAGGGCTGCCAAAAATTACAAGGAACAGGCACTCGAATACACCCTTTATTACACATAAAGGAGGGCATCAGACACACCCTTAAAAAATTTGGATTGATGGCCTTCTGCTGACACTCAAAAGCATTAGGAGTGTGGGTCTGCTGCTGAGCTAACCCTCTAAAACATTATGGGTGACGTGCTGCTGCTGAGCTGAACGTCTACAAAAATATGGGTGATGTCCTGCTGCTGAGCTGACCGTCTAAAAAATTATGGGTGAGGTCCTGCTGCTGAGCTGACCGTCTAAAGAATTATGGGTGAGGTTCTGCTGCTGAGCTGACGGTCTAAAACATTATGGGTGACATGCCGCCGCTTATCAGACAGTCTAAAAAATTATGGGTGAGGTCCTGCTGCTGAGCTGACCGTCTAAAAAATAATGGATGAGGTCATGCTGTTGAGATGACCGTCTAAAAAAGTATGGGTGACGTACTGCTGCTGAGCTGACTGTCTAAAAAATTACGGGTGAGGTCCTGCTGCTGAGCTGACTGTCTAAAGAATTACGGGTGAGGTCCTGATGGTGACCGTCTTAATAATTAGTGGTGAGGGCCTGCTGGTGAACATTGAGGGCAGCCTAATAAGCAGTTTAATATGATGGAGGATGAGGAGGAAGAGGTCAAGAAGAGGAAGGGGTACATGGGAATACAGTGTATTTAATACACCCTAAAAGCCACATTTAAAGTTCCTTCATGTTAAGCCACTTTCCTCTGGTGGAGTAGAAAAGTCAGGGGCAATCCAGGCCTTGTTCATTTTGATAAGCATCAACCTGTCAGCATTTTCAGTTGACAGACGGATGCGCTTATCAGTTATTATGCCCCCAGCGGCACTAAATACCCGCTCCGACAAAACGCTGGCGGCAGGGTAGGCCAGCACCTCCAAGGCGTAGTGCGTCAGTTCGTTC